>JASAOG010000006.1:8460000-8875000 GCA_030265305.1 Biomphalaria pfeifferi
AGTCCTTAAGGCTCTATTTAATAATAGTTCATTGGGACGACTCAGTTGTTTTTATACTCTGCAGAACTGTGTTGTTGACTTCATTGCCTTCATTGAAAGTTCTTGATGCTCTTTTGAAAATGAAGATTATAACTTCCTAGTCCAATTCCAACAGAGTGGCAGGACATGGCGGCAAAAAGGGTTTGAACGCTAATCTATCATGACGGCAGTCTCAGACTCACACTATACACAGCCAGAAGGCATTCTCTTTTCTTGATATTAATTAATTTTAAATATTTCTCAATCGTTGTTTCAATATCAAAATTTATTGACATGTGATCATGGTCCATATAACCTTCGCAGCAATAGTTTCAAAATGGCTTTTTAAAATGTAGGCTTTAGATATGGTAATGTTTATCTGCATATATTAGTGTTCCACGCACCGTAAATATACAAAATAACTGGATCTCCATTTTTTCTTGATAACAATTTTCCTTTTGTGGTGCATTTATTTATTTTTTTTATTTCTGTAATGGACAAGTATTCTTTAATCAAAAATTTCAAAGTTTCTTCGTAAACGAAGATTATGATTTTTTGTAGGTTTAAACTTTCTTAGCCTAAACCTCCTGTAGAAAAGCTGGGTATGACGTCGAGCAAGGTGACCTAAACTTATCATCTTATCTTATAAAATACAGACGTAACTTCAAAAAAGAAAATGATTACATGATTACAGGCATGTAAATAGGTCAATTTAGTCATGAATGTTATAATCAATTACTTAAATTCTGCCAGGGCATTGTTTTTCCTGGCTGAAACAGCAACCCATTCCACTCTTTAATAGCACTAGGGAAGACTCAGTAATTGTACAAATTTGTCCTAGCGTATAGAATAAGAAGTGTGCCTTTAAATCGCGTACCAAAGTTAAAGCACCTATTTTTATCTAATTGACTAAATCTGCAAAAATGGCTGTCAAATGATTAAACTTTAGCAGTATTAATTGGGATAGCATTACAGCTTTCAATGAATTACATGTCACCTGTGAGGCTTTCGGTAGAGCGCGTCTGTTTAGAACAAGGAGTGCTAAAAACTGGTAAAGTGTTTCGACTGAGGGCTTACTTGTTTGGCTTGATTCTCGCCTGACAGTTTGTCTTCGTTGGGTAGTAAGCTGGCCCGCATTCACATACTCCCTGGACGGCGTCACTGCAGACTGCGTTATTCACACACCTGCAGATTAGTGTTGAAAATATTTTCAAGGAAAAACTCGAAAAAAACGAGCACTTAGACATGTATAGATATACTCCCCTTTAGTATTTAGTTATACTTCCACATTGGCTAGTCTTATTTTTACATGATGCAGTCTAAATTGTACATAGCGAACTCTTATTGCTATATTTTGTAGCCCTATTACAAAGTTTATATTAGCTCATTCTTTCTGTCTGGATCGAATCTTTTACAAGTTATATTTCCCATTTCCCATTCTCGAATCTTGAGGTGGCGGCATAAATGAGTGTCTGAAATCTGTTTTTACATCAAATATTACGCCATTATCTCATGTCATGATATAGAATGTCAAAATGCAGAGGCCCTCTAAAGAGGTCAAGGCCCCCAGGGCCCCCAAATCCTTAGCTACGCCACTGTATTGTGCTCGATATAATTAGTGGACGTTAGACTAGAATCTGTGTTGTTGAGATTGCACACATTGATACCTAGTGAGTCAGTAAATACTAAGTGAATGATAAGTAAATGATAAGTGAATGATAAGTAAATGATAAGTTAAAGATAGGGGATATTGTTACACATGAAAGGAACGACAGAGTAACAGAACAAATCATTTCAAGCCCAGCAAGTGATGCACTTGGCAGACAATTAGAAGGTCACTAATTTAGTCCTGGATTCTTATTCAGGGTTTGAGGTCTAGAATTAGCTGAGCGGAGTTTGGTCGTCTTCAAAGTTGGCATAGAAATATGCAAATACTTGGTCAGTGGGTCTTTAAGTGTACTTAACTCTATTATGTACAAATATGTAGGACAAGCTTCTACAGCATTGAACATAATTAGATCGAATCCAAATATCAAATCCTATATCGAATATTAATTTAATTAAACACTAAGCAGCTACATTTCAAGGATACTCTGTATTTAATTGATTTAGATTTGGATAACTTTTTAAAAGTATAATTTATGGCATATTCAGGTATGTCAGATATGATAAAACATCAAGGTAAACGTATATCGCATTCGTCTTGCTCTAGCTTTTGAACTGATACATATTTTGCTGTGCATGCCACGTCTTTTCTTCTCAGATTCTCCGTAAAGCCACATTTGGCTGTGGGGGTGGATGGGTTATTGCTGCAATTGGGTCTATCCGAGTCGGAGTTAGTTTGGACATTCTAAACGATGTTCGCCAATTTCGTAAAGGAGGGAGCAGTGTCTGCAGTGAGGTAAATTGTATGGGTTAATTTTATTGAGATGATAACTGAACTGTTTACAAAAGCGTATCGTTATATATTGTATTTTCATAGCGTAAATGAAATATCTTATCGCTTTGCTAAACTTTAAAGTAACGTAAGAGCTAACCATTTATTGGGCAGATGATGTCAAGGTCACAAGGACCAACCACTTTTATATTTTCCCAACTAAGGACAGGTACCAATCAGAGCTGGGTGGAGTCACAGGTGCCCTAAAGATGCCAAAATAAAAAATCCCAATTTTCACCGTGACTCGAACCCGAACCCCTCGGTTCGGAAGCCAAGCGTTTTACAGCTCAGTTTCCTTTCTGAGCTTTACCTATAAAGTAAAAAAAATATTGACATGTTGAACACTCTTCTTTATCTTGACGCTGCCAGATTATTAAGATATTATTGTTTTATAGTTGTTGGCCTCCTAGTGTCGTAGAAAGACTATAGTTTTTCTCGTGGAAAACTTTTTCATGTGATTATAGAGCCCCAATCTGGGAAGACGTTCTCGGTCACATACTGAGTAAGATCGCATTAGTTTTAGCTATTATATTTTGTAATTAAAAGTAAATTGCACAAAAATCTCTGGGCTAGTGATTTCACTTTGACATTGAGTGGCCAAAAAATGAAGATCTGTGACATTCAAGTATTATACCATGTATCAACGTATACAAGTACTTTGTTCCAAGAACAAGCAATAGTAAAAAAAATATTTTTTTTGTAAAAACAACGCTTATCTAAGGGAAGGAACCGCTAAGTACTACCGTTTATCTGAAAATTGTGGGGTTTATCTCCCTTCTTGCTATATAAAACAAAACTACTTTATTAGTACTAAAGGATTAATTAATTGGTTTATTTTGTAATTGATTCGTGTATTGTCCTCGACTATGAATAATTATGCAAAATTTCAACTTGATCTTAGAATGGGAAGTGTGAGAAAAAAACGTGTCAAAGCGTAATAAGGGGACTGAATCCATATTATATATATATATATATATATATATATATATATATATATATATATATATATATATATATATATATATACATATATATATATATATGTATATATACTTCTCTCTCTATTTCGAAATTAAACTAAATTATTAATCACCAACAATTAATTAATTGGTTAATTTTGGTTTTGATTGATTCATGTCTTTTCAGGTTTAATGAATAATTGTGCAAAGCTTTAACATGATCCGAGACGAGATTGGGAAATGGGAGGAAAAACATATTGAAACTTTTTCACCGGACAGACAGACAGAGTGAGCTGTTATTAACTTTATAAACAAAAAGTTTAAAATGTGAAGAACGTTCAATGTCTTTAGTGCTTTTACAGGATCTGTGGCTTCAGGGTAATAAGAATTAGAATCTTAAAACTGCGGACATAACAGCACAACAGCACAACAGACTGTTTAACACCAACCGATACCAATCTTCATAGGAGGCCTGAACACTGACCTGCAACGTCGCAATCTGTGGGCAGTGGAGACCAATAGCTCGTTGCAAACGTCACAGGTCTGTACGACATGGCAACGAGCTATTGGTCTCCACTGCCCACAGGTTGCGACCTCGCAGGTCAGTGATGAGGCCTTTTTATAACGAACGGTCTTGGTCTTGGTCAGTAAGTAAGGGGAAAATTATTAAAGAAGACGTGAAACAGACACAGAATATGCATCAACTTTTCTACCACTAATGTATCAATAAATATTATAATGTAATGTGTAATGTACTGTAGATTGTACACTGTATGCCTCTCGGCATTTGCTGCTACAAATGAAACAACACTATATAATAATATGAGCCGAGTTGAATTTTATTAAATGTTTTCTGACATGAATATTTATATTCGTGACTGCGAACAGTCTTGATTGCTAAAAAAGTTAAATAATTAGAAATATTTCTAAAAGGTCATTTCATTAATTTTGTGATATACATCAACGAACATTTAAGATTATATTTGAATAAAAGTGGCTCTTTTATCAATAATAATTAGTTAGCTAATATGCATATTATTCGAAGCTATTACATATACATGTTTAAAAATCAACATGGAACAAAGGGACGCAATTCTAAATTTTAACATCTGAACGGAAATGCTCAGCTTCAATTTTCAACTTTTATACATATTAATAAAACACATGTTAGAATAGAGCTCCTTAAACAGTGTCTGGTGATAATCTCATTTATATTTATAAGTTAGAACATAGTTTATCACAGTTTTAGGAGAAGAAGAAGGGTCTGATATTGCGCTTTGTTTAACTTTTAAAAAAAAGATTTAAATAGTAAGCAAAAGCTGCATTAAAAACGCGGAAATCTGAAAGAAGATCAAAATAGCAATTAATAACCTTCTGACCATTGTTAAAAACGCAAGCATGGCCGTATAAGAGATCCTCAATGCTGGCAACGGCTTTCCTGCAGAGAACAGTACCAGGTAAAAGGAGGAGAGGCAAAAAGCGATAAGCGGACATTATCAAGGTATGGACGGGTTTATCTACAGAATAGGATCTATCTATGAGAAAATAGAAGAGAGGGATGGAGAGAGATTGTTGACAGGTGATGTGTGTTCCCTCAATGGTCCATCATACTAAGGGTCAGGTAAAGGTGTAAAGCAATGATGTAATTTTTTTGTCATAAAAATGACTAAATGAAATTTAAACACTAAAGCATGATTATTGCCTGATACTAATCTCTGTTTTTCAAATATATGATATTAGTTGACACAATTTCTCAATTCCTCTCTGTCTTTTGCTTTGGATAAAACTTCTTTCATGGCAGGCTCGACTATTCTTTTATGTTGTCTTCCCATCAATTTCTCTCTCTGCCTCTTCTTCTTTTTCCTAGTACTGCTCCCTGAAGGAAGGTCTTTGCGAGCCCGAAGACCTTGTAACATGGCCATAGAGTTTTAGTTGTTTTTTTTTTGTGTTTTTTTTTTACAGTAGTTAGCAGGTCAGCGTAAGTTTCATTGCTAGTCTTACAGCAAAATTCTGGATATTTACACACTTGCAACGCTAGATCTGTATTTACACATTTTCTACTTGTAACTGCAGATCTAGATTTATTTGTACAACTCTACTTCTTAGCCAGCAACTCTTGATGGGGTTAAAAAAAAACTGCGGCAAAACGGGAAACTGGACAGACGACGGGTATTTGGAAAACTGCTTTCAATAGTTACCTAAGAATTCGACTGTTCATGTGTGGTAATAGTGTTTGTATGTGTGGTGATTGTATTTGTATGTGTGGTGAGTGTGTTTGTATGTGTGGTGATTGTGTTTGTATGTGTGGTGATTGTGTTTGTATGTAGTATTTTGGATGGCACCTGATAGAATCTTGGGTGTAAGAGTTAAGGATTTCTAGGTTTATTTGTTGTTATTTCCTTGGTCCATTTGTTGGGGTAGACTGACGACCCTTGAGAGATTGTGATTGTTGTCAGAGGCCTACGTTTTTAGACTAATAGTACAAGTACCGGATAAGGCAGCTTTTCTATTTTGTTGCATATTTAATAGCTCAACATTTGATGGAGTTATTTACAGATATAAGTTCATTCTGATTACTTTTATTAAATATATATATTCTGTTCTTAATATATCACTGGGGTTTCTTGCAATTGTTGAAATACACACGTTTATGGGTCCATGTCAAAGCCAAGCCAGGAGTTCAGAGTTTATGTATATATCTTTGGGATGACTAGCTTAAGGCCACACAGAGAAAAGTTTTAACGTTATATTTTATATTGTATTGTATAAATTACCATCGAAACAACGATCCGGAGCGGTTACCACATGACCAGGCAGCCAACCATTAGCACTAAACAACATTTGGTGTATATTTTCGTTCATTCAGAAATAAAAGATATGCTTGTCCAGTCTAGATATAATATGTAATATAGGTTTGTGGTCAAACTATTAAAAAAAATAATTTTTCAATTGAGCCTAACGCTATCGCTAAACACAAAACCTGTGCAGTTGTTACTCCAACGTGAACCCACCTATCGCTGTTTGTGCAGTCTTGGCCGGGCAGCTTGTAAGCGGAGCAGTAGCCTCTTTTGGTGTCCAGTTCGATATAGCCATCATTGCATTGGCAGAACCCTCCAGCGGGCGTGGAACATTCAGCGTTGGGCACACACTGGCCCAGGCCAGTACACGGCTTGCCCACAAGGATGACCGGAAGACAGGCCCCGTTCGCTTGAGAATAAAAGAAACAAATTAAATATCGACCTCTTTACTTATCCAAAAAGTATTATAATAATAATACTTTGTTTTTAAATTGTCAATGTCAAAATATTAAAACACATTCTGCATTTCTTAATGTAACGCATGAGAGAGGATCACAATATTTTGGTCTATAAAATTAATAATGAGAAACATTTAAATAAAAGGGAACTCACTCGTATTAATTTTGGTTCGAAATATTAGCAGACGATAATTGGAAATAGGAACCCATGTTGAGAGTGCTAAACCGAAAACCTTGGCTATTGTAAAAGGAGCAGTGAGAGTTGAGTGTCCATTTCGAAGAAGATTGGTATGTGATTTTGCTATTTTATAATATTGTCAAAGATATCATATAACTAAAGTATCTCTGGGGAGTTTTCAAGTCATTTAAACTGTTTAAAAATTAATGAATTGAGCATAGGTTGAATGTACATAAGAACGCTAGTGACAATTCCTTTTAACGACATGTAAGAGTAAGTTTAAATTGAAACATTTTAAAATTATAAAAGACAACTTGTAAAAATCCGAAATGTTGACAGCCAATACAATACTAGCCCGAGCCAGTTTAAAATGTAGCCTATAAGTCTACTGTAAGTGATGAATTTAAAATTTAATTAAGTCGGATGAATACCATTATTTTATTTTTATTTGTCATCACATGGTATGAACAACCGAATGGGCTAGATGATGGCTACTCTCTAAAACCCCACTCAGCTGAAACCCCTTTCCGAGTCTTTCGTGACGAGCGACGAGCTTGGACAATTCCTTCAAGCATTGAAAGGAATCTAGCGTTGTATTTTAAGTTCTCTCCGTTCCCGGCGTCAAATGGGGTCGTTAAAATGTCCCTTAAATCTTCGTTGAACTATAGACTTACAGTTCAAGTATCCCCCAATCTACGTTGAACTACAGACTTACAGTTAAAGTATTCCCCGATCTACGTTAAACTACTGACTTACAGTTAAAGTATCCTCCAATCTACATTGAACTACAGACTTACAGTTAAAGTATCCCCCAATCTACGTTGAAATACAGACTTACAGTTAAAGTATCCCCCAATCTACGTTGAACTATAGACTTACAGTTAAAGTATCCCCCAATCTACGTTGAACTACAGACTTACAGTTAAAGTATCCCCCAATCTACGTTGAACTACAGACTTACAGTTAAAGTATTCCCCAATCTAGGTTGAACTACAGACTTAAAGTAAAAATCCCCCAATCTACGTTGAACTACAGACTTACAGTTAAAGTATTCCCCAATCTAGGTTGAACTACAGACTTACAGTTAAAGTATTCCCCAATCAACGTTGAACTACAGACTTACAGTTAAAGTATCCCCCAATCTACGTTAAACTACAGACTAACAGTTAAAGTATCCCCCAATCTATGTTGAACTACAGACTTACAGTTAAAGTATCCCCCAATCTACGTTGAACTACAGACTTACAGTTAAAATATCCCCCAATCTACGTTGAACTACAGACTAACAGTTAAAATATCCCCCAATCTACGTTGAACTACAGACTTACAGGTAAAGTATCCCCCAAGCTATGTTATACTACAGACTTACAGTTAAAGTATTCCCCAATCAACGTTGAACTACAGACTTACAGTTAAAGTATCCCCCAATCTACGTTAAACTACAGACTAACAGTTAAAGTATCCCCCAATCTATGTTGAACTACAGACTAACAGTTAAAATATCCCCCAATCTACGTTGAACTACAGACTTACAGGTAAAGTATCCCCCAAGCTATGTTATACTACTGACTTACAGTTAAAGTATCCCTCCGTACAGTTGCAGATGCCGCCCCCAGTGGCCGAAGTACATTCAGCGAACTGGACACAGATGCCGAGCTTAGGGCAAGGGTAGGACGCTGGTACTTCAGTCTTGCAGTCTTCTCCAACCTGCAGATGTAGAGTAAAGTTACTTTTGAACTGTAGTTTCAAACCAACTCACTTCTCAGTTTGAAAGCGGTGGTTGAATAATAATAGTAATAATATTAAAAATATTAATAATAATATTTTTAAAAATGCACGCCTCCAGAAATGAACTAGACTCCTTCCTAAGCAACTCCTCTGAACCAAAACAATGTTAATATAGGTTAGGATGGCACAGGGTACGAGATTCGCCGATGGAAAGAAAAAACACTCCACGGAAAATTCCCGGCTTAATTACATGATGACAATATTAGCAGGTTACTTCCTTAACAGGTCATCTCTACCCTGAAACAAAAGGCTTTGATAGAGCTATACAGGACAGAGTAATTGAGACAAAAAATTTTGAGGAACATATCATAAACTCAATGTTGTTAGTAAATGCCGAAAGAGCGGAAATGTGGGTGTCAATTGAACACATAATGGCAGGATGTTCAGCTTTATCAGATTCTTCCTACCTAAGTCGCTATAACCAAGTTGCAAAACTATTACACGAACACTTGACTTTGAAACAATTTGATTAATAAAGATAATTTTCTTTATTACAAATACTCGCCCAATTCTCGAGTCAACCGATCACTTATTCTACTAGAATAGGCATATTTTGACTGTCAAAACGGATTCTTTACAATGATTTGATTGTCAGGGAACAATCTCATTTATTTAGTCTGTTTATGTAAACAGTATCTTGCATCGTCTTTGTTAAAGTAAAATCCCGAAATCTTGACTCAGGGTGTGTGTGTGTGTTTTATTACAAAAAATTTTTTTAGCCATCTTACGAATGTTTCTCTTGATCAGTAGTCAGAATGAAGTTCTGCTGCTTCCAATGACTTTGCTTGCAGCATTTAAGATTTTCTGTAGTTTATTTTTAAAGTTAAGATTGTCATAGCAGGCAATATAGAATGTGTGTTTATTTCAGGCATTACTTAATCAAGGCAGAGTACCCAAGGGTTGCAAAGAAGCAAACGTCAAAACTTTCCTATTTTAAAAAGGAAAAAAATATGATCCAGCAGAAAAAAAAAAACAAAAAAAAACCAGACCAGTGTCATTCACCAGCTACTAACAGGTCCAGAACTTTTAAGGGAGGGGGGCCATTTTTCAAAACCCTACCCCCGTGTAAACGCTAACCCTAAGTTTGGGAACATAATAAAATAAACTAGAACAAACGCATATTTAAGCCTTGCGATGCATAACTCAAGGATATTCACATTTAATTGGTGTAACACCATTAAACGAATCACTAAATTTAGAACCACTTCAGGACGAAGGAATAAAAAGTAAAGAAGAAATATTACGTAAAACACTGAACGATAATTTACAAATAATGAAACAAAACCTAATGAAATACTCAGAAAGACACAGATAAAGACATATTCCTTGTTTCATATGCTAGGACAAACTCGTGCGAGTGCTTCTTCTTCCCTTGTGCCATTAGGGCATGTAATGGATTACCTGTCAGAAAACTTCACAAATCTGGGAATCATAGTATGACGCCTTACTTTTAAGAGAGGTTGATTAGCGTCTGATCAGGACCAGCAGAGCTTTTAGAAGCCTCCAAGAAATTATGCCCGTCATATATATATATAGCTCATTCTGCCTCGGAAGACAATGGATGCGTCCAGATGAATCACTGGTTTTGGTTTCGTCTTGAGACGGGGCAGAATCTGGAGTGGCTGGTCAAGCCAATTCTGAACCGGAAGAGTTTGACACAAGTTTTATCCAAATTAAGTAAGAAAATTAAGTCCGTCATTTACAATGAATGAGATGAACTCAGAACACATCGATAACACAGGAACAGAACACATTGTCCTAACAAGTGACAAACACAGGTCGTCACAGGTAACAATTCAAGTCTGGCTCACTTACTGGGTAATAGTTTTCATTACACTTGCAGATTCCATCTTTTACAGCGTTGCATTCTGCGTTTTGAACGCATGAGTTCTTGAATGGGCATTTTAGCTCTGGGGCTATCTTTTTCTCACAGAAACCTAAAACAAGCAAAATATTTAAAAAAAAAAAAAAAAAGCGTATCTAAGGGAAACAAATCCGTCCTTAAAAACATATCTATCAATAATCTAGAAGCTATTTTCATTATTTGATATGAAGTAAAGTGATTAATTACTAATACATAATTTACTATTTGTTTAACTTTGTATTGATTCATATTTAGTGAAGTACGGTACAATAAATATGTAGGCCTATTTAAAGTTTCAACTTGACAGGAGAATGCGTGTGGGAGAGATTGCGTTATCAATTATTTAAGGAAACTAAATCCTACAAATTAAGCGATATCTGTTAATACTGAAAGATTAATTTTCCTTGTTGGTATGAAACAAATAATTAATTACCCATAATTATTTGACTAATTATTGTTGTTATTTTTTAAATGTATTCACCCCATGAATAATTGGGCAAAGTTTTAACTTGATCCGAGAACGGGTGTGGGAGAAATAACGTGTACACACTTTTTTACCAAACAGACATACAGACAGACAGATAAGATGAGTGAGTTGATATAAGCTTTGTAAAAACAAAATAAAGATATTATAATAGTCATCGTCTATTTCGCGAAAATTAAGTTGTTTTTTTTCTGTTTGTTTAGTAATCTGCAGAGAATTACAGCCTTTGGAGATTGGAAGCTATGATGGATATCTAGTTTGGTATATTTGATGTTTGGAGATTGGGAGCTATGATGGATATCTAGTTTGGTATATTTGATGTTTGGAGATTGGGAGCTATGATGGATATCTAGTTTGGTATATTTGATGTTTGGAGATTGGAAGCTATGATGGATATCTAGTTTGGTATATTTGATGTTTGGAGATTGGAAGCTATGATCGATATCTAGTTATATATTTGATGTTTGGAGATTGGAAGCTATGATGGATATCTAGTTTGGTATATTTGATGTTTGGAGATTGGGAGCTATGATGAATATCTAGTTTGGTATATTTGATGTAAAGAATATAGAAAGTGTTGATAAGACTTTTATTTTAAATCAAATACTCAACAATTTTTAGCACTATTTATCACTATCTGATTTGTACTGCGTTGCTAGAAGTTCTTAGAGTAGTTTATGCTATTTAGTTGACAAATCTAGCTTCCTTGATTTTGCTCACTGTCACCACCTCAAATTTGATGCCACACAGTAGAATACCTTATTTTGATATTATATTAAGCTAACTGACATACCGTTCAAGTCGTAATAGTTTGTTTCGCAGACACACTTCAGAGTTGGGCTCCTGATACACTTGGCATTTTGGACACACTGCGTAGCGGGGGGGCGACACACTTGACCCACTTTTGCAGCTGTTCGACAAATACCGCTGTGAAATAATAAAGTATGCATAGCTTGTTTTAGTGCGTAAATAAATCAATTCACAAAACTGTTGTTTGTACAATGTTTTACTTGTCTCGGATGTTCATTTAGGTTTGAAGATAATGCCCCCCATCCTAAAAACTACGGCAAGACAACGGTGTATTGCGGCGGGCAGGGATCGAACCCGAAACCATCGAACCACAGACCGGAATGCATACCACAGGACGAGGCAGGCTGCATCGTTGAACAATACATGTGCTAATAATTATGATTATATTGCACATTGGCACACTTGATCATTCAAATTTATATTGTGTAGTCGTCCTTAGATGATCACGTGTGCTTTTTATTTTGTGATTCGCATTTGGGATATTAGTGTTCATCTTCTTAAAGTGGATCTGTGCAAATGTGTCATCATTTCAAGAAAAAAACCTAAGTATGATTGTTCATTGAGTCATGAGGCTTAGCAATCACCATCATCATCATTATCAAACTCCATTAGAGTGAGGGCTTGAGAGGCTCAAATCCTCTCTTTCAAAAGCCCTGGACAAAAACCCTGCTGTCTTGCGTAGTGCCTCAATGTCGCCATACAGATCGAGAATTTTGGGTTTCCCAGACCTGTCGAGACGGAGATCAGCAAGTCTGGGGAAGTCAAACAGAATATGTGGCACGGTTTCCTCTTCCTCCCCGCAGCGGGTGCACCGTGAATCAAAATTTGGCCATAGCTGCGAGAAATATGAGCCAACAGGACAGTGGACTGTCCTGCACTGTGCTATAATAGCTTGCTCAGGCTTGGACAGCCTCCACCACGTGGAAGTGCGGTCAGGGCGCCTCATGCGCTCCCAGACTCCATGGGCTCTTTGGGACTTGTACCAGCAACAAATCACTTTTCCATTTCTGTTTTTTTGTATTATAGGCAGGGCCTCGCAATGCCAGTGTGACAGTAGGGCTTAATTGGAACAGGATTTTTTTTTTAAATTGCTTTTGTATAGCTCTACTTCCATCCTAAAGGCAGGCTCAGTGCCCTATGGTCCGATCACTTTGGTCGACCAGTTAGTCTAGAATGATCAAGATGAAAGTGGGTAGGATATAAAATGACCAAGATGAAAGTGGGTAGGAATAGAATGACCAAGATGAAAGTGGGTAGGAATAGAATGACCAAGATGAAAGTGGGGTGGAATAGAATGACCAAGATGAAAGTGGGTAGGAATAGAATGACCAAGATGAAAGTGGTTTGGAATAGAATGACCAAGATGAAAGTGGGGTGGAATAGAATGACCAAGATGAAAGTGGGTAGGAATAGAATGACCAAGATGAAAGTGGGTAGGAATAGAATGACCAAGATGAAAGTGGGTAGGAATAGAATGACCAGGATGAAAGTGGTGTGGAATAGAATGACCAAGATGAAAGTTGGGTGGAATAGAATGACCAAGATGAAAGTGGGGTGGAATAGAAGGAATCGAAAAGGTCACGTGTCCATGAAGTAAAATTAGATTATCGTCTAGAAAATTCTATAACACAAGCTGACACTTACTTAAAGTTAAAGTATCCTTTGTTACACGTACAGACGTCATCCACGCACTCGGCGTTGCTGACACACTGACCTATGTCACTACAAGGCTTGCCGGCATGAATGACTGCAAGATCAAATATAACCTACAAGTGTTTTAGTTTAAGACTCAAGTATTCATCAATAATTGATTTGGATTTTACTATAATTTATATCCGATTTACATACAAAGACCTAAACTTGTAAGTAGATAAGCTTTTAAGTGCACCGACTTGTTTAAAAAGAATTTTACATTGTATTCACTTGTTAAGCTTATTATTTCAATGACTTGGTCCTTTAGTGTTAGCAATATTAATGCTGTAAATATCGATCGATTGCCTTCTATCCCTCTTGCAAAAAAAGTTTTTATTGAATCAAAGGTCTATAGAAGAGAGGATGTGAAGTTAAGATCATAGAGTTTTCTATCTCCCGTAGTTACAACGTAACACTTCTGTTTAGTGGACAGCGGATAGGCGAACAATTCTTAGGAAAATCTATGGTGCCATACAAGATGAAACAGGATGGATGACACGCACTAACCATGAGATATATCAATTGTATGAAGACCCACCAATAGTGAACGAAATAAAAAAGAACAGACTACGTTGGGCAGGTCACCTCGAAAGAATGTCAGACAACAGAGGAGCGAAAATCGTATACAGGCAAAAACCAAATGGCAGGCGACCCAAAGGCAGACCCCGAATGAGATGGATAGATGATGTGGAAGCAGATCTGAAGCAGCTTGGGGTTAGAGCGTGGAGACGAAAGGCCCAGGAGAGATCTGAATGGAAAGATGTGTTAAAGCAGGCCAGAGTCCTCCATGGGCTGTAGCGCCACTGGGATGGGTGGATGGGATGGATAGGCGAACAACGGGGATCAAGTGAAGGCGTTCCTACACTGTACCGGGCACCTGAAAGCTGATATCTCCGCAACATGGTACGACCCGACCAAGTAATGGTCCATGCCAAAACTTAAATAAGATTATTGTCTAGAATACTGAATACATAACATCAACTTGATAAGCTGTTATATTTATCCTACTGACTAGAATTGCTATCACATAACATCAAGGATATGGATATAAAAACCTATAATATTATATTGAGAATATTGACAAATATATCAATGACGTTACCTTCAGAGCACACGCTGATGTTGGGGTAGTATCCGGTATTGCATTCACAGACACCGGAAGTGCCTACCCCACACTCTGCAAAGTCCACGCACTGACCATAATTCTCACATGTGTGCAGCGGCCATATTGCTAAATCATGAATAAATTGTACATTACATGTACATTGTACATCGCAATAAAATTTGAGACATACAGGGAAAATTAAAATAAAAGAAATCACCGTCGAGATCCTATCGAATGTTGAAAGCCTAGTCTTCAATGTGTTTTTTTTTATTTCTTGGTTTTGCAAAATAATGTTTTTGAAATGGAAAATAGAGGGGAATGGTCTGACCTTATTTTTTCAATAAATTTGAACTCCAACAGAAATGAGTTCTTAAGACGATGATGTACGAATGATCTTTCGTGATAGAGACCCACGAGCAACAATACCTCATTACAATGCCTCTATTCGTAACTTCGTGGAAACTTTAAAAAACTAAAATCTAAAAAAAAAAACACGGATCTCAAAAACGGCTCTAACGATTTTTCTAGAAATTCAACAGTTGCTGTATATTGCTGAGAAATGAATTACTAGCTCGTTGGCCACATTAGGAAAATTCTTGTTTGACTGCTATAATTATTCAAGTAAAGAAATAACTATATTTGAATTTGGCTAGGGAACGAGAAAATGTATATTTTGAACGGACTATATGTCTTAGAGTATTTCAGCATTTGTTCAAGATTTCAATAAAATAATTATCAGGATTCTAAAGGCCTATCATTGGAATATTAAGTCTCGTTGATTTATACATTCACTCAACCAGGATTCTAAAGGCCTAACATTGGAATATTAAGTCTAGTTGATTTATACATTCACTTAACCAGGATTCTAAAGGCCTAACATTGGAATATTTAGTCTAGTTGATGTATACATTCACTTAACCAGGATTCTTTCTTGAAGGGTGAGAGGAAAAAATATTCCATTGTTTTTAATCTAACATTCAAATAGTTATTTTGTGAAACACAATCGCTCTTGTTGATAGTCTGTTTGTTGATAATTATAGATTCTGTATGTTGATGTTATATGCGAGTTCGTTGAAGACACAACAACAGATTGAATGATGAATATACTTGATAACGCAGGCTGATAACTTCAAACAATTTAATGAATAAGTAAAAGGGCACGGTCCTCTGACGTCGCTAGCCTAGCGTCGTCCTCCAGGGGGTCTTGCCCGTTACTCTCCCTAGTTCGTAATTACTCGTCACGTCACTATGGAAAAACCCGATTAAACCCAACTTCTACGCACCTTGTGTCATTACAGTTGTACAAAGGAGGTATTGTATTTTCAAAAGGTAATTTTTAGCGGCCCCCGAAAGGGGAAAAGACGCTATTAGTTTTGTGCGAAATGTCTGTCCGTCTGTCCCGTTTAGATATCGTAAACTAGAAAAGATAATGAAAATCCGACATCACAATAATTTTAGACCATTCAAAGTTCTGATGCAAAGGCTACTTTTTTTTTCCTGAAAGCGAAAAATCTAATGTTTAAAATCAGTTATGCAAGCAGTTTTTTAAAGAGAAAAAGCTAATTAGTATGCATTTTAAGTTAGACCTAATTTAAAACGAATAGTATCAACTTCATTTTCTTGAACATTTCTTTATAAAACAGTGTGCAATGATTTCAAACAGTAAAGCCTTTTCAAAACAATTCCATTATTTATAGACCAGGAGAGGCTCGGTAAAGCGCTTAGCTTCCGAACCGAGGGTCCCGGGTTCGAATCCTGGTTTAGCTTCTTTAACCAATACTAATTCAGTTAGAGACTGGGATTTTCAACTTCGGAATCCTTGGGCGCCTCTAATTGGTACCTGGCATTAGTTGGGGAAAAGTAAAGGCGGTTGGTCGTTGTGCTGGCTACATGACACCCTCGTTAACCGTAGGCCACAAAAACAGATCAACTTTACATCATCTGCCCTATAGACCACAAGGTCTGAAAGGGGAACTAGTTAGGCCAGGTTCACATCTAGCTTTGCATTCACTTGCACCTATCCTTTGACCTGCTGCACTATTGGGGCACTACACAAGATCTGTCAACCTTCTTTCTCCATTCTTATCTCTCATTTGTCTTTGATATAATTTCATTTGGATGTTCTTTCTGAAAATATTGAAGCCTGCCTGGGTGGACCACTTCGGGGGCCGATTTTAAGTTTGTGTTTCCACACAAACTGTCTTTGTAACCTTGTTTTTTTTTTATTGTTTTCTTCTATGTACAGAAGATAAGCAAAAACTCTTAAAGTTCAAGCTTCGCCTTCGTCAATTATATGGTACGTGTGAATGCATTAATGTTCTTCCAAAATCTTTCCTTCATATGTTTTAGACATTCCTTAAGATATGTAGATGATTACACCCCAGCGCAAATCTCCTACGGGGCGACAAGGGGAGGAAATAGGCAGAGTTCGAACTGGGAAATCTTAGTGACGACAGTCCAAAGCGCATACCACACTACCATGTAGCCATCCCCGTAAACTATTCTTAGATATGAGTAAGGAAAAATAGAAAAGGGAAAAGATTTACTTTAAAAAGATAACAGTGAAAAAAAACACTTCAGAAATCTACAAACCCAAACTATTAATGACTTAGTAGACATAAAAGGTGCATACGAACCTTCCACACAGATTCCTCCGCTCGCGTAGTAACCAGATCGACAGTCACAAGTGCCACCCATTGTCGAAGAGCACTCCGAGTTGTAGACACACTGCCCGGTACCAAAGCAAGGGTCACCAGCCTTCCTTCCTAGAGTTAAAGATTAGTACATAATAGTAGACTACATATGAATTGATTACTTAATGCTTCTAAGCTTCAGTGGGCATGTACAGCGCGAGGCTAACACTAGCACTACATATAAGAAGTAGTGAAGACTTCCAGCCTCCCGGATGTAGTTTTGCTTAAAGTGGTAGGCCTAGGCCTTTAGCAGCCAAAATGTGTATTCTTTCACCTTCACCTTTGTCTGTTAGATCTTAGGGGCACTACATGAGATCTGTTGACCGTCTTTATCAATCCGTCTCTGTCTTTTGCCTGGATAAAATCTCTTTCAACAACAGGCCCGCCCAATCTTTTAATTTGTCTTCCCCTCTCTCTTCTGTCTGCCTCTACTTCTTTTTCCTGGTACTGTTCTCCAAATAAAGATCTTTTCGATCCCTAAGGACCTTGTGACATGGCCATAGAGTTTTAGTTTACGATTTTTGACATTAGTTACCAGGTCATCGTGGGGTCCGATTGGTGTACTAATCATGTCTTTATGGGATACTAGGATCTTTCTGTAGCTTTCTTAATTCAATTGCTAGAATCCTCCTCTCTAGTTTTGCAGCCAGTGTCCAAGATTCGCAATCATATAAGAATGTGGCCATAACCAATGAGCGCATTAGTCTCTGATGTTAGTGTCGAAGGCTAAGACTTTGTCTTACCTTATTTTCTTGAGTTTTGCAAGTGCTGCTCTAGACTTATGGCCAGTAGTTCAGATCAAGTAACAGCAATACTTAATTGTAGATAAATAAGAAGTTATAATATTTATTCCCCTATTTAACTTTTTTCACTGGAAACATTGAGGTTTCAAAATAGTGTCCTGATCTTGTTTGTCAATTAATTTCAAAACACCTCCCAGTATTCTTAATTCTAAATTTTTCTCTAGGTTTCATTGTTATGCCGCAAGTTTTTGCATATCGCTTTCTTTCTTTTTTTTCTCTAACTGAATTAGTATTGGTTAAAGAAGTTAAACCAGACAGTAAAAAGGAAGACTAAAACAAAGAGCAGACTACTTTGATTTCTTTATTTACTTTAGTATCAAAGGCTCTTAACTCTTTCTCTCCGTAATTATTTTCCACGTTCCGATGGAATTATTCATTTTGTTCATTTGTGTTTCACTACTCTGTTATGACTAAACTTCAATAGCTTTTTTGTATTCAATCAGGAAATGTTATATTAGGTATATAATTATAGAAGAATACATGCTTACTCTATAGAACAAATTAAAGTTTATAAAACCAAAAATTAATTTAATTTAATGGGTCAAAAGCAACGTTGGTATCATCAGTTAGGAGTAGGAGAGTTAATAAATGTACATATGTTGTGGAAGAAAAAAAAAGAAAGAAACTAAAACTTACTTGGGTAGCAAGTTCCGCCATCGTTATAGTAATCGCTATCACACAGACATATGCCACTGACATTGGCAGTACAACGGGCGTTCACCACACACTGCTTGGGCCCCGTACACGGCTCTCCAGCATTGATGGCTGGGGCACAGGGGAAAAAAACAACAAAATTTATAAATAGAAGCACAACAATAAATATTGAAACAATGAAAAACTGAGTTTACAACAAATACTGGAATAATGAAACAAAGATAGATACTAATTAACAAAGATGCGATAGGACCATTGAAAATGAGATGCTAATAAATAACAGATAAAAATATCTTGAATGATTCCCCTTGACTAAGAGAGTGAATGTTGGAATGTTATGTGTGTAAATTAATTCATTCATGAATCTGGCGTCATAGTGTTGGCGTTGTTTATGGTTATTACGTGTAGAGCTTCTAGCTAACATAGTAAACCGACACCGTATAGTGAAATAGTGAAACAGCAATAATACCGCACAAAAAAAAGCAACCAACTGTGGCATGTACATACAAATATGAAGCGAAAAGCTTAACCAATAGGCCTAAATGATATATACATAATACACAGAAAAAGACATTACACAGGACGACGAATGTAATGATAGAATTATAGAGAATTAAATACAATGCCCCAGTAGTTGTATATGATAGACACTGTTCTGTACACTGGTCCCTTATTTTGTTATATTTAATTCGTTTTTACAAAGGTTGTCTGTTGGTCAGACGATTCGTACTTAACACCCCAATCCTACCTAAAATATCGTTTGAAGCCCAGCATAAAATTAATACAGCACACTTCAAAGTACTAATTGTTATAAAAAAAAAGTTCCCTTTTCAGACCTTGCGATGCATAGGGCAGATGGTGTTAAGGTCATCTGTTTCTATGTCCGGCGGTAAACGAGGGTGTCATACGGTCAGCTCAACGAACAACCGCCTTTACTATTCCCCAACTGATGTCTGAGTAAGTTCCCAGAATTAAAAATCCCATTCCTCAACGAGACCTCCTTGGATCGGAATCCGAACACTTTACCACTCAACCATCATTCTCCTTAGCTAATTACTATAAGAAAGTAGAAAAGTTGAGACTTACTCACGTTAGGTGGGGTGGGTGTCACGTACACTCCAGTGCAGTAATCTGGTGGCAGACGGCAAAAAAATAAAAATAATTATATATATCAGTGCAGCTTTTTCTTATAGTTTATATACATATATATATATGTATGTGTATATGTATGTATGTATGTGTGTGTATATATGTATGTATGTGTGTTTATGTGTGTGTGTGTGTATATCTTTATATATCTATGGGTGTATACGCAAAGTGTAATATCCGGCATTCTATAGAATTAAAATTAAACTTTTCATGGGTATAAAAACATGGGTCTATAAGGTATTTTCGATCTTCAGAAATCCTGTTGTTTATGTGTGTTCTTTTTCCTCACTCATGTATATTTAATGTATAAATATCTTTCTAAATAAGACATTGTTTTTCATTTCGCTTGACGCAGAACTAGTCATTCTAGGGAATGCCTAGGCAAAGTGGGAAATGGAGAATCACCTAAAACACCCGACATTCTATAGAATGCCTGCATTTTGCACTTAGCCTGTAACATATACAATGGATAGAGAAATTGTCGTGTTTTGTCTGTTGTCGAAATTTATTTTAAAAATCTTTGGGTTTGCCCATCATCTATTAAAATGTGTTGGTTTTTTTTACAATGTCTCTTATCAGTCGGCAAATGTTTCACGGGGTCAAAGCACGAAAACAACAATCTGGTAGGACAAGGATATCTAAAATGGCTTTAAGGTTTGTTTCTACAAATTTGACAGTTAATATATATCTTTTGAAAAAAAGAATTATTAGCTAACAGGCCACACAGGAAAAACTCTGGTTTGAGCGTTATAATTTTCTAAAATATATTCATCTTAAAATTTAATTTGGTATGGAGGCTTAGACAATTTATTGTTTATAGTTTGAACACGCACACGTCCTCGGGTATTCGCGAGTGCATTCATTAAAGAGTTAATTCATATATAGACGTTCAGGAACAGTTTGCTCACCATCGTCTTCTACATCTTAATCTTTAAGCCTATCACCAAACTAGAATCTTCAATCTATATCTAGATCAAGTATTCTAGTCTAGTATCTTTAAATGTACAACCTGCATCTTTATCACCAAACTAGCAATTTATAGGTAAATTTATACATGAGCGTAACCAGAATTTCTTTTGGAAAGGGGTTGGGACAATTTGACTGGGGTAAAATGTTCAATTTTTTAAAAAAGTCTATAATTTATTAGCTATTAAGGTCAAAGTAGTTTTTTGTCACATGCCAATTTGCAGGCGTATTTTTATTTACATGATATATATTTTGCTTACGTAGAAAGTTTTTGGCTGGTATGACGTCAGTTACATAAGTTTTTCTAGTCTTAACTAAAGAATATTCCATGCTTAAAGGATTTGTATTAGGTTTGTTGGGAAAAAATGATTCCCTAGAGTCAGTCATCGCAAAGTGAAATACCCAAATGCCAGAGTGTCACATTTATTTGTCAAACTTGATAAAAAAATTAAGTCCTTAAACTATTGGCAAAATTCCACATCAATTCCACATTGAGAAAAGGTACAGCGAAATAAAACACGCTTTTATTAATGATATGGTAGCGACAGGTAATCATCAGCTAAAAATCATACTCTGGCACTTTATTTCTCGAGATGATTATTCTTAAGTCATGATTTAGGGTAAATGACATAAGGGCCATGACCTGAATTTCAAGAGCTTAATGTAATGAGTTAAACGTCATGAGGAAAATATAATGAGCTAAATGTTATGATGCAAATGCCATGAGCTAAACATCATGAGGTACATGTCTTTTGGTAAATTTCATGAGCTAAAAAGCATGAGCAAAACTCATGAGCTAAAAATCATGATTGACAAAAACAAATCTACTTACACAGTGAAAAAGAGGAAATGACGCACTCATTTGTATTTTGTGGATCGACCCAGAATTCTTCTTCCGTTTTCATCCTATAACCATCCCCGCATGCGCAGTAACCATTTACACAGCTTCCGGTTGGTTCTGTACAGTTATCTTTTGTGTCACAAGGCTCACCTGAGAAACATTCGTGCAGAAATGAAGCAATGAAAAAAAAATACATATCGCAAGAGAAATATCAATAACATCAAAAGCAATAACATTAACAGCAACAAAAAACATCATCAACAACAGAGCAACATAAACAACAGCATCAGTAACATAAAAAAAACAGCAACACAAACAACATCAGTAATTAAAAAAGCAGCTATATAAATAACAACATCAGCACCATTAATAACAACGTCAGCAACATAAATACAACAACAGAAGCAAGTTAAACAGCAACAGCCGAACATATACATCAATAGTAACATAAGCAGCATCAGCAGCATTAAAAAAAAACAAGAATATGAAAAACGGCAAAATCAACAGAAATAAACCAACAGTATTGTCAACAGCAAACACAGCAACAAGTGCCACAGCAACAGCACTGGAAACAGCAACAATCAGCAACATGAAGTATATCAACAATAATAGCTACAACGACCAGCAGCATGAACATTAACAACAGCACCAACAATGACATTATCAAAATAGAAACAAATATTTTGGTAATTCTTTTGGAACTGTCTACAAAAAAAAAATCAAAATTATTTTATGAAGTTAAAACAAATAACATGAACCACGCCCATTGGTTTCTACCTTAATCCCCCACTAAGTTAAAGCTTAGGAGCCCGCAATCTAATGTTCAAATTTAAAGTTATTTTTAAGTTTAGTTGCTAAATAAATATTAGTTGGTAAGATCAGAAGGTAAGAATTATAGCGTAATGATACAGCATATTAATGTCATATGTAGGCCTACTTAACAAGTTTCTCTAAAAACTATGCTAGATTTAATGTGGATCGTAGGAAAAAACAAACAAAAAAACTTACCGATAATGTTGCCTTTTGGGAAAGAACACTTCTGAAGAGACTCAACGTAGTCAAAGTACTTGTTGCACTGACAGATGCCATTCTGGCAGACGGCCATGATGGAGAGACACTTCTCCCCTCCGGTGCAAGACTCCCTCACGTTGGCAGCTAGTGGTTGAAAGATGGTTAGACACGTGAATCACATAGACGTTTATAACAGGGTTGGTAAGAGTGGTTGGGTGGCAAGAAAATTGGACGCCATTAATAAGATGGTTGGCATGAATAGTTCGTCGATATTAACATAATTAATGAATAGCTTTTACATTGCGCTAGCTTCATGCTTATAGCATGCTCAGAGCGATATGGTCCAATCTCACTGAAGACCAGTGTGTGTGTGGGGTATCACGGAGGTTTTCCGTGCTGCCTTTAGACGCTGAGTATCTTATCTTATATAATACAGACGTTACTTCAAAAAAGAAGATGATTACGTCCTACGCGTCATGCATATTAACCAATGACTTAAATTCTGCCAAGTCACTGGTTTTCCTGGCCAGCTCAGACAACCCATACCATGATCTAATAGCACTAGGGAAGAAGGAGTATTTGTACAAATTCGTCCCAGCATATGGGACGATGAATGTGCCTTTATCTTTGTGTCTTTCAGAGTATTTTATTAAATTTTGTTTTTGTATTTGATGATTATGGTTCAGTGTTTTATGTATAATTGCTACTTTACTTTTGAGTCTTCTGTCCTGAAGGCTTTCTAAATTTAGTGATTTTACTATAGGTGTTACTCTAGTCAAATGTGAATATTCATTTGTTATGAATCTCACTGCTCTATTTTGTGTCTGTTCCAGATTCTTAATGTTTTCTTGAGTTGAGGGGTCCCAAACGGAGGATGCATATTCTATTATTGGCCTAACCAAGGTTAAATAACGTTTTAGTTGTATGTTCTTATTTGATTTATAGTAATTTCTTTTAATAAATCCTAATGCTTTGTTTGATTTTTTTATAGTTTCATCAATATGTGGATTCCATGACAGTTTTTCATTTATTATAACACCTAGGTATTTTGCGTTTTTAGTCTGTGTTACTGGTTTGCCATGAATAAGATAAGTGGAATTAATTTGTTTTAGTTTTTTTGTTACTCTTAACAACTGACACTGACTGACTATGGTGGTGAACTTTGTCAAAAGCCTTAGAAAAATCTAGTAAGATAGCATCTATTTGTTCACTATTATCTAAACCTTTAGAAAAATCATCAATTAGTCCTATTAGTTGTGTTTCACATGATCTATATTTCCTAAAGTTATGTTGGTATGGTGTGAGGACATTTTGTTTGTCTAAGTGGTTTATGATGTTGCTACATATTATGTGTTCTAGGATTTTACATGTGATGCTGGTAAGTGATACTGGTCTGTAGTTTCCTGGGTCAGATTTTTCTCCTTTTTTAAATAGGGGGTGACATTAGCTTCTTTCCAGTCCTTTGGTACTCTGCCCTGGTTAAGTGAAGCCTGAAAGAGTATTTTGAACACTGGGGCTAGCTCATTGCTTAGTTCTTTGAGTAATCTAGCTGGAATACCATCAGGTCCAGACGCTTTATTTGGTTTGGTGTTGGCTAATAGTTTTTGAATTCCATTTTCTTGTACTACTATATCTTCTATGTTGTCTACTTGGTTCAAATTCAGTAATTTGTCTTTGTCTCCTGGGGCTGAGAATGCTGATGCAAAGTATTTGTTTAGGATGTTTGCTTTAGTTTCATTATCATTATGTATTATGTTATGTTCATCTTTTAATGGCGCTATGCCTGTTGTTTCCATTTTCTTAGACTTAATGTATGACCAGAGGTTTTTGTTGTTATCTTTAGATATTACATTGTTTATGTATTCACTCTGCAGCTGTTTGCTTACTTTTTGGGTTAAGTGTTTAATTTTTATATACTTTTGTAAACTCTTTCTGCCATAGTTTCTTTAAATTTTCTATATAGGTTTTCCTTCTGTTTACAAAGCTTCTTTAGTCTATTATTAAACCAGCATTTATTTATTTTGTTTAATGTGTATTTAGTTGGTATATGGTTTTCTATAATGCTTTTAAGATGGTTTTTAATGAAATTCCAGAGGTCATCGACTGGTTGGTTAATGTCTTTTTCTAATAAGAATGTTTGTTGAAAGTTTAATGCAGCTTGGTTTAGTTGTGTTAGGTTACATTTATTCCAGAGTAAGATTTTTCTTTTGGGTTTTGAATTGGCTACTGCTTTTATCTGACTGTGTATTTTTATGATCTCATATCTCAGGGATAATATCATAATCAACTACTAATCCAGGTCTGTTGGTTAAGAAGAGATCTAATGTGTTGTTTAATCTAGTTGGCTTTTTAATGATTTGATCTAAACTTTGGTTGTGTAAAGTTTCTATGAAAAGCTCATTTATGTCTTTAAGGTTTTGTTTTTTATCTATGGTTAGTGTTTTCCAATTTATATCATAGGTAGCCAAGCTAAGCCAAGTTCAATCGTAGTTACCCTCTCGACCACCCCTCCCACTAACAAACAACATAAAAAAATTACCAAGTGATAAAATTCTAATGGCAATGTCTTCGATTCCGAAGATTAAAGATGAGTGCAGTGTATCCAGTTGCGACCTGCATATTTTCCGCATCTAGTGCAGAGAAAGCCGTTGTCCGCTGGTGGTCGATTTAAGTTTTCTTACCATGTGATGCAATCAAATCAGCAATAAAGAGGCAGGTTTTGTGTGGAGGCCCCTACATTTTTTCAAAAGCTTTAATTAAAATCCATTTATTAATAATAGTTTTTTATATCTAAAAGGATGCCATATTTTAGAAGAAAGAATTAGATTACTTGTAAATTAAATGTCATTTATTCTTTTTTTATAAAAATATTCAATATGCATATTTTAGTAAAAAAACAATATATGTTTGAGTTTGTGGTTAAGGATTTGGGTTGACGTACTGACGTAAGTCTGGAGCTACATACATTATACATATATTTCGAGCACGCCACAAGCTGACATCTTTTAACCACAGTGTTGCCAAATTTAAGATTTAGAATTGCCGGTAAAAAATGTGGAAAAAAAAAGGTTTTGGCCCGTCGAAATTTGGATATTTTTTTATCTTTATTGTGGGGTCCCACTCTTTTGGAGATCTACAAGCAGAAGACCCGTTTGCCCATCCTTAAATTCGGCCCTGTCGAATCTGAAACGCCCTCACTTTTATTATTAATATCTTATCTTCTTATCTTATATAATGCAGACGTTACTTCAAAAAAGAAGATGATTACGTCCTATGCGTCATGCATTTAGTCATGCATATTAATCAATGACTTAAATTTTGCCAAGTCACTAATTTTCCTGGCTAGCTCAGACAACCCATTCCATGCTCTAATAGCTCTAGGGAAGAAGGAGTATTTGTACAAATTTGTCCTAGCATATGGGGTGAGGAATGTGCCTTTATCTTTGTGTCTTTCTGAGTATTTTATTAAATTTTGTTTTGTATTTGAAGATTATGGTTCAGTGTTTTATGTATAATTGCTACTTTACTTTTGAGTCTTCTGTCCTGAAGGCTTTCTAAATTTAGTGATTTTACTATAGGTGTTACTCTAGTCAAATGTGAATATTCATTTGTTATGAATCTCACTGCTCTATTTTGTGTCTGTTCCAGATTCTTAATGTTTTCTTGAGTTGAGGGGTCCCAAACGGAGGATGCATATTCTATTATTGGCCTAACCAAGGTTAAATAACATTTTAGTTTTAATAAACCTGAATGGAAAACTTTATCGAGATCATAGCACAGTAGTAATGTATGATTCTGTGAGAGTGAAATGTAATAAGCATGATATTTTTTAATGCCGTCACAAACTCTAGAATAGAGTCAGTCCCTTTTCTCTTACCGTGTCTGTTATTCTGTAATATTTTTACAAAAAGCGATTCCCTCGTGTACCTATAAGTCTTCAGTTAGAAGTTCAGTTAGAACCCACATAGTGAAAGTATAACATTGAAGGACAACAAGGAAGTTGGCCAAATAGTGTTGTAACCCTGCTTTGCATCCCTCCTTCCAGGGGGTGCGCTATAGCTTGTGCACTGTTCGGGACTGCATGTTGAATGTAGAGAGACCTGGATTGCCTCCTACGTGGGGGAACTATGTATAATGAGAAACGGATTTGTGCTTGATCTAATATGAAATCTGATTTTTTCCCCCCTTATCATACAGTTACTTGCTATAGATTGATTATACAATATGTTAGGAACTGATTCTGGCGTAAAAACATTTGCTGCCCAATGTGGGCAGTTAGAGAAAAGAATGCAATACCTGGCAGTCTTATCAAATACATGCATAAAATTTATGGATAGGACAGTGCTACCTTTCTCACAGGTGCCCTTGTTTCTGTCGTAAATGTAGCCTTTGTTACAAAAACACTGGTAGCCTTGACAGCCGTCAGGGCGACAGGAAGATCTCAACACTTTGCAGTCGGCGTCGGTTGAACATTTCTCTTTGATGCCAGCTGGAAAGACAAAGATCTAGTTAATCAATATATTTATATATGCAGTAGATGATTGAAACAGTCGTGAATTATTGCAATCTAGGATTTTCGAAACATTTCAATGGAAACTAACAGTAAATGGCTTTATTTCATATATTTGTGTGAGTATATAGTTCTGACATTTTTCATCAAACTCCATTTGAGTGAGGGCTTGAGAGGCTCAAATCCTCTATTGCAAAACCCCTGGACAGAAACCCTGCTGTTTTGCGTAGTGCAAACATGTCACGATACAGGTCGAGAATATTTGGTTTCCCAGACCTTTCGAGACGGAGATCAACAGACTTGCTGGTGTTCTGTGATTAATATCCCATTCAAATTGAAATCCAAGAAAATGGTTTTGCATTATTTCAAAACTTTGAAAACTAAAGATCATTACTTTTCTAAACAAAAAAATAGATTTTCCTAGAGTCGGGCGACTTCCCATACAGCTTGAAAAGAGCTATCTACATAACAATATATATATATAGGTCTGTGAATTGATCATAGCGGATAAGAATTTGTTTCCGTTTTCCAGTCTAGATATAATATATATAGGTCTGTGGTCAAGGTACAAAATATATTCTTCCTGATTACGCCTCCATTAGATTCTATCCTATATAAAGCAGGAACCCAAATGTCACCATTCACGACCATTCAAAACTAACTCGGTGACAATATCACATAGGTCAATAGACACACAATATAGCACAATGAGTACCACATAACAATGTAAGAAGCGAATAGTTCAGCTAGTTTGAGTTAGCGTAGTATTTGTTATACAGCACGGGATGCATCACAAGAAAGTTCCATCTAATAAATTGAAACATTGTTAAATAACTCTGGGGGTCAACATAAAGACCATCAAAAGATAAAGATGTTCAGAAAGTCAATGTTTTATTATCTAGTGAAGATGTTCATGATAAATTGTATTCACGGAAGTCTGCTCTCTTTACAAAGTTTATATCACCTCACTCTGTCTGTCTGTCTGTCTGGTAAAAAGTTTGCACCCCTTATTTCGCCGACACCCATTCTTGGATCAAGCTTAAATTTAGAACAAATTGTTCCTTTTACCTGACCACACAAGAATTAATTTACAAAATTAACCAATTAGATAATTAAATATTGGTAATTAGTTATCTTGTTTGGTATATCGAACAAGGGAAAGAAATTGTACTTGACTGAAGTGGTGGTATAAGCTGAATTAGACATACGCATCGCACTAACATAGTGGTAAGTATATAGTCTCGAAAGAAGGTGAATCATGAGTTCTAATTCAGGGGTTAACACATTTAAATTAAATATTACGAAAAATGCAGGGTCCCCCAAAGAGGTCGAGCCCCTCCCGGCCCCAAAACTATGGAAAGTTCCTAGCTACGCCCCTGGTTTTTTCTTCCACCTTTTATTATTAGACCTTTTTTTTAGCCAGGTACGGACGATAGGCTCATAGTTAATTCAGTGTATGTATTAGGTCATGACACAGACATAGACCATAACATAAAATGTTTTAGATATAATGATATGTATAATTTACCTGGGTGGACGAGCTCTACCAGACTTGATAGTACCAAGAGGTAACACAGCAACTGTAGAAAGATAATACACAAAGTAATTTTTGTCAAACACTAAGATAAGTCAAGTGTCATTTTCAATAACCTTAACTAATATGTAGGTCGCTACTTTTAATAAAATTGGGGGACATGTGTGCTCATGTTGGGTGATGCTTAAAACCCAAATGACAGAGGTGGACTCCGCGTTTGTGCCTGCCCTTTTACATGGTTTTAGAACCTTTCGAACTGGGGTGACCTGACCCAGATTATGATACCATGGTTAATGTTCTCCATGTCATGTTTGCACAGTTCTCTTAATCCCAACAAAGGACAACAACGCACTTGATTTTTTAAAGGATTTTTAAATATTTTGTTTGTATATTTGGTAAGAAAAGCATTCAGTTTCAGTTTTCATTGCCCTGGGTCAGTTGGGCCGTGACCTCCGACCCCTCCACTCATAGAAATACAAAGTAAAGTAATTGTGGGAATGTTGTTGGTTGGTCTCTTGAAGTGTAGCCATATACAGAGAGCAGTGGCGTAGCATCCATGGCGCGAAGGGGTTCAATGAACCCGGGCCCACGAGCATTAGGGGCCCACAGCCTGTGGCGGAACAACCATGGCGCGAAGGACTTCAGTGCGCCCGAGTTCATGACTAATGACCAGTTGGGGCTCACATGAGCACTAGGGATGACACCAAAGTGAAAATAAGTGTACTTTTGTGAAAACCAATTTAAAACAGATCATTTGAATTTGTTAAGATGTTGTACAAACATTGATTTTTATGACTTCTAGAGAGTCATAACTAATGACATTATTACTTACAACAAAAAAAGGTACGATCCTTCCACTGGCATTGGAATCTCTTTTGATAAATCTACCAAATACATTCAGTTTACTCAATTTTTTGTCACGCACTAAATTTGCCGTAATGTGTGGTGGGGGGGGGGACCTACCGAGATATTCTTGAACCTGGGCCCATGGGTGCCTTGCTACGCCACTGCTAGTACAATTAAACCGATGTAACGATGTAAGCGTATTATATTTTTAGCCCACTAAACGTTAAATAACTTGAACAAACTTTTATTGTGAATAATAACTCAATATAACTTTTATACACAATGTACACAGATTCAACTTGAGATTTAGATCTCATAGAAATAATAATTTTAAAAAGCATTGTTAAAAAAAAGCCTCCCCAGGACAATACAGTAACCAGTGTGCCACCATAGAAGGATTTATAGTTATCTAATGTTATTGCTGCCTAACTCTCCTATCGAAGTATAAAGGGGGCTAATTCAACTTATACCACCATATCTGTCAAGTACATTTTCTTTTGCTTTGTTCGATGCCAAACAAAATAATGAATTACCATGAATTAATTAACTGATTGGTTAATATATTTTTTTACATATAAATTCTTGTATTGTCAGAAGCAAGAAATAATTGTGCAAAATTTTAAATTGATCCGAGATCGTGTGTGGTAGAAACAACGTGCGTAAACTTTGGTACTAGACAGTCAGAATGAGTTGCTATATATATTATATAGGGATACGCTTTGTGACAAATCTAATTCACTACAAACACACGTCTTTCCTCCCTTGTTTCTCTGATCAGTCTCCCGTTCCTCTAACCACCCACGTGACTTCTTAACATAGATTATGAAAGACCAGCTCATGGTTTCATCATTCTAAACCTCTGAAAAAAAAAAGGCGCTTCCACTCTTCGTCGTTACCATGGAAACATACAAACACGCTCCACTACAATGAGTGCTATGTTCATAGGTTCCTCAGGGCCCAGCAGGTCTCCTCTTGCTAATACCGTGCCCTAGGCCAGCCTTAGGCACAGGCAAACTAAGCAGCCGGTTAGGTCTAGGGCCTCCAATTGGTGGGGGACTTGCACAGGATTCAAACATTTTTTTAGAGTAGAAATAGCGACACACTTTTTTCAACGTAATTGCTAAAGTAAAAATGAGAGAATTTATGTCTTTTCCTTTTTTTTTTTTTTTTCATTTTGGGCCCTAAATTAACTTTGCCTAGGGCCTCCAATTATATCAGGCCGTCCCTGTGGCTTGCCGACTCCCCTCCCCCCCCCCCCTGTTTTAAAATTAAACACAGTTCAGGTTTGCTTTTTAAAAATAATTTGACCTACTTTGAAGTGCACGCTCCCACACTTAGCGATGTGTAGAGTTGGCATTTTGCATTTATGTTAATTAAGTTTTTTAACACTGTAAACACAGACACATATGTACACACAAATATACACACACACAGAGTCACACACATACAAACATACACAGACACACACACACACACGCACGATGAATGCCACGCATTCTAATTTCAAACAAAACTTTTTTCTAATAAAAGCCTAGGCGGGAAAAATGTAAGTTTAATTAATGACAAGCCAACACGTTTTTGTTTGTTTGCATTGTTGACATGAAGAATTCTCTCTTTGTCTTGATGTGTAGTCCACGTGTGTTGGAGACACAGACTTGGCCATGTCCTAGCGTCAATATTTAGAGTTTAAATTAAGCTAAAATTACTTCTTTTCAACCCTAATCAAGGTGTTGTTGTCACGACCCCTTGCTGATACACATTTGACTAAAAACCACTTTTATTTTATTTTTTTGACAAGCCATCAATATTATTACAAAATTCAAAAGTAAAAGAGGGGCCTAATTTTGTTTACGTGGGTGTCACGTGATCAGCACAACGTATAGCGTGCACCTGTTTAATCTTGCCAGAGATTCGAATTTAAGAACTTGAGATCAACAGATCGGAAGTCAAGCGCCCCACATACTAAAAATTAGTTGCATCTTTCAATAAAAACAATACCAGAATAGAGTAATTCGTTACCCGCACCCCCCCCCCCTTTTTTTTCCACACTAGAAACTAGAAAAAAGTTTTTCTTTCAGACCTTGCGATCTATAGGGTAGATGATGTAAAGGTCACATGTTTCTGTGGCCCACGGTTATTGAGGGTGTCATGTGGTCACACAACAACGACATAGTATCTCCTGACTTACAGTTATCGTGGAACAGTGGTGCCCGGACTACGGCCTGTGGGTCATATCCAGCCCGTTAAATGATTATTTCCAGCCCCTCGTAATTTCTACCCACAGTAGGCCTACATTAATCAATCCGAAGTGGACCCGCTCCAAGTGTCACGTTACACAAGCGTGTGAAATATTTCTTTAGCTCCCATGTCGAAAAGGATTGAGTATCACTTTTGTGTGAGAAAAAAATCATTGCAAGTCATTCAGGTTCAGTATGGAAAGTAAGATCCCTCTTTAGACCTTGCGATCTATAGGGCAGATAATGTAAAGGTCATATCTCAGACCTTGTGGTCTACAGGGCATCTGTTTCTGTGGCCTACGGTTAACGAGGGTGTCATGTGGCCAGCACAACGACCAACCGCCTTTACTTTTTCTAAAGAAAATTTTTGAAAAAAATGGGAAGGCAAGCGCTATAACGCTCAGCCACCGCGCCTCCCATTCAGGTTTGAAGGTACATTAATTACCAGGCTGCTATATGACCCTGACAACGACTTCAGCTTTCACTATGGCCAAAAGATGATATGTTGACATCAAGAGGTCAAGGAGCTACACTTATAGATGTGCATTCTTATTTGAGAGTTGTTTTTATTGACATTAAGTACATATTTTTTTACATAACAAATTATCACAGTCTTGTATCGTTAAGCTCTCGCTTACCTTCAAGGGAGAGAATGCAAAAACTGGATTGGAATTCATTTTCAGTCACAGAGAATAGTATATACACAGCAGATATCACAGGAGTATAGTCCAAATGTATGACCAAACTTAGTCTTTGAGTAAACATCCACGAGATTCTTGTTCAATAATTCAATCACCAGTTAAGTATTTGTCCATGAAATTTACATTGCGCTCACTTTCACAGTATTGTACATATACATACTTTATTGACCACATTTAAACATACATATTAAAGAAGAATATAAAAAATAATTAATTTTTGTAAAGTTAAAAATACTGCCAAATAAAATACATTTGGATGAAATCCTATCACAATTAAAATGCAGAAGGAATGAAAATATATATTTTCCTTACACATTTTATTTTTTATTATAAAAATTAATAAATAACATTAAAATTACTTTTTAAAAAAATAACTATGTTCAATAACAAACGCAAGAAACTTATTAAGAAGCGTTCTATTTTTAAGTACCAAGCAAAGTTACGTAGATGCAGGCTCCATAAATCATTTGTTGACGGCTACACAAAGCCGACAGACTTAAGACTAAAGTCTTCAGAACGTGAATTAATCCCCCCCCTTAACACGATTTCAAAGGGTTTTATAGGTCCGTGAGATCATAGTGTAGCTCTTTTGACATTTTGAAGTAATTAGGCTGCACAATAAGAAGGTGTTCCCATCAAACAAAAAAAAAGCGAAACTAGACATTCATACAAGTAATATTTCGCATTTTACATTAATTCAGATAGTTTAATTGCAAAACTGCTATTGAATTTCTTTTTTAGATTTTTTTTTTATTTCTTGGCTTAACTCTGTTTCTTCCAATTTAACTACAATTTGAAAAAAAAATAAAAAATTTCATTATAAGCTAAAGCTAGTAGTGTTATATTGAATATCTAAATAGTATATAAAAATGAAATGTTACAGCATTTAATAAACTAAAACGTTTATTTAAATTAAAAAGAATACGAAAGAAATATTTAAAATAATATCATTTAATATAAAACAATAATTAATGAAATAATGTTAAAAAAAAAACAATGCGAAATAATAAGCAGCGGCTGTTACACTCTAGCATTAAGCTACATGTCGGAGTTCATTAATAAATGAAATGTATTAAGTTTGTTTTGGTAATAAGTTTAATTGTTCCGTAGATGTCTAACTTTAATGCACAAAATGATCCTAAACGTACTATTACCTACGCAAAGTAAATTAATTCAAAAACATCTACCACTCCAGAAATGTGTAGATAAAACAAGTAATCCGTGTTTTTAATTGCGGTTATAAATGGCCAGAAAATGCAAGAAGTAAATTGTTTCACATTCATTTTCTCTTCATGTATGTTTTTATATCACCACCACCCCACATTCACCACCTATTACCTTGTCTTATTTAAAACCAACCAACAAAGAATGTATATATCATTTATCATGTAAGCTGTCCTGGACGTCACAGTCCCAAGGAGGGGGGGCGGGAGGCATACTTATATAAACTGTGTCCCTACTTGGAGTGAAACGCCCTGTATGTATTACATACAGGAGCTGGACATATATGTCACCAATATTACATTCTTAATGCGGGGATTTCCCTTTTTTAACTAAATTAATTGTTTATGCACGTAGCTATTGAGCGAATTTATGAATGGGCACGACTTTGAAAAAGATTTCCAGGATATTTTTTTTATTCCACACGCATACACTCACGAGAACCATGGGCTAAACAACATAGCCCTTATTTCTCTCAGCTAAAATAGATCTTGAGGGTCAAAGGTAGCCGTGGCCGGATTAAGAATGTGTGATGCCCATCTGGTCAGAAGCTCAGCAGTAATGTCTAAGACGGATTTCATAGAGTTGTAAACAGAGATCGAATCACAGACAGAAAAATTCTATGCCAGACAATTTTGTCAATTGTCAAAATAGTGTTTAAAAAAATACTGCTTACTAATACTTCTTTGGGTGTCATTGGATGTATCAACTAGGTTTTCTAAAAATTAACAGAAAGTTAATATTAATTAATATATTAATAAAGTTAATATTAATTCTAAAAAAAAAACCAAATAATAAACATTTTATGCACAGATCTTTATCCAATTTTATTACAAAGCTTCTATCAACTCACTCTGTCTGTCTGTTTGTTTGGTAAAAGTTGTACACGTAATTTCTCCCACACCCGATCTCGGATAAAGCTGAAATTTTTGCACAATTATTTCTTTTACCTGTAAAAAATAAAATGAATTTAAAAAAAAGAACCAATTAGTTAGTTAACTATTGGTAATAAATTATTTTGTTTTGTATCGCCAAAGAAAAGAAAATGTACTTGACTGATATGGTGGTTTAAGTTGAATTAGCCCTCTTTGTACTTTGTAGGTCGCCGCTTTAAAGTTTGAAGCTAACAATAGATAACTATAAAAACCTCTATTTTCATTAGCGATTCGCTGGCACAGTGGCTAGTGTTTTGACTTAAGAGATTTAAGAAGGCTTGAGCCCTCGTTCGAATTCAGGTCTTTCAATTTTATTTTTAAATGCATTTTAAAAGTGATCACGTCAACATTCACACAGATACTCCCCTCTTTCCCCATTCCTTTTACCAACTGGTTCGGGTAGGATCATTAGAATCAATTAAAGCAGCCTTGGTGTAAGATTTAGTTTTACTGCACTGGGCCTGGAGTTAGTTTTCACCCTAGGCGTTATCTCAGGTTTTGATTTACAAAAATTTACTGTGGACAAATTAAAAGGGATTTAAATATCTCTGTGGCATTTTACGACTCGAGGGACAATCTTTTCTTGTTGCAACATCTCATGTGACTAAATATTCCAATGCATGATAATCAGCTGGGCATCGGTAAACACCTGGCGCTGTTGCACTTTCACCCTTCTTTCTACTTCTGGTGTGTAAGCCATCATCAACCCAGGACCCTCTCTTTATGCTTCCTCTCCATGTGAATCTATCCAGTGCCTCTTCTTCCCAACTGTTGGTGTCGATTTTGAAGAGTTTCATGTCATGTTTGCAAACATCCGTTTAATAAGTGGGCGACCAGCGGCTCTCCTGCCTTCTATTAGATCACTATACAGAATGTCTTGAGACAGTACACCTTGCGGCATTCTGTGAACATGGCCAAGCCAGCCAAGGTGTCCACTGTTGATAAGAGTGCGGATGTCCTGGCATGCTGCTCTTCGCAGCACTTCCTCATTGGTTATTTGTTCTTGCAAACCTAATTTAAAAAATCTGCCTTAAGCATCGGAAGTGAAAGATATTTAGTTTTATTTTCCTGTCAAGAGTAGGCTGTCCATGTTTCACTTCCGTATAGCAAAGTGCTCATCACACAGGTCCGGTAGACTAAGGCTTTAGTATTGGTAGTCAGCAAGGTGTTGTCCCACACTTTATTCGACATGGTGCTCATCGCCTTGGTTATTCTGTTGTAATGTCTTTATCCAGTAGCACATCGTTGGAGATGATGGAGCCAAAATAACAAAAATGGTCAACAATTTCCAGAGGTTGGCCGTTAATGGTCACGTGAGGTGCAGTGGTAGTATTTTGGTCTTGCTTAGACTATTATATAAGCCAAATTCCAGGCATGCAGAAGCTTGTCAAATCAAAACTTTCTGGAGTTTGATGGATGTAGTTTGCTTTAGTTTTCTTAAAATTGAAAATGGGGGTTTCAACCTTTACCCCCCCCCCCTCCCCCTGGCTTCGCTCATGAAATTTGGTGACTGTATCTAGCTTTAGTTAGTTGGCTTTTTTTTTTTATTGAAGAGAGGTTTTTTTTAACCACAAAACCCGTTTGCATCTTTAAAATCTCCACTCCAATAAAAAAAATTAAAGTAAAACATCAGTCACACAATTCCAAGGTTTCATTTCGGGAGAAGGGGCTTGAACCCCAAAGCCTCCTCCCCCCTCCGGCTACGACCATGCCTAAACAGAAAGTACACAAAATAATTAACATGATAAACACGACAGATTTAATTTTTTTTTTTTGGAGGCTGCAAACATCAAACATGCACAATAATGGTCAAAAGATAATTTAAAATTAATTTAAAAATTGGTAAAAAAAAAATGATTAGGCATCCAACATCAAAAGCTTGAGCAGACGGCTGACGTCTTTATTTCAAGCAGACGACACAAACAGGAAGTGCAATGAATGTGGACATGCGCATTTCTGTCGTCATACAGTTGCTTGTAAAATTAACCGCCTATAAAAGGCGCTTTCGCTTGTTAACCTTTGTTCACACCAGGCGGAGTTGCAGCAGAAAGAAAAATAGTGTGTGTTTGGCCTTGTCTGTCTCCCTTCTTTCAGTCTAAGTAAAGTGAGTCACACGTCTTGCTAGACAATATCTAACAATAATCTATTGACAATAAATGTTTTGACCCACTATTTAAGCCAAGCTCATAAACATGATTTAGACCTACGCAGTAGTCAGAACAGTTTCTCTATGTCAGCGGTTCCCTAGCCAGTGGCGTAGCTAGGGTTGGGGTCCAAATTTAAAAATTTCCCCACTTAAGGGGGCCCCCAAATGAGTGTTCAAAATGTGTTTTTGCATTAAATATATCTTCATTTTCTCATGTCACGATGTCGAATGTGTGTCGGCAACATAAACGTAATAATGTACATCTGATGAGATCTTTCCCAGACAGACAGAGGCAAGCTACTATAGGCCTAGAGTGACTAGAGTTCCAAGTGTCCTATTACAAATAATAATAAGAAAAATGTTGGTTTATAAATCGAAATCGACCATTTAGTTTTAGTTGCCAAAATCCGGATGGTGGGAGCATATATATGGCCCATATAAACCGTTGGCCATAGAAACAGATGACCTTTACATCACCTGCCCTATAGATCTGAAAGGGGAAATTTATTTTTACTTATATAAAATATAAACTATTCCTTCACCTGTCTGTTAGACCGTTAAGGCATCACACAGCCCACTCTCTCTCTCTCTCTCTCTCTCTCTCTCTCTCCCATAGACGTGAATCATTCATTACATAATGTTGTTTGCCTTTGCTTCCTCTGTTTGCCTCTCCTTTTTTCCCCTGGTACTGTTCCTTGCAGAAAAGTCTTTACTAGCCCTTGCCATCTTGTTAAACGGCCGTACAGTTTTAATTTGTGTTCACCATGGGTTACAATCGTCATTGTGATCCTGCCTTTTAATGCGGTCTTTCTACGTGATTACATATAAAAGCAGCACTACAGTATAAAAGCTATTGAGAGATGAAGGTATCAAAATTATGGTTCAACAGAAATAAGATCCGACAAAGACTTGAGCCACGAAACTCCGACCTAGCCTCTCTGAGTAATAAAATGAAAAAAAAAACTCATCACGTTTAAGTCATTCTGTATACGGATACTTCGAAAAGGGCCATAAGGGATTTGAAGCGGGTCTATGCGTCTCCTTTATCCATTTGACTGTTAGGAAGGATTTCTCCTTACAGACAGGCGTGGAAGGGAAATTGTCACCCTACGATCTCTTTCTAGGCTCCTCAATGACAACGACTGCTACTTCGATTAGCTTGCGAACACATATGTAGCGCGCAGTTCTCTGGAACGGGACCTCTCACCAGAAGCGGCCAAAGGATGTGATGATAACGGTTAATTGCTTCATATTCTCATTCTGTAGCGACCACAAAAAGGACAGCCACTTTTACGCTCTTTTTATAACAACCCCCTTGTGGAACGGCCAGGCTGACTTGTTGTGCTGGGTCATCAGGCCTCTCTTTCATCCCCGCCTGAGAGAGAGAGAGAAAAAACAAACTGAGGGGTCCCAAGTTCTCTACTCGTTGCTTGCCTATCTACCTTGACTTACAGATGTTTCCACCGAGGCGTCTCAAGAGAGTTCGAATCCACGGCCATAAGGAACCTCTCCGAACCCTTTTTGGACTAAAACAACTTTCATTATTGTCCTGAAATAATTGGCTCATTAATGTCTGCACAAAGTGTACAATATAATTGAGCACACTGCCATTGTATTGGAAAGGTGAGCTAAACCAGATCCTCCTAATAATCTTATAGTGGCTTCAACAAATCTTATATGAGTTCTCCACTTCTAGATAAGAAGCAGCGATGAAAATTGTCAGGGGACATCATCAATCATTTTGTAAAATAAAAGGTGTCAGCGGCAGACAACTTCAGGACATTTAAAGGGATAATTAGAGGTATACCAAAATGACGGTTCTCACACTATGACGCACTTCCAGAAGCAAACATTATTCAAAATCATTTACCAACAACAATAAGCAGTGTACAATATAACAACTAAGCTGTTAGATCTCTCTCTCTCTTTCATTATTTGTTAGATCTCACTCTCTCTTTCATTATTTGTTAGATCTCTCTCTCTTTCATTATTTGTTAGATCTCTCTCTCTTTCATTATTTGTTAGATCTCTCTCTCTCTTTCATTATTTGTTAGATCTCTCTCTTTCATTATTTGTTAGATCTCTCTCTCTTTCATTATTTGTTAGATCTCTCTCTCTCTCTCTTTCATTATTTGTTAGATCTCTCTCTCTTTCATTATTTGTTAGATCTCTCTCTCTCTCTCTCTTTCATTATTTGTTAGATCTCTCTCTCTTTCCCTATTTGTTAGAACTCTCTCTCTCTTTCATTATTTTTTAGATCTCTCTCTTTCATTATTTGTTAGATCTCTCTCTCTTTCATTATTTGTTAGATCTCTCACTCTCTTTTATTATTTGGCATCTAGCTTAACAATAAAAAGGCTTTCCTTGTGTGGCTTTAGAGTGGTGCCCATTAAGAGATGAAAAAATAAGACCTTGCGATCTATGGGTCAGATGATGTGAAGGTTATCTGTTTCTTTGGCCAACGGTTAAAGATCAGGGTGTTATGTGGCTAGCACAACGACCAGCTGCCTTTACCAATTAAAGTCAGGTACCCAATAGAGTTGGGTTGGCTCAGGTGTGACTAAAAATCCCCAAATTCAAAATCCCAGTCTTCAATGAGATTCGAACACAGGACCCCAGGTTCGGAAGCCAAGCGCTTAACCACTCACCCACCGCGAGACCCTAGAAAATGAAAGGTTGGAAGAAAAAAACAAACATGGAAATCAGTGAAACAATTAGCAACAAGAGCAGGAGATATGCTAAGAAGAACAGAGTCCGATGTGAGACGTATTGTTGAGGCCATATGTTCAACTGGGAATGAAGTATAGATTAAGTACGTTTCTAAACATGGCAATCAGAAATTCATTTTGCAGTTAACAAAGTGTCTATGATGTGATGTATTTAGTGCCATGGCAGTAATTGTGATGTCATTTAGTTTCACTCAGTAATTGTCCACTAATTGTAATGCCATTAAGTGTCATGACAATAATTATGATGCCATTAATTGTCATTGCAGTAATTGCGGTTTCATTTATTGTCATGGGCAGTAATTGTCATTTCGTTTGTAATGTTGATGTCACTTAGTGTCATGGTTGCGATTGTGATGTCATTACGTGTCATTGTATTAAATGTCCTGTTGGTTAGTGTCATGACAGTAATTGTCATGTCTGATATCAAAGTATATCTATGAAATACACACCATGATTACTTTAAAGAAAAAAATTATTTGTTGTTTTTTAAAACCCAGCTCAGAACAACAGCTTCCTTATTATTTTATTATTTATTATTATTTGATCCTTATTATTTCCCCCACATCCCCACCCCTTTTTTTAAAAATGTTAAGTACTAAAAAAAAATTAGTAGCTAGACTTCAAGACTCCAGCCCGACTTTAAAAACAAAAATCCACGAAACAAACATGGCTATTTTTTTTTTCAAAGCAGGTCAACGAGACGGTCCCCCACCCGCCCCTATTTTTTTTTCCTACTAGTTGTGAGTCCCCCATTGAGATGTTCTGTCTTGTAGTTCGGCACAGAATGACATGTTCTGAATGTATAATGCGCTCCGACACATCTCTTGAGCATATCTTTGTTGAAACGTGACATCAACAAGTACATGAAGGTTCCGAGAGGCAGCTTGTATGCAGCCCGAGAATATATGGATAGTGTCAGGCACTAGAGAGGAAATCGTTACCCATAATACACAGGTATAAGGCATATTGGCGCAGGGCCGGTCCTAACTATTGCGGAGCCCTAGGCGAAGCTACCCAGTCTGGGTAGAGATAAACAATGTCTAAATTAAGATTTTGTATTAGAAAATACATTCGTCTTTGCAATAATTTTTTATTAAATGAAATCTGGCTATGCCGTTTTTTTATTATCGTGCGTGGGATTAGCACTCCAAAATGACAATTTTGTCTATTTTTCAGATTTTAATAATTTACACCTAGAATTAGCGCGGGTAGGACCGGCCCTGTAGTGGCAAGTCGAAAGACTGTCAATAGTATTGAGATCCCCAGTGCCCGAAATAATGGGGTGACGTATACTTATTTATTTATTGTACGTTTTAAAGTTGGTAGATAGTTCGAATCCCTACGAAGACTGGTTGTTGTTTTTAAATGGCCTCCGCACGAACATTAAGACATTATTGGTCTGTCAGTCTGTCTGTCAAGCTTGGATCTCATTAGCTAAAGGCATATTCCGATTTAACCATCAGCTCTATTTCAAGATAGATGCAGACAATATTTCGTACTTATGAAGGCGAATCCTGACGTTACTTCCAAAGAGATTATAACTGCGCCTTATGTTTATTGATGTGTCAATCTAATACTTGTTAATCTTAGACTTAAACTCTTCTAAGTTGTTGGTTTTCCGAGCTGATACAGGCAATCCATTCCATTCTCTAATGGTATTAGGGAAGAAGGAGAACTTGTATGAATTTGTCCAACCAATCGAATATGTAATGTGCGTTTATCCACATATGAATACAAGTGTTTAAAGATTTGAAAGTTGTTTTTTTATAGTTAGTAATACTTCATAAAAAATGTTTACTAGTTGTTGTTTTTTTAAGTTAAAAATATAATACTGTGATATATTATATTGTGCTTGAAATTGTTTGTTTGCTTTCATGTTTGGATTGACATGCTTCGGGTTTTCCCTCAGATTATTACATCCTAGTCCAAACCTTCCTCAGGTTGACAGAGATGGGAGTAGGCAGGATTCGGATATTGGAGCACCGAGATGACAGTCCAATTCGCATACCATACGATCAGGCATCTATCCATTTATATGGTATTGATACTATATAGGCCTATACATTATTTCCCCTTCCTTCACCTATCCCTTAGTCTGTTGAATCTTGGGGCACTGCACATGATCTTTCGACCGTCTTTCTCCATTCCTATCTGTCTTTTGCCTTGAATGAAATCTATTGCAATGACAGGCTCGTCCATTCTTTTATGCAGTCTTCCCATCGCTTTCTTTGTCTGCCTCGCCTTCTCTTTCCTGGTTATGTTTCTTAACAAAAATTTTGTTTGCGAGCAATCACGACATTTTTAACATAATTTAAAGAAAATTCATATTAATACTAAACTGCGTATTTCAATCAAGAGGTGTCTATGACTAACGTAGCGTGTGAGTACAAGTGACCCATAGGAGCCACCTATGAGTTTGTGTACAACATGAACGTCTTTATTATAGGATTTTTTTTGTTTCTTGTCAAACAACTTTTCTGTTTTCAGGACTTACCACGGCACGCCTAACGGAGCACGTCTTCTGACTGACATCTACATGTGTCACAGGACACGTGGTCTTGTTCTGCACTTTTGAGTTGAAAAAAAAAAAAAAAAAAAAAGCAAAACCATAAAAACTCTGGTTCTATAGATCTAGTTGGGGCGTGGTGGCCAAGTCGTCAAGCGCTTGGCTTCTTAACTTCGTAATTTAATTTTTTTTTTAAATACACCTGAGTCCTCCCAACTCTAAAGGGTATCTTATATAGGTTGGGGAAAGTAGGGTAATTGTACTAGCCACATATAAGGTTAATCTCTGAAGACTAGTGATGAGTTCAGTATTTATGTGGCTACGCGGCCCCAGCTGCGACCTACATATTTGTCCACAAAACCATTATTGTTAATCTTTGGCTATCATCTTTTCCATAGATCACAAAGTCTGAAAAGGGCAACTAATTACTACAGATTACAGATGCCCAACCAGTGACCACAGCTGTGTATCAAGGATTGGCCTCTTTAGTCACACAGTTGCAAAGGGAAAAGATAATCTCTAGAGACCTAAAATGTCACTCTCTGTTTAATTAACTCTTGATCTTTTTTTTTCAAAGTCGTTGACAGCGCCGAACATTCTTCTTCCAAAATCAGTCATGAATTTGTAGCAGCTGAAAATCCAAATATGTGTGAAAGAGAAATAGGGAGTTCACCTGATTGGAAGTTCCACTGAGAGCAGCAGAGTACTGAAACTGATACTAGTAAGTTCTAAAAGGGTTAGCATTGGTGCCTTAAAGAAGCTTCAACGTAATTTTAGCATTGAAACAGGAAAATATTTTTTTTTAAAATTATTTTGTAAGAAAAAAACAAAACAAAGCTTATCTAAAGTAGAAGAACGCCGCCTTAAAACTATATGTATCAATAATGTACAAGTTATATCCCTTATTCGATATTAAACAAAATAATTTGTTACCAATAATTAATTGACTAATTGAGTATTTTTGTATATTGATTCATGTTTTTAGGTGCAATAAATAACTGGACTCCAAGACAACTCTTATTATAGATTATTATAGAAAAAACTATTTAAATTATTAACTTGATCGGAGAATTCGTAAGTGAGAAATAGCGTTAACAATTTTTTAAGAGAACTAAACCCAACAATTTTAGTCAAATCTGTGAATACTGAATTATTAGTTCCCTTTGTTGCAATTAAACAAAATAATGAATTACCAGAAATTAATTGTTACATTCCATAGTGCTTTTTATTATTATTGATTCATGTATTGTCTATGTCAGTGAATAATTGTGCGGTGTGGGAGAAATAACGTGTACACACTTTTTACCTGACAAGCAGACAGGCAGAGTGAGTTGATATAAGCTGTATAAAAAAGTGCAGATTCTACATATAAAGCACTATACCACAAAGACATTAAATAACTTTAGAATGTAAACACTAAAACCTTTAAGATGTTAGAAATAAAAGTTTTATTATTGATGACAAGACAATAGCATTTTAAGGATAAGGCATTTTTTTTTTTTAAAGCAATTACATTTTATACTATTTTCATATATCCCAGTTTCCCATTGACACCCTTTCCTAGCGATGGAGTAGTTTAGTATTTGCAGGTGGAGGTGAGGATGTTGTCCAGGTGGTCGTTGTGACAGGAACACTTGCGCAGCTCATCGCACTGATGGAATCCATCACAGTAGTGTTCAATACACCTGCAGTACAACACAATATTATACGTAAACAGCAACAGCATCAGGAGAATAGAAATGTATAAATGCCATTAATTGTAAGTGGTTTCTTGACACATAGAGAAAGCTAACAAAAGCCGCTTGATACAGATTTGAAACCGAAAGGAAGCTAGGGCTGAAGACAGGCAAAAACGGCGATAAAAAATGTTAAACCGACCACTGACAGACAACAGTTGTTAACTCTGGTTGTGGCAACAAATGTGTAGATGACAGCTGGGTCTGCACCACGAGCGTAGCCTATGGATGGCAAGGTCTAAAAGGGGAACTTTTACTTCTAGTAAGTACACACATGGGTGGCTGCCTGGTTGTGCGATATGCGCGCTGGACTGTCGTCTCTATGGTACAGGGTTTATTCCCAGCCCGCTGCCATCCCCCATCGCCCTACGGGAAGTTTGGACTAGGATGTAAATTACCTTAAGCTCTAAAGGAACATCCAAAATATATAAAACATTTTACAAAACGAAAGAGTACAATACTTTTACTTTGGCCTCGAAGTAATGAGATGAACAACGCTGAGGTTAAGGTATGCTCGGAAAGTTGTCACCCACGGATCAGTTCCCCGTGCTTCTTTCAGCTGATGCGTTCAAAGGAACGGCGTGAACCCGACACAGTCTAGGATTGGCAATGACGCAGGTTCTGCCCGGATTTAGCCCTGTGAGACGCAAGCTGCCTATGGGGCACCGTCTCCTAATTTTTTCTCTCTCTCAAAAAATGAGACAGACAAAGCGACAAGAAGACAACATAAATGAACGGACGGGCCTGTCAGTGAAAGAGATTCTATCCAAGGCAAAAGACAGAGAGGAATAGAGAAAGACGGTCAACATATCTTGTGTGGTGCCCCAACGGTCCAACTTGAACACGCTAAAGGATAGGTGAGTTAAGGTGAGGTGACTGTCCAAGTCTTCACTAGGTATAGCTATAACCGCAAGCCAGCAGAGATTTTGTTTCAAAGTTTTTGTTTTCCTAGGCTCCAGGTACTGTTATCAGTCACAGAACGATAACATTAACTAGTCATATAATACTAATTACTACTGATTGTAAGGTCGGATCATGCTAGTATGTCCAACATAATGAACAACTTCTAAATATTAATAATTTTATATAGCAATGAATGTTTACATGGGGATTATTTTTAGCTACTTTGGAATATACTGACCGCTTCTAATGATTATATCTAGTTAAATAACACAAATGTTTACTACACCGAGTAAAGATAAACTTAAAATAGCAAAAAAGGTATAAATAGATATTAATTATTAATAAATTTACTTAGTGTTGAATGCAAAAATACATACGTAGCGAAATAGGAAAGATGCGATTCTGAGGATGTGTCTGGGTAGTCTTTGGAGATGCATCTAATGAAACTGGGAGTGTCTAGTATCCAGTAGCACTTGTCCCAAGCAACAGACAGCTCATAATCGCTGCACTTCTTGAACGAGTCAGCCACGTCGGTACATTCTTGACAACTGTCAGGCCTGAAAAAGGTATGATAGGTCGAAACATAACATTAAGACCCCTCAACTCAAGAAAACATTAAGAGACTGGAACATACACAAAAAGAGCAGTGAGATTCATAACAAATGAATATTCACATTCAACTAGAGTAACACCCTTAGTAAAATCACTAAATTTAGAAAACCTTCAGGACAGAAGACTCAAAAGTAAAGTAGCAATTATAAATAAAACACTGAACCATAATCTTCAAATACAAACACAAAATTTAATAAAATACTCAGACACAAAGATAAAGGCACACTCCTCCTCCCATATGCTAGGACAAATTTGTACAAATACTCCTTCTTCCCTAGTGCTATTAGAGCATGGAATGGGTTGCCTGAGCTAGCCAGGAAAACCAGTGACTTGGCAGAATTTAAGTCATTGGTTAATATGCATGACTAAATGCATGACGCGTAGGACGTAATCATCTTCCTTTTTGAAGTAACGTCTGTATTATATAAGATAAGAAGATAAGATAATAGCAGCAGTTAGTACTATAATAATAAAACCGTTCATTTATCTATTGGAACTGTTTAGGCCGCAATAATACTATCTACGACATTAGAACATTGTATGCAACTATTAAGAAATCTAGTCAAAGTTTCCCTTTCAGATCATGCATCTACATGGAATAAGTTGTGAAAATAAATTCGTCTGTTTTTATGGATACGGTTAACGAGGGTGTCATATAGGCAGGACAAAGACCAACCACCTTTACTTCCCCAAACGAATGTCAGGTTCCTTTTAGAGATGGGTGGACTCAGAGGTGTCCCGAAGCTGAAAATCTTCATAAGGATTTGGACTTATTTTAGAACCAAACGATTTACTTCCAGGTCATCATCAAAGAGTATTTATAATTGGTCTATGTTTAATGAGTTCTACATTATCGACCATGTACAGCTGTCAACAACAATATCGACAACAAAAGAAACTCATTGCAACTGATAGGAGCGTAATAATACAATCGGCCTCTATCCTATCTGCCAGGCCTGGAATAATACAATCGGCCTCTATCCAATCTGCCAGGCCTGAAATAATACAATCGGCCTCTATCCTATCTGCCAGGCCTGGAATAATACAATCGGCCTCTATCCTATCTGCCAGGCCTGGAATAATACAATCAGCCTCTATCCTATCTGCCAGGCCTGGAATAATACAATCGTCCTCTATCCTATCTGCCAGGCCTTAAATAATACAATAGGCCTCTATCCTATCTGCCAGGCCTGGAATAATATAATCGACATTATCAGAACATTTAATGTCATGTTTGTGTCAACACATATGATTATCTATATTTCCATTGGAGTTGAAGTGTGTTTAGTAGGAAGTGTTCTTAATAGTCAGTGTTCTTAATAGTAATTGTTCTTAATTGTAATTGTTCTTAATAGTAATAATTGCAAGTACCCCATAACGAGCTAAGCCAAAGCAAGAACAGTGAGTATTAATGAATTGTATTTGAGTAACCCTGACAATTACCTCACAACATTGTGTTCGTTCAAACGTTTAAAACTGCAAACCATTGATATGAAAACAAATAGAGCAAGTATTACGATTTTTTTTAAAAAAGTGGATGCCTGGTCGTGGGGATTATGAGATTGACTGTTGTTCAGATTTATCAATGGTCCCGGCTTCAAACCCTGCCCGCTCCCATCCCCAGTCGTCCTGTAGGAGGTTTGGACTTGGGAGTAAATTATCTTCAACTCTGAAGAAACATCCGAAACGTGTAAAACATTTTACAAACAAAGAAGAAAGAGATCAACCTTTAACCTTCCACCTTCCACCCCTGAAGAGAATGTAATCTAACAGTAACAACTGAGAAACACAAAACCACTGTAGAGTGAAATCCTCGCAAAGAAAAAAAGTTCTTGGGGCTGGAATTTCGCTCGACAATAAATATTTTAAAAAAATTCAGCACCATCGTTTTCTTAACTCATTTTCAGTTACCTTATCGATAATCAAGTAGCTCAAGGGAAGTCACCAAAAATATTTTATTTTTCTTATTATAAAGTTTCAATAATATTTCTTTTGCATATGTCCGCCCCCCCCAGAATTCAAGTTTACTCAATTATTGGAACCTAACGTAGGAGTTAAATTTGTTATTCTCTTTTTAGTATTTATTTTTTCTCTGGGTTTAATCAAGAATAATATTTATCTGTAAACAATTCTTTAAGATCCTACTCACTGAGATTGTTCCACGTGGGCGGTGAAGGCTCTGTAGGCCATGGCTTGTTGTCTGGTCAGTCCAACCTCGTGAGCGATGGATCCAATGGTTGGACCTCCCTGACTGGCCGGTGGGAGAGCCAAAACTTTGTGTGTGTTCAACCATTGTGGATCTGGAATATATTAGTAGCGAAGCACGTCATAACATCAATTCAATTGAGTCGATGCACTAGCAGTAATTAAAAATCCTTTTAAAAAAAAAGCTTATATAAAGGGGAAGAACTCCGTCCATAAAACTATATCTATCAATAATGTACAATAATTTACCAATAATTAATTAACTAGTAGAGTATTAGTGTTTATGTGTTTATTGATTCATGTTTTGTTAGGTACAATAAAAAATTGTTTAATGTATCAACTTGATTGGAGAATTCTTAGGGAGAAATACCGTTAATAACTACAGTAGGGAAATAAACCCAACAAATTTAGCAATGTGGATACTGAAATGTTAGTTTACCTTGTTGGTATCAAACATTATAATAAATTACCAGTAATTTATTGTCTCATTGGCTACTTTTTTTTTATCGATTCATTTCAGATAGACAGACTAAGTGAATTCCTATAAGCTTTGTAAAAAAAAAAAAACACACATAAAGACGCTGAGATTTGTATGTAAACACTCCATACAAATGTGGCTCATCCGTAACCACGAGTTATTCTCGCATTTCATGTTTTATATTGTTCAATTATTGTTTGTTTGTTATTTATTTTGCAAGAGCTATGAACCTTTTTTTTTTTAATCCCATAACAATAAAACTCGTGACAAAGGAGAACGACTGCTTTCAAAAATTAGAAAACATTTTGCTCTTTTATTATGTCACTGAAAGGGACATAACTAATTTTTTTTTAACTTACTGATCATTTACAGGTGTTTTGACTCATGACAGTGACTCCTAAGCTTTTTCTCCAACGGAAGACCTCGCTCATGAATATTTAGCGGAACACTTTGCCTAGTTTTTTTTTTTTTTAGTGAGATAGTTCAGTAGTTCGTGAAACACTAGGGTTCCTCTGAACATAGTTTGGGAAACACTGACTTATAAAAGTACAACACCCAATTACATCACCAAAATAAAAAAGTAAATCGAAGAGCCATGTAATTTATAATCACAATCGACAGTGCACTATGAATAGTGGAATTCCACATCTTAACAAAAAAAAAAGACAGATGTATATGGATTACTACCTTGGACTTTAACGTCATCCACAGCTTATGTAGGCTTGCAACTTTCGAATACGAATACATTATACAGTCATAAACCAATGTATATTGGCAGCACAAGCTAGAATAACGTTTATGAAAGAATCAAATTAAATAAAGGTCTTGTCCTGTGTACTGTGATTACCTCTAAGTCTAGCATTCTGTATTATGATTACCTCTAGGCATTGCATTTTACATTGTGATTACACTAGACCTCGTCTTCTGTACCGTGATTGCCCTTAGGTCTTGTTTTCTGTACAGTGATTGCCCCTGTCTTGTTTTCTGTACTGTGATTGCCTATATGACTTGTTTTCTGTACTGTGATTGCCCTTAGGTCTTGTTTTCTGTACTGTGATTGCCCCCTAAACCTTGTTTTCTGTACTGTGACTGCCCCTATGTCTTGTTTTCTGTACTGTGATAGCCCCTATGTTTTCTTTAAAAGAATTTCAGCATTTCTTTATTAAATGCCCAAGCCAATCGTTGACGAATAGGGTTGGAGTTAAATCCCGAGAGGATGGTTTACTACCATGTCTCATATCCTCCCAAAGCTCCCAAAAAGCTCTACGTATTATTAAACTCATCCGAATAAAAACTTCTCTCAGAGTACTCACGGTTATCGCAGTCGACAGCGACGGAGATGCCTGGTATGTAGGCACTCTTAATCCCGTCATGCAGATCGAAGGGGACAAACGTGGATCTGAAGCCGCATCCTTCAACCTAAACAGAAAGAAAATGAATTGAAATGCGAAGAAAAAAAAAAGTAAACACTATCTATAATTCCATCAGCTTGATCTTAATTATTATTATGATTATTATTATTATTATGTGAGAGACGAAAGAGTTTTCATTCTCTGGCACTGCCATGGTCGGGTTTCGTTAAAGAGAAACACAATTCATTGTAGTCGCTTTGTCTGAAGCTTCCTCCATATTGAGATTATTTTGTGCTACAAACGAAAGAGAAAATCGGATTCATAATGTGCCCAACAAATGATCAAATAGAGCTATCTTTAAAACAAAAACACATAGCTTCTCAGCACCTCCTTTATTTTGTACACCAGATACACCAAGACTCTTGCTATTTATATAGTTTGTATGAATATCTCCAACATGATTTTGTAATGAAAGTAATCACCTCGAAGACATTAGAGCCAATTAAAGTGCTCACCTCAAAGAGGTTTAAAGTTCCCCTTTCAGACCTTAAAATCTATAGGGCAGATGAGGATAAGGTCATTTGTTTCTTTGGCCAATGGTTAACTAGCAGGTTGTCATGTGGCCAGCACAATGACCAACCGCCTTTACTTTCCCAAGCTAAGGAAAGATACCCATTAGAGTTGGGTGGACCCAGGGACGCCTTAAAAATCCCAAAATTCAAAATCTCAGTCTTCAGACCCCAGATTCGGAAGCCAGACGTTTAACTATTCTGACACCGCGCCCACCCCAAGACGTATGAGTCATTGAAGGTACTCACCTCGAAGGCACATAAGGTAATTTAAGTACTCACCTCGAAGGCACGTGAGCTAATTTAAGTACTCACCTCGAAGGCACGTGAGCTAATTTAAGTACTCACCTCGAAGACGTACTGCCTGTTGTGAGAGTTGCGGTAACGCTTGACGTGGAGGTTGCTGTCCGAGTCGGAGTAGATGACCGGTCCGTGGGTAAGCTCATCGTCGTATGATCCGTTGTCAAGGTAGTCATTGTCAGTCCCTCCAAGTGTGACCTACAATTAGGTTGAAACAATTTGAATGAGACAATCAAGCAAGTGGCGGCCCCTGCGGCTTTGATCCACTTCTACATTACGTTTCACTTCTGCCAGTTACACCAACTGCCTATTAAGCTTTTGTGTGTGTGTGGGGGGGGAGATTTTCACGATAAGCTAAAACAAGATCAAGTACGCTCAATAGGACTTCAGTGTTGCCAACTCAAATAAAATTAAGCTACCAACGGAAGAGTTTAGAAAATTTGGTTCTACAGTGCTCAAATGTCCACAGACATTATTATGTAGCTTTAAAAAAATACATTGTTAATCTTCACGTTCCTTATTCTGTACACCGGTTACACCAAAACAAAAGTTATTTTTAGTTTTTCCGCCATTTAAAGTATTGTATGTAAAGAAAAAATGTAAATATTTTTTGTGGCGGACCCGTTTCTTGTGGACCCCGGGGCACTAGCCCCAAATGCCCTCCCTTAAATCCGGCCTTGTTGGGGACAGACATTGACGAGTTACTTACGTGTCCCTCCTGACCATACGTGATGATGGACAGAGATTTCTCATGATCGTAGCCCAAGAGAAATTTGGCAGCAATCTCGATGCCGTCAACAACGATCTTTCCGTTAATTCTCTTGTGGAAAGCGTGGACCTGAATGGATACGAGTTGTCAACATCATTAGTACAACATATAGATAATCTATGCATGGAGCAGAAAGCTGTACTAGGAACAGCACTAACCTAGATATATGTCATTATTCGGGATAGTTCAAGCTTTGTAACGGACCTCATTCACCAATCGTAAACAAACAACATTTAGCCACGTGGTGCTCTATCTCTTCTATACAATATACGTAATCCATAAAGGCTGTCACGTGATACTTTTTTTCATTGTTTTATCAATATTATCACGTGGGTAAATGTTGTTTGTTTACGATTGGCGAATGAGCTCCATTGGGAATAAAAGCAGACGCTTATTTGGGGATTTTCAATATAAAGTTTCGCTTCTAAACCATGATAAGGACAAGCAATTTTGATGCATATTTGACAAAATGACACATTTAGGCTACACACATTTACAATTAAGAGATAAGGCAAATAATTTCTTGGTTGAATGATTTAGGAGACTCATAGAATGGCGACTTTAGGTCAATTATCTTTCAATTATAGGATTAGATAACTTATCTATTAGCCTAATGATGCATTTAGGTAGCACATATAAGCAGACAGAAGGCAGGAGAGCCGCTGGTAGCCCACGTTTAAGTTATACGGATGTATGCAAACGCGACATGAAGCTCTTAAAAATCGACACTAGCAGCTGGGAAGAGGTGGCACTGGATAGATCCACATGGCGAGAGAGCATAAAGGAAGGGTCACGGATTACAGATGTCATTCACAACAGAATCAGAAAGAAGGGTGAAAATGCAACGGCGCATGGTGATTACATATTCCTAACCTGCGATCGCAGCTGTGTATCAAAGATTGGCCTCTTTAGTCACACAAGAAGTTGCAAAGGGAAAAGATTGTCTCTCGAGACGTAAAATGCCACAGAATAAGCAGACAACTCACTGTTTGGCCGAATCGCATACCAGTAGAGTAAGTCGGTAAAGTTCCCCTTCCAGACATTATGGTCTTTGTAAAGGTCTTCTGTTCCTTTGGCCTACGGTTGACGAGGGTGTCATGTGGCCAGCACAACGACAGACCGCCTTTACTTTTTCCCCAACTAATGTCAGGTACTCATTAGCCCGGGTTCGCTGTTCTGCCTCATCGTGGCACCCGGGTGGAAACGGCTATTTGAGGAGATAGCTAGGCAAAATGAATGGCAAAACATAACTCCCGTGGGGATGCCCACGGGTAGACGAGAGTCCACCCCTTGCACGGGCGGGGTTGTAAAAAAGTCCTCACAAAAATTGTCACACATCCATGCGCCGTTCCTCAAAGGACCGTCCCATAAATGGCGAGTCCCCCACGGTTAGCTTGGTACAAAGAAGGAAGATGACGGAGGCTCCCAGTGCTCCTAGGCCTTCGGCCATGTGTCGGAGGCCGAAGACATTGGATATAGCAATGCTTTATATAGGCATTGACTCGGGTCGCTCTCAAACAGAACTGTGTTCCCACAGGTTTGTTTTTCTTTTTTTACTGTTACGGCTGGACGACCTAACAGGTTTTTCTCTTTTCAAACTTTGAGCTCAAAGAGCCTTCGGCTCAGCTCAGACGACAATCTAACGGTACTCATTAGAGCTGGGTGGATTCAGATGTGCACAAAGGTTCCGAAATTAAAAAAATCCCAGTCTTCACCAGGATTCGAGCCCCGGACCCCTGGTTTGGAAGCCAAGCACTTAACCGCTCAGCCACCAAGACTCTAATGCCAGACTATATAACATTAATTTTCTTTTTCAATTATCATTCATCGTGATTCGAAGTTTAAGCGGCCAAAAAAAAACTGCCCAACAATGGACATCATGCTTGTAACCAAGTTTCGTACCTTAAAGAAACACTGTCCAATCTCTTTACCGTGGGCATTCTGAAGCTGAAGTTCTAGCTCGGTCAGCAGGTACCGACATGGGTATTGGAACTTGACGGTGTCGTTGTTAAAGGTGGTCAGTTCAGGGTCATTCTTCACCTCAGCTGAGATCTCGTCTACATAGATCAATCAACGCGTAGAATAATTAGCACATCATAATACAAGCGTGTACTTTATGATGAAATCTAAGTTTTTATTTCAGGCTATGTTTAAACTCAACAATCAAGATTTTTAGTTACAGGTGAAAGATGTGTTAAATAAAACCCAAACTAGTTTTTTAAAAATCAATCTGATTTCTAAGGCTTTATAACAGCGCTATCTTTCCACTATATTAGCCAACAGTGCGAAATGTTAAAACGTAGGTCATTATCGTTTAACTCCATTCATTGCTCGCCCTTGTGGATTTTTAAACCCTTCCTAAACAGTATGTTAAAGATATCCCTTTCAGACCTTGTGATCTATAAAGACAGTCAAATGCAATGATAATATGTTCCCATGGTCGAAGGTTAACGAGGGTTTCATGGGGTAAGCACAACAACCAACCGACTTTACTTTCCCTCCTAATTAGAGTAATGTGGACTCAGGGGCGTAGTAAACATACCAAAAAAGATTCAATAAGCTCAAACTCGAGACTATTTGGTTCAGAAGCTAAGGGCTAAACACTTGGCCGCCAGGAAAATGCTTGTATAATTGTTCTTTGTTAATTCAACATGGTGTTTACTTTTGTATATAGAAGTCTGTTTGTTCTTTTAGTGAATAAAATCAGTGTTCTTTTGTTCTCTCAAAGGCATAACAAGACTCAAATCAATAAATCATTGATAGATAGATAGATAGATAGATAGATAGATAGATAGATAGATAGATAGATAGATAGTCACACTTACTATCACGATAACAAGCGAAGTCTCCACGTCCCCAGCTATAAGGTTTATAACAGACGCAGTTTGATCCATAGTCCTGACAGTAGGCCTGCCCCGCTATACAGTTGTGTGGCTGACAGGACACAGCTAGAGACAGATATTAAAGTGGTTTCATTCACTTGGTGAGAAATTAATGTCCAGGCATATTTATATTCCAAAAGAGATTCAATAAAGTGATACTTGGTAAGATATTCAGAGAAAGAGAAAGCAATCATCTGTTTTTGTTGATGAAAAGGAAAAGAAATAGAGACCAAGAGAAAAGTAGAGAGAGAGAAAGAGAGAAATAGATAAAAAGAGGAATAGAGAGATTTCGGTTATAAACTCATTCTTTCTTCATAATAAAAGTCAAATTGTGGAAGGTGGTCAAAAAAACGATTCATAAGACCGATTTCAAAGACGGACAGACGGACAGAGAGACCACATAAAACTAATAGCGCTTTTCCCCTTTTGTGGTCGCTAATAATAAAATGACTTTTTACTTACATCCGGTGTAGACTTTGTCTATCAGAAAAGCAAAGACCAAAGCTTTAAGAATGACAAACATTTTCGGTTGAGTAAGAGACCTGTAAACGAAAAATACAGTACAGAAGTAATGAACTTTTTACTTAGAATCATCAGTTTCATACATTTGTGTTAGTTACTGTACACCTACATTAGTAAACAACGTGCTTCATGAGATTTTTAACTTGACAAAGACTGAAACACCCACACAAAGGTGCCCCCCCCCCCCCCCCCATCTTCACTGGCGAAGGGAGCATCTCATTGAAATATATTAACAATGTCGGAACAATGTCGCCTACACAGCTTTGCCCGCCCTTCCCACACACCAAAACAATTTGTGATCAGGGGCGTCGATTGATCTACAAGCTGCCTACATGTCAGGAGCACAAGGTTTTTCCTAAGGGTTGACTCCCCGAAGCCTTTTCCGTGTTTGGGTATGACCTCAAGGCTGCAGAGGTTTGAGCTGACGAGAACTCCTGACCGAAGTCTACTGGTGTAGCCGCCTGTTGTTCGTCTTTCTACCTTCTCTTGTCAGTGATAACAGTTCCACCGTAAAATTAGGGGATTACGGGAGGAGACAGGGATATCTGTGTCAATTTTACGTAATCATTTTTTTAAAGCATCTGTAAAAAACGGGGGAACTTTCTGAATTCAAACTCATGCCTCCTCAAGCCGACATTCTAACCACTCGCTAGAAGATTGTATAATTATCTATTGTCTTTTTTTAAAAACTTGCTTTAAAGCCGCGATTTATAAAGGTGACTAATTCAGCTTTTACCACCACCTCAGACAAGTACAAATTCTTTCCCTTGCTCGTAATAACAAAACAAAATAATAAATTATCAATAATTAATGAAGTAATTGGTTAATTTTTGTTTTATTGATTCTTGTGTTGTCTGTTAAAAGAAATAGTTATGCAAAAGTTCAGCTAGATCCAAGATTAAGTGTCAAAGAAATAACGTGTACAAATTTTTTACCAGACAGACAGACAGAATGAGGAATGAGTTGATATAAGAAAGAAGGGAAAAAAGGGCATATCAGAATATCTAGTTTAAAAAAGTTTTCCTAATATTTGTTCTGCATGAGACTAATTAATCAGCCAACGAAATTAAGCTAGTAAATTAAGACAATCAAACAAGTCCATGAGCTGACCAGATCAACGACTTAACTTTAGACAGTGGCAACTTGATGTGATGCAACTGAGAAATAACAATAGGTGAAACTTTAAACAAACAAACAACAACTTTTAAAGCACACAAAAGTTTTGACAACATACCCGATGTCGTGAACACTTCAGATGCCCAATGCTTCAAGTTGGCGTGTGTCGCTTATATAATATCCCGATGGTCTAAGGCTGACCCATTAATGTCATCACATCTAAAAGTCAAACCTTTTTCTTTTTCTTCCGTGTCACGTGCATCTGGGGGTGAGTTTTTGTGTGCACTCAGCATGTTCTCACACGTACTAGGTATTTTTATATTGTCACTTTTATGAGTTGTCTATGTAGCAACATTTGAAATCTATCACTATCTAACTATCACTCTATCCATCTATCTATCTATCTATCTATCCATCTATCTATCTATCTATCTATCTATCTATCTATCTATCTATCTATCTATCTATCTATCTATCTATCTATCTATCTTTGTACTTAATAAAGTTGCAACTTAAGTCTTGTGCAATCTATCGAACTATGTTGATATCCCTCTGTTTATATCACAATGTTTATATCCCTTTGTTTATCGAAACTATAGGAGTTTACTATGTTTACAAAGTTTAAAATTTACTTAAAAATACACACACACCAAAAGGTGTTTTTTTTTAGAATTTCGAAGTGTAAATTGAAAGTATCTTATTTTATTAATATTCAGTTGGATATGTAATTATTTGTGCGTTAATAACTAACTTAATTGGTAAAGGTATGGATGAGTCACCTGGATATAGAGGTGTTTTGTTTTTGACAAGCTTAAATGACAATAAATGGTCTAATAGACCAGAGACTTCTGTGTGTTTATTAACTTAATATAAAAATTATCTTAATTATCTTAATAATGATTACACTTCATGGTTTTATTGATAGAATCATTAAGTCTATACTTTCAAATGTATTCGCCTGACCTTCTTGTCATAAAATGACTGTCCATAGTGAGGTGAAAGCCTGGGCGTTAGTTATAGTTGGAATGATGTCACCGTACCTACTCAATAGGATGTAGCGATGTGTGCTGCAAAATGCCTATGGGTCACTAGCTCTTGATTTTTCCTCAGGATTGACTCCCGAGGCTTCTCCCATGTTTGGTTTCAGTCACTAGGCAGCAGTGTTTCTGGATCTAGAGTTTTCTTATGTCTGGATATAGCCTCTACGTCTCTAAAGGCCTACAGAAGTTAGGATCTAGAGTTTTCTTATGTCTGGGTATAGCCTCTACGTCTCTAAAGGTCTACAGAAGTTAGAATCTAGAGTTTTCTTATGTCAGGATATAGCCTCAAGCCAACGGGAGTTCGGATTTACTTTACCTGTACTCTTATTATTCTAAATATCAAATTAGCAGAACTGTTCGGTTGATCTAAGTACAAATAGTTTGTTTTTTCTCTTATCGTGACCTTTGATTAAATCGTATCGCTTGAACATAATAAGAACATAATAAAACATAATAAGAAGCACTCTACATTTTGCAGACACACTTAATTCAAACGTACGTGTGTTGTTGAGGGTCGTTGACTTGTAGCACCTTACTGCTGGTAAACAGCTAATGAAACTAATGAAACTTTAAATAACATGAATAACTTCTTTGTGAACAATACTAAACATAAATTTATTTATAATATAAGAAAAAAATCAACTTGTGATAAAATGAAATAATTATTGTAGACTTTAGTTATAATATTTTTTTAACAAAATCACGCACTACAATAACAACTTTCAGTCTAACGTTCTGGAGTCGTATAAGACCAAGTGACGACAATGAAAACAAAATTGCATCATTCAGAACCAATCGCTAACATCTTGCCACCGTTACCATAGAAACACACGCACGCCATAACGACGTGTTTTTAAGCTGATATTTTATTAACCCATAAGTGAACAAATGCAAACTTCCAAAAACAGGTTTCTTTAATCAATACATAACTACGCACAAACTGTGTATAGCGCCACGCTTCTGTCCTGGTCAGCTAGGGTTAAGGCTAGTTTATTTGTGTTATGGTCGTGTTAAAAACTCGCGGGGTTACAACAGTTCGACTGTTGATATCTGTCTGCTCCTCACATCTCTTTGCCTTGTAAAGTCGTAAACATTTGAAATTTAAAGCTGTCACCGAGCAATCACAATTCCCCTAGGACATTTATTGTTGGTAGTTGCTTACTCGGCGAAACAAAAAAAAAGTAGACAAAAAAACAATTGTAGAATGTCATCAGTTTCTGACTCCTTACATATCTCATTTTCTTATAGAAGGAAGTTGTGTTCATGTCGGTTTTTCTTTCTTTTATAGGGGTACACCTAGTATGCGTTTTTGTGACTACAGGAAATCTCTGGGCCAGAAGTTCTGAATATTACCATTAGCACTAGTTTTATAGGAAGTGGTAAGGTACAGATAATCTCTAGACCATACGTTTAAAGAACACAATAATTGATGATGCAACAGTTTTTAACGAATTGAAAATATAATAGATAAATGAGATATGGATACCCTCTGGACTAGAAGTTCACAAACTGATGATGCGATAGTTTAAGGAAGTGATAAGATAAAGATCATCTCTAGACCAGAAGTTTTGAATTCCATAAATAACAATGACGCGACCGTTATTACGCATTGAAAAGATAAAGATATTCTCTAGACCAAAAGTACATAAAAAAAATACTATGAACCGGGATCTGGGTATCGAATCCTGGTGGAAACTGGGATTTTTAATTTCGGGATCTTCGGGCGCCTCTGAGTTCACCCAGCTCTAATGGGTACCTGACGTTAATTGGGGAAAGTAAAGGTGGTTGGTCGTTATGCTGGCCACATCATACCCACGTTAACCGTGGGCCAGAGAAACAGATGAACTTTACATCATCTGCACTATAGACCACAAGGTCTGAAAGGGGAGCTTTACTTTTTTTTTTATGACGAGATAGCTTTAAAGAAACAACAGATAGCTTAAATAAGATGGGATTCTGACACCAATTGTAATGGATGTCTTCGATTTTGAAGACTATGAGTGAAGTGTTTCACATAACTATGCAGTCCCGGTTGCGACCTACATATTTTCCACATATGATGTAGACGAAACCTTTGTCTGCTGAGGGTCTATTAAAGTTTTCTTTTCGTCTTCTGAGCCTGTCTTCAAAAATGTTTTTTTCCTTTGGGTCTCAAATGTGTATCCCGCGGCTTTAGTGAGAGCCCTTCAACTGTCTGACGATTACTTTCATCTATGCCAGTGATTGCGAACTGGCGATTGAATTAATCTTTATGGCGGTTACGGGGGCAACTGTTACTGGGGCTCTGTTACGCAGTCCCCCTTTAAACTTGCCAAAGAAGATCGCCTTTGACAAGCGGTCGTCCAATCCAGAAATGGTCTAAACCACCCACAGGTTTCGACGTCACGAGGCGTCGCAGGTCAACGTTGAGGCCTACTGTAAAGATTGACCTCAGTATCAGCCAATTGAATGTCTGCTCAGTGTGTACAAGACGAGCGCAATCATCCGCGTAGATAAGATGAGTACTCTTTGAGATAAGATGAGTACTCTTTGCCATTTCTTTGCAGCAATGCCAAATAAAATGAGACGACGCCTGCATGAGAGCACCTACATCAAGTTCTGCACCGATGGTAGCATACTTAACATACGGCGCTTGCTCTCCCGTACCCAACTTCTGCAACTACACAAGGCGGAACAACATTCTTTCGAGATAGTGATTATACTTACACTGCACTTTAAGTTTGTTTTGAGCAAAACAGAATAGACTGATTCTTGACATTTATTCAACCTTGATCGCAGGATCTTTCATGTTTTTTTTTATTCTCTTTCTCCTAACTTCTCTAACATCCTCCGGCTTCTCCTAACTTCTATAACATCTCCTAACTTCTCTAACATCCTCCAGCTTCTCCTAACTTCTATAACATCTCCTAACTTCTCCTAACTTCTATAACATCTCCTAACTTCTCCTAACTTCTCTAACATCCTCCAGCTTCTCCTAACTTCTCTAACATCCTCCAGCTACTCCTAACTTCTCTAACATCTTCTAACTCCTCCTAACTTCTTTCCTAACCTCTCCTAAAATCTTAGCTTTTCCTAACTTATCCTAACGTCTTGTAACGACTTACATCTCCTAACTTCTCCTAACCACTCCAAGCTCCTCCTAACCTCTCCTAACTTCTCCTTAACTCTCCTAACCTCTCCTATATTCTTCTAGCTTCTCCTAAAATCCCCTAACGTCTCCTAGCTTCTCCTAACTTATCCTATCCTATCCTCTCCTAACTTCTCCTAACCTCTCCTTAACTCTCCTAGAATCCCCTAACGTCTCCTAGCTACTCCTAACTTATCCTATCCTCTCCTAGCTCCTAACATCTCCTAGCTTCTCCTTACTTCTCCTAGCTTCTCCTTACTTCTCCTATCCTCTCCTAGCTCCTAACTTCTTCTAGCTTCTCCTAACTTCTCCTATCCTATCCTCTCTTAACTTCTCCTAGCTTCTCCTTACTTCTCCTAATTTCTCCTATCCTATCCTCTCCTAACTTCAATATATTTTGTCAAACCTTATTTATGATTGAGAAAATACTATTAAGTTAACTTTTAACACTTGTATGAGTATCTCACTAAATGTTCAACAAATACGTTAGAAAACTAAGAATTTATTTTGTGTTCTGTCTTTCCCTTTCAGTGTTATTTTCATAACTATATCATTGGGTCCTTTCTGGCCCAAACTTTTTACAGCGTAGTGAGTGAGTGGTGTAATGCGCTTGGCTTTAGAACAAGGGATCTCGAGTTCGAATCCCTACTTAGAAGGCACCTGGGTCTAAACCATTTCCCGACATCTGTTGGGGAATGTAAGAGCGTTGTGCTGGTCACATGACAGCCTCGTTAACCTTAGGCACTTGAGCTTCTTGCATCAATTGCTCCATATGTCAATGAGGAAATATTTTAATTGGATGTGTTGAGGCAGGTCAGGCCCTACAAAGTCTATAGCACCAATGGAATTGAGGATAAAGAGATGTAGCGGCTGGTTGCTCGGACTAATGAAGCAGAAATAAGGGACCTTAGCCTCCTCCAGTCCTGAAACGACAAGTGTTCATCTCGGAACTTTGTCACGTGACTTTAGAGCCCTATTCTGAAAAGACATTCTCGTCCATCTGCAACAAAGGTTTTGTTGGTTGAGGACAACAGTAACAGTATTACATACAAAACAACTCAATAAAGGTATACAGTGTTATCTTTATTAGAAATGGAAGTATCGACCAGACGTATCACTCTGTAATAATAAATATCAAAATGAATTATCATTGTACTCATAGCTCGCGACTCGACTTTGACGATTGTCATCACGTGTTTAGATTTTATAATAACATTTTTGACAAGACATAAAGGAAGCAATGATCACAAAGATAAACTACCAAGAAGCATCTTCCAACACCTAAAAAAAACAATCTCAAGATACAAAATAAACATAAACATTTACAAAGGACAAGCTATTTTTTTTACCCGGACTTTGCTTGGGTTTCTTTCGTTCTATTTTTTTGTTTTCTTATATTATAAAAGGCAACTTTGCGGCTGTGCGGGCCACATGACACCCTCGTTAACCATTGGCCATAGAAACAGTTTACCTTTACATCATCTGCCGTATAGATCGAAAGATCAAAAATGGAAGCTTTACTTTTTCTATATATACTATGCTGTTTTAGTAGATAAAACCCATGTCAAGAAGCCTCCATGATCTTGATCTAGTTAACTCTCTTGTTGTAGGGTAACTTTAAATATCCTAAGATCACCGCTATTATCCGAGGAACGTTAATGTCAATTTTCATAACGATTGGTTAAACGGTTTCGATTTCTATGAAAGACATACATACATACATAAACCTTACATTCTACTTTATATATTAGATATAAAAAAAATATGTTCACATAGATGAATCTTTCAAAAAGAAAACTTAATAAAAGGAAGTAAATCGTTCCTTACATGGCGCGCGATTTGGAAGTAGATGCCAAGCAGATGGGCAAGACGTGAGGACAGTAGGAGAGATTCGCCCAGAACCGAGATGCCTGGAGAATGCTGGTTGGTGGCCTATGGGCAAGACGTGGGGATAGTTGGAGAGACTAGAGCCGAGATGCCTGAAGAATGCTGGTTGGTGGCCTATGGGCAAGAAGTGGAAACAGTTGGAGAGACTAGAACCGAGATGCCTGGAGGAAACTGGTTGGTGGCCTATGGGCAAGACGTGGGAACAGTTGGAGAGACTCGCCCAGAACCGAGATGCCTGGAGGAAACTGGTTGGTGGCCTATGGGCAAGATGTGAGAACAGTTGGAGAGATTCGCCCAGAACCGAGATGCCTGGAGAATGCTGGTTGGTGGCCTATGGGCAAGACTTGTGAACAGTTGGAGAGACTCGACTAGAACCGAGATGCCTGGAGAATGCTGGTTGGTGGCTTATGCCCCAGAAGGGACAACAGGCAGAGATGAGATGAGATGAAATAGTTCCTTGTTCAAATGAAAATTGTTCAGAGTTTTGGCTTGGAAGATAAATAAATGCAATGCTGATTAAAGGGAACGGTTGTTAGGGACGCTCTTCTCCCTGGTTACTTCACCACCTTGGCATTGCAATAGACCAAGTACCTTGTAGAACGTAATGGTGATCAAAGTCTTTGAAATATATGATTTATTATCAATATGTTAAAGCGCATTCAGTGTTTAATACATAAATTCTCTTCAAATGTGTCGGAAGGGAAAACAATAACTCTACGACAGCTAGCTAAAAAATGTGGTAGCCTTTATGGGGGAAGACTATTGAGAACAGATGGAATTCTCCAGCCTAGAGTTGGCAGGTGACCCTATAAAATGTGACCTAGGATATAGCACAGTCACGGCCTTGTTTGTTGCGCTCTTTGAGGGTTTGAACCATCACCTCATTGTAAGCGTTTTGAAAAGCTTTGTCCAAGTGGGTGATGATGGGATTCAAACGGACTTCCACCTGGAACATCTGTCCACTGGGTAATGCTGTAAGAAGAAGACACATTCAATTACATCTATGTTAATCATACTTATTTCTCTTTGTTTTATTTCTAATTTTTTCTATTCATTTCCTATTCTGCGTTACAAAGGTCTCGAGTTTGAACCCTGTCCGCTGCGTTCCACTGTCGTCCTAAAGGAGGTTTGAACTAGGACGTACAAATACAATTTCCTTAAAAGAGCAATCTGGCAGACTGCAACAATTGAAGAGGCTTCGACCTCCTCTCAGTCCTCAGTCCTCTCAGAGTGCAGTACCCTTCTGCTACGACGGTTAGAAAACAGGCCGCAGACAAATGAACAGACAGACTTCCGAAGAAGAACATCAAGAACTGAACAGATTTACGTCCTGCCCTATATTCCCAGATTATTTAATGTGCACTGATCTAAAGATAAATGTTTGAAACCCCTAGACCTAGCAGCACCATCTCTATTTAAGTAATTAATTAGTTTATTAAATTAAATTACGCCAGAGTCACATAGACATCGACAAGGAACGGCTGGCTGCCTGGTCGTGTGGTATGCGCTCGGAACTGTAGTTCGGTGGTCTATAAAGTCCCGGGATCAAACCCTGTCGGCTGTCATTTCCCGTCATCCTGTGGGAAGTTTGGGCTAGTATGTAATTATCTTCAGAATCTGAAGGAACATCCGCAACATGTAAGACAAACGATCAATGCAAAACAAATCTTCTCACAGGATTGAATAATGTAGCAGTCGAAATTGAAATCATAGGATTGATGTCCTAGGCGTGTCTTCGGGTCCAAAAATTAATGAGGAGTGCAGGGTTATTATACACACACAAAACTACAAGCGAAAAGTCGCACTAAAATTTAATTACAAAACCAATCCTCAGAAATAATTTTATATGTAGCTTAAAACATATCATCCAATACAGTTATTCGTATCTTCTCTAGCCCCGTTAGTTACCTTGCCTCAAAGTGGCGTCGGGTGGAAACGATCGTAGGAGGAAACGATTAGGCTAAAGGGTAGCAAAACAAGATTCCCGTGGGGGTGCCTAAGGGGTTTCGAGAGCATCCTCATTGCACTGTTAAGAGTTGCAAAAAAGCTCCCACAACCTTGTCACAATCCAGGCGCTGTTCCTCAAGGGGCCGTTCCACAAGGGGCGTTACATAAATAGTGTGACATGACCAAAAGTCAAATTAACTTTATGAAAAACCTACTTCTCATAAACGATATAATTGATTTTAGCTTATAGAATCAAATGTGGTACAAACAAATCTGTTTACGCTTTGCAACCTTGGCACATTTGATTACGTGACACTATTTTTAGCCTACAATTAGCAAAGACAGACCCAGGGCTATATGCAGCCTACAACTCAGGCCCCACTCCTTGAACCCAGACTTTTCGTTACAGAAGGCCTCAACACAGACGTGCAGTGTCACAACTTGTGGGCAGTTTAGACGTTTCAACGTCGTACAGACCTGCGACGTGGCATCGAGCTATTGGTCTAGACTACCCACACGTTGTGACGTTGCAGGTCAGTGTTGAGGCTTTCTATTACGAGTGGCCTTGCTTGAACCGGCACTGATGAAAATTGTGATTGTCTATATTTGAAGCTTGAACAGTAAGGTCACCTGGTGCTGTCTGGTTCTCTTTTAATCTCGCCACAGTCTCATTGTCAATGACGTCGAAGAACCAATTTGCATAGCCGAACTCTGATAACTTATCATTGCACAAGTTGCTAAATAGAATTGAACTTCTAGCAAAACTCTGGGGGAAAAATACGAAAATAGAACAAAATTCTTAAAAATTAAAAACAATTTAAAGCATTTTTGCGAAGCATATATCAACTCACTCTGTCAGTCTGTCTTGTAAAAATTTTGAATGCGTTATTTCTCCCACTCCCATTCTGGGATCAAATTGTACCATTTTACAATTATTCATTGGCGATAACCAATAATCTATTGACTAATTTGTTAATTCTGTAATTGATTCATTTTTTTGTTAGGTGTAATAAATAATTGTTTAAATTTCAACTTGATCCGACAATGGGTATGAGTAAAATAACATGTACCGTTATTTAAGGGGGGCAAATCTCAATGACTGAAGGATTAATTTTTCTTGTTGGTATTTTAAAAAATGATTAATAGCCAGTAATTAATTGACTAGCTGGTTGATCTTTTTTTATTGGTTCATGCTTTGTCTACGCCAATGAATAATTGTGCAAAGTTTCAACTGATTCGGCAATGGGTGTGGGAGAAATAACGTTTTCTAAACTATTATCAAACAGACAGACAGACAGACAGCGCTGATATAAGCTATGTTAAAAAGAAAACAACAGGCTTTTCAGTGTCACTCACAACGACAGATAAGACTGTAACGTACCCAGAACGATTCTCAATATTTCTTATCAAAACTATCACACAGTCACACACAAAGACACACATAGACACACGCATAGACACTCAGACACACTCAGAGTAACACACACGTACTCTTACCCTCAGTATAGATTCGTTCACCCCGTGCACTGATATATGAATGTTCTTCACTGTTGTCCTGGGCGTGTCTGCGAAAAATCGACCTATCGCTCTCAACATTGCCATCGCCACCTCATAAGGAGGATAACACAGTCCGCCCATTCCCAAAGCGGGCAAAGTGACAGTATCGTAATTCTCTTTCGAGGCATGTTTCAGTGAGTCGTAAACCACCTGATACAAATCCTGTGAAGATTTGCAAAAAATAAAATGTTAACAAGCAATAGATAAAAAAAAGACTTTTTAAAAACAAAACTGATGTAAGGGAAGGAACCTTTACGTACTGCCATTTATATGAATATTACAGGGTTTATCTCCCTTTCTGCTATTTAAAACAAAAAAAAATTAGTTATTACTAAATGATTATTTAGTTGGTTAATTTTTCGATTGATTCATGAATTGTTATCGGCTATGAATAATTATGCAAAATTTCAACTTGATTCGAGAAGTGTACCTGGAAGAATGAACTTGTCATAACGTAATAAAGGTATCTAATCCATACATGCATCCACATCTCACAAAGTAGTACTTATCACCCTTATTTTCAAATTAAACAGAATAATGAATCACCAACAATTGATTTATGTTTTTTCAGGTGTTAGGCTTAATGAATAATTGTGCAAAAGTTTTAACTAGACCCGAGAGTAGGAAATGGGAGAAAAAAGTTCAAACTTTTCTCCATACAGACAGACAGACAAACAGACAGACATTTTAAAATAAAAAATAGCATACAAAAAAAAGCTGATGATGGTCGATAATTTCTCATTGTATGTGTTTCTTGTACTGCTTCATTATTGCAAGAAGTCTTTCCAGTGAGCTTTGCATAATCAAGTTCTTCTAGTAACTGTCCACTCACTGTCCAGCGAATGATTTCTACATAAGACGGTGGACAAAATGTTCATTGACTCAACCTTTTACTGAATACAAAGAAACATTTGAGCCAAGTGGCCAAGTGGTGGTGCTTCCAGCTTAAACCGTGTTTAAAAAATGTCCTAACCCAAACTTAAATTTAAGATGATTATATGTTGAAAAATTATAACCAACAAACAAACCAGAGATTTCACTGTGTAGCCAATTAGGTACTAATTGTTTTTTTCAAAGATATACTTAAACTGTCAAGTTTGTAGAAAAATCTTAAGAGCCGTTTTCAAAATAATCCCCCAACCAGCTTCCTACAATTTATTTTAAAACACACGGTGACATGAAAGCTCGTAGGAAGAATTGTGAAGAGGTACGGAAATTAAAGTACCAGCATAAATTTTACATAAATTATTTTTTTTTGTCTATTAGCTAAGGCAACATATAGTTCTTTTGTTTCTTTGGCAACTGAAAGATGGGTAGTTCGGAAATTAATTATAGAGCACCCGAATATTCGAATATTCATTTGGTAAGATACAGTATAGATTGGAAAAATGTGCAAAAAAAATTTTGGAAAAGGCTGGGAGGAGGGGGGGGGGAAGCCAGAACACATTTTGGCCACTCGGTTATTACCCAAAGTTCTGTACAGGTGGGTGTGCTATAAAAATAAATTATCTATAGCAAATATCAGTTTGACAATTCTTCTAATGACACTCTAAGCCGGTGTTTCCCAAACTTTGTTCCGCGGAACCCTAGTGTTCCACGATGTAGGTGTTCCAAGAACTACTGGAATAATTAACTAGTTGGTCACCACGTGAATAAATCTCTCTCTAAAAAAATTAAAATAAAAAAAAAATTAAAATTAAAAGCTAAGTGTTCCGCTAAATGCTCAGAATGTGCGAAGTGTTCCGTTAAGGATAAAGTTTGGGAAACACTGTACCAAGCACATCCAGCTAAATAGTTAACTTTTCGCTTCACGTCAATAGCTGGGAAGCGAGGTCGAGAGGTTAAGCGCGCTTGAACTTGGCTTGGCTTGGCTACCTATGAAAGGGGGCTCGAGGTTCGGGCCGAGTTGTGTTTACTGAGCCTGAAGGCAGCTCGGAAAAACCATCTCCTAGATACCCTCCCCCCCCCCCCCCACTGGTCCACATTGAGATTTGACCAAAGCGCTCTATAAGCATGAAAGTAGCGCTATATAAAAGCCATAATTTAATAGCGTAACAGTTACCAGTGGGTCTGAGTCCAAGAATTTGAGGGTACATCCCTCCGCTCCCTGTAAGGTAGCTTGTTATAAAAACCAAATCAAGTTAAATGTTTCTTTTCTCCTTATGGTCTTTCCCGCCATAGTTTTGAACAGTTGTCTACTTGTGGTTTTAAAACTACTCAAAGATTCAACGATGTAAACACTCTTCTCCCCATCCCTCTTATTTCTTTAGTACCTCCTTGCAGTCATCCTTCCATGGCGTAAGGCAGACAAACATAAGTTGACTGAATTTGTGTTTCAGGTTGCCTGATGACGTAACGATGCGATGACAGCGCTGGAGAGTCTCGGTACTCTGCAGAAAACACAAGCATGTATTATGTCTTTCAATCAATCTTATCCTTATCCTTATCCTACAAATGTTTTCGAGCCAATGGTTTGTAAAATATAGGCCAATCAAAATTAATATTGGATAAAAATTAGGGTTATTACTTGAAAATAATAAAGCATCTTAAGGCAATTCAAAAAAATAAAAAATAATTGATCACAAAAAAAATAATTAAAATAGAGTTTGTGTTTTCATACAAACTCTTAGAGTAGAGGTTCTCAAACTTTTTCCGTTCAGCAACCCCTTTTCAAGCCTAACTATTTTAGCAGATCCCTGACACAACTTGATTTATCGGCCCAAAACACGTATGTGTAAGGCCGTAGCAATAATCAATTCTCTCTACGCAACCATATGTGCTTTTTTGCTCTGCGCTATTTGCAATGTTAATATACAAAAGTTGAAGACCGTTTTTATTCACTTGTTGAATTGTTAATAATTTTCTGCCGATAAGCACACACTTCCCTGTCATGTTTAAAAAAAAAATCAACGAATTTGTGGTAAAGTTCATAATGATTTGTTACTAGATGACGCTTCATTGTAGCAGGTTTGAAACTTTCGTTCGCTAACGCACTGAATCATAAGACACCTTCTGGCTGTTACCTTTGTACGGTAGAAATCCCGAATTGTAAATATTGTTACGAATCTCCCTATCCAGGCTCTCTGCAAACGCACCAGACACCACCAACTTAAAGAACTTGACAACTCTGGGCTTCAAAATAACGTAATAGTTTAATGTCAATAAATAACAGCCAATACTGTACAATTGGCAGCACGTAACACAAGACTGTACAAATATCTCTCCGCCTTATCAACTCTTGCACTGGTCTCTCTGTCTCGCCTCGGACTTGTACTGAGCCGTTGTAACGAACTGTAGATCGGGAAGTTGTGACTGACTGGTCTCTGATACCTTCGCTCTTTATATAGGGTCCCTGCTGGCCTTTTAGAACCGGACAGAACGTCGCTCGACGTTTCTAGGTGGTTAGATGACTACAACTCTCGTGACGCTCCTGAGCTCTGTTTACGACGTCGATCCTTCCCGAACCATCATGTTGACACTCGTCTCGGCCGATCGTCGTAACTCGTCACGGTTGACCGCTCGTCTAGCGCTGGCCTGGGGCTGTTTGCGTCGGATGACTACACACACACCACTACCCCCATCTGTGCCACCACCAGGTTTATAACAATATTCAGGAGCATATTTACGTAATTTTTTGTCTTATGTGGTCGGTCTCTCTTACGGCATCATGTCACAGTTCATTGCAACTATTTCCATTTAACTCTAGCTCCTCTTGAGACGTCTGCTTAAGTTTCAAACTTTTATCCATAAGCTAAAGTTTAGATTGGCGTGTTTGTTTAATTTTCAATAGCTTTTTAGTCCTAGTCAGACTGACAGACAAAACGCATTGACGTAAGCAGCTTTTATCCTTATGGGGGAACTGAACAAAAAATAAATAAAATCTGATTATTTAAAATCTTTTATGGGAACTAATGTTACACAATGCGGTTGAGGCCGTCACTCTACTGCAAGAAATTCGCTGCATAAAAAGTCCATTTTAAAAAATGTGAGTGGTATTTACATAAAAAGTGCATTATTAGCCTTTATAAACGAACATAAATGTTTTCTTTTAATTTTAGCAGCTAGTTAACATTTTATAAATATAATATCTCCCTTACATTTATTTATTGTTTTAGAATTGAAATATTTTTTAGTAAAAAATCGCTTGCGAAGTTAATTTTATAATTAAACGATTTGCTTTTAGAAATAAAAAACGTAGCCGTTGCAGCTAACTTTGCAAGCCACAAAGCATGGTGGAATAAGATTTTTCATTTCTCTTCTAGATTTAGAGATCGGATTGTGACAGACGTACAGACGGTCAGACAGACATATTGCACAAACCTAATAGCGGCTTTTCCCCTATTTTGCGCTCTTAATATAGATTTTTCCCCTTTTCCTCTAAAAATAAATATTGTTTACTTACTTTTGTATTGATTTCTGTTTGAATACCAGCTCCCGCTTTGTGTAATATACTAGAAGAGAGACGGCCATTGCGCAAATTTTTGCTGATGTGTATTGTTGAGACACACAGTGAGGCCTGTAATAAATGAGACGTGGTGACGTCAGCACTCAAAGACACCTATAATGGTTCATATAAGAAGCTAAACTCATTTTATCAGGTTGTTACGTATCTAGGCATTGTTACCTAGATACTATTTTTTTTTCTCTTGACCTGTAGGTTGTCTGCCCCTTGTGTAATAAGTTTTTTTTTAATTTTATTTTTCACGGTGAGTCAAGCCACACAGACAGTGACCGGTCCTTGACCTATGTGTGTACCTCTGGTTGAAAGGAGGGTGGTTTTTTGTTTCTTTTCTTCTGTCTCTTTGAAGAGCGTTCTAGATCTGGGTGTTGATGACTTTCTGTTCTAGAAATTACTAGATATCGACGCGCGGTAGATTATATAAAGACCGCTCGCGTAACGTTGACAGACAGACATACGGAGACAGCCGTGAGACAGAATAGCGGAGACATTGCGTGACCCGTGCGTGGTATACCAATTGATCGTGTAAGTTAAGATTTTTCTTTTTTCAAGGCCTTGCTTGTATTTGTAAATTATATTTTCAAACTCTTGTATTGTAATATTTTTACATGCCATTTTTGTAAAAGGGTTTTGGTCAACCCTTCCATTTTGTATTGAGTTATATTATGATTAAACATTAAGTTGATATTTTACCTTCCGATTTCTTGTGTCATTTTTTTTTTTTTTTTGTTATTCATTGTAAGTCTCTGATTAAATTTAGACTTAAGATAAGTGACACAACTACCTTTTTCTATTGTCACGTTCCCCTAGGCAAGCCATTTAAAAATTAGAATTCAATTCATAATACGTGACAAAAGAAGTTTGGGGGCTCGTCCGGGATATTTTTCTGAACCTATTTTCGTCTTACTTGAGTAATTTTGTAAAGGCGAAGTTGACTTTAACAAAAAATTTTTTTGTGTCAAAGAGTCGGAAGTAAAGTATCAATAGTATTGACCAAACTCTCTTAAGGTTTTTTTGTTGTACTGATTTTGTACTGTATATTTACATTGTATACATTTTTTTTTGCTTGTAATAGTTGTTAGTTAGCCATGGATATTCAAGTTTTTCTTGCAAATCCCTCTGTGGAAGAGCTTGATGCTTTTACTAGGAAGGAACTGGTCCTTATTTCTAAACAGTTAGGGTTAAAAATAAAATCAAATGCCCTTAAACAAGAAATCAGAGATAACATTGTAATCCATTATGTAGACGAGGAAGTGTTTTCTGAAGACCTTTTAGAAACCCTTAGACCCGATGAGGGTAAATCAGATTTAGAACTTCAGATAAAATTAAAACAAATGGAAATAGAAGCCCAGTTAGCTTTAAAAGAGAAGGAAATTAAACAAAAAGAATTAGAGCTTGCAGCGGCTAGAGAGCAGAAAGAAATAGAAATAGAGTTAAAAAAATTAGAGTTAGCTGCTAATGTAAGACCAGATTCTTCCCCTGCCAGTCATACTGCTGAAGCAACAAAATGTTTGAAAATAATTCCACGTTTTAATGAAGCCACAATTGACAATTATTTTCCACAATTTGAACTTGCTGTGAAAAATTTTAATGTACCTGAAACTTTGTGGCCCACTTTGCTGCAAACAGTTTTGACTGGTAGAGCTGCAGAGGTATTTTGTTCTTTGACCATTGAACAACAAAAAGATTATAATATTGTTAAGGCCTTAATTCTTAAGGCATATGAACTTGTTCCGGAAGCTTACCGAAAGCAGTTCAGGGATTGTCGCAAATCGGATGGCCAAACCCATGTAGAATTCCTGCGGGAAAAGGAGCGACGCTTTGAGAAATGGCTCACTTCCAAGGAAATCGGCACCGACTTTGCCAAATTCAAGAACCTAATGCTGATGGAAGAGTTCAAGAGTTGTGTGCGGCTGGACGTCCGTACGCATATAGCTGATCGTGGCGAGGAAGATGTGCACAAGGCTGCAGTGTTGGCAGACGATTATATAATATCACATCAATTTGCCAAGTATACGACGGATGTCAAGCCAAAACAAGTCAAACAGCCTGAGTCCACTGCTAGCAACTCCATCAAGAACAGCAGTACAAATGACAGAAAACCTACTACAAGTAAAGCTACTTGTTCCTACTGCAAACGAGAAGGCCATAAAATTGACGATTGCTGGAAATTGAGGAAGAGAAACGAAAAAGCTCCTTCGAAAGTCAGCGCTTGCACAGTACAGTGGTCGTCGAGGTTTACTCCCTCATCATCAAGTCATATCAAGAATACCTCGACACCACCTGTTTCAAATGTATTGACTGTACAAGACTCTCCGAAAATGTCTCCACGATGTTCAAATGACTCAACAGTGAGTTCTTCAAATTCATCTTTACGATGTTCTAATGACTCAAACAAGAGTTTTTCAAATACATCAAGTCGATGTTCCAATGACTCAAACAAGAGTTTTTCAAATACATCAAGCCGATGTTCCAATGACTCAACCAAGAGTTTTTCAAATACATCAAGCCGATGTTCCAATGACTCTATCCAGAGTTCCCATAATACATCACCCCGATGTTCCAATGACTCTATCCAGAGTTCCCATAATACATCACCCCGATGTTCCCATGACTCTATCCAGAGTTCCCATAAGACATCACCCCGATGTTCTAATGACTCCATCAAGAGTTCTCCAAATACATCCAAAAGATGTTCTACTGACTCAAGAAAGAGTTTCTCCACTGCGTCTCCTAGAGATGTCAATGACTCCAGCGAGAGTTCGACCCAAGTCCAGTCTGCATCAACCAAAATGGATGTTTTATTAGAGGATTTTAAGCCTTTCATTTCGGAAGGATTCGTATCACTACCCGGTGATTCTACAAGTCTACGACCTATCACCATTTTGAGAGACACAGGTGCCTCACAATCGTTACTTTTAGAGGGTATCTTGCCCTTGTCCAAATCATCATCGACTGGTAAGAGCATCCTGTTACGAGGCGTAGAGCTTGGATGTATAGATGTGCCTCTACATCTAATCGACATAAAGTCAAATCTCATTACTGGACCGGTTGTTGTAGGTGTCCGACCAACATTACCATTGGAAGGCATCTCGTTGCTGTTAGGCAATGACTTAGCAGGTAGAAAGGTGATAGCCGAACCCATCGTCACTCAAAAACCCGACTTATCTGCCACACCCGAGGAAGACCTAGGGTTATATCCAGCGTGTGCAGTAACAAGGGCAATGAGGTTGAAAGCATCTCAAGAAGAGAACGTTATCAAAGCCAACAGTAACCACGATGATGTGGACTTGAGCACCACATTCTTTGCTTCTCTTGAAGAAGAACCAACGCCAAATTCTGAAAAGCCGGCATCAACTCGAAAACAGTTGATTGAGGACCAAAAGAAGGATCCAGGGCTCGCCAAACTCCGAGAAACCGCAATGACATCACAAGAGGCAGAGCTAGCATCAACGTGCTACTACATCCAAGATGATATGCTCTTCAGGAAATGGAAACCTCCAGACGCATCCAACGAAGAAGAATGGAGAATATGCCATCTAATCGTGTTACCAGAGAGATACCGAGCGTACATCATGAATCTGGCTCATGACACACCAATGTCAGGTCATCTCGGCATCCACAAGACATACCACAAGATTATGTCACACTTCTTCTGGCCACGTTTGAAGAAAGATGTCATCCAGTACTGCCGATCTTGTCATGCCTGTCAGATGGTTGGCAAGCCAAATCAAAAGATCCCTGTTGCTCCTCTGAAGCCGATTCCAGCCTTTCAAGAACCTTTCAGCAGAGTACTTATTGACTGTGTTGGTCCTCTCCCAAGGACAAAAGCTGGCAACCAATACCTGTTGACCATTATGTGTGCTTCAACTCGTTTTCCTGAGGCTATTCCTCTAAGGAACATAAAAGCATCGAACATGGTAAAGGCCTTAATCAAGTTCTTTACTCTATTTGGTCTACCAAAGTCCATCCAATCGGACCAAGGAACGAATTTCACGGCCAATCTTTTCAAGCAAGTCATGACTCAGTTGGGCATCAAACACTGCATGTCGAGTGCGTATCATGCCGAGTCGCAAGGCGCTCTTGAGCGATTCCATCAGACTCTCAAGAACATGATCCGAACCTATTGCTTTGAGCACGAAAAAGACTGGGACGAAGGAATCCACATGCTGCTGTTTGCAACCCGTGAATCCGTCCAGGAATCGTTGGGATTCAGCCCTTTTGACTTAGTCTTTGGCCATTCGGTGCGCGGTCCCTTGAAATGTATAAAAGAGACTTTGTTGTCACCAACAGCCACTGAAGGACTTTTAGACTATGTAAGTAAGTTTAAAACTAGACTTTATGATGCTTGTGTTCTGGCCAAAAATAACTTACAAAACACCCAATCCAGCATGAAACGCTGGTATGATAGAAAGGCCCGTGTTAGAGAATTTTCTCCCGGGGATAAGGTGCTTGTATTTTTGCCCATACCAGGTCAACCCTTGCAAGCCAGATATTTTGGTCCCTATGAAATTGAGACCAAAATTAGTGACCTCAATTACACAATCAAAACCCCTGACCGTAGGAAAAAGACTCAGCTATGTCACATGAACATGCTGAAGCCTTATGTATCTCGGCCAGATCACTCAGAGAAGAGTAATTGTGTTTTAAATACAGTCAAAAGTTGTTCAAATAGCCATGTTTCTCCTATTGATGATGATATTGTAAAGGAGAAATTTGGACAATACAAAATACCTAATTCTTTTGTATTACAGAATTTGGATGTAAAACTGTCTCATCTGTCTTCGACAGAAAGGCCAGTTATCATGAAACTCATTAATGAATTTAATGACATTTTTTTTGATGTACCAAAACAGACTAATGTTATAATGCATGATGTAGATGTTGGCGAGGCTACTCCAGTCAAGCAGCATCCTTACAGGGTTAACCCTGAAAAACTTGCCATACTTAGGTCAGAAATCAAGTATATGCTTGAAAATGACCTCATTGAACCAAGTTCCAGTAGCTGGAGCTCCCCATGTGTCTTGATACCTAAACAGGACAAGACTTATCGTTTTTGTACAGACTACCGTGAGGTAAATGCTGTAACAAAGACCGATTCGTTTCCTATCCCTAGGATAGACGATCTCATAGATCGTATTGGTGACGCTAAGTACATCACCAAAATAGACCTACTTTCAGGTTATTGGCAGGTTCCCCTGACTGATAGGGCAAAGGAAATCTCCGCCTTTGTCACCCCTGATGGTCTGTACCAATACAAAGTGATGCCATTTGGCATGAAGAATGCTCCTGCCACTTTCCAGAGAATGATAAATGCCCTGCTTGCTGACATGGAGAATTGCCACGCATACATAGACGATGTAGTAATTTTTAGCCAAGATTTTTCTAGCCATTGTAAACAACTGCATTGTCTTTTTACTAAACTTTTACATGCAAAAATTACTGTAAACCTGAGTAAGAGTGATTTTTGCCAGGCTTCCATCCAATACTTAGGCCATATTGTAGGACAAGGCCAGGTGAAACCTGTAATGGCCAAAGTAGAAGCTATCCAAGCTTTCCCTATTCCTGCTGATCGGAAACAACTCCGAAGATTTTTGGGAATGTCTGGATATTATAGAAAATTTTGCGAAAATTTTTCTGTCATTGCCAGTCCTTTAACAAACCTCCTGAGAAAGAACGTCCGATTTACTTGGACGGATGAATGTCAGAAAGCCTTTAACCAGATTAAGCAGATATTATCTAGCTCCCCCATTTTGATGGCTCCTGACTTCGGAAAACCTTTTAGGTTAGCTATTGACGCCAGTGACACAGGTGTTGGGTCAGTCCTTTACCAAGAAGATAATTTCCAAGTAGAGCATCCTATTTGTTTCTTTTCCAAGAAATTTAATAGACATCAAAGAAATTATTCTACTGTGGAAAAAGAATGTCTTGGGTTGATTCTTTCTATACAACACTTTGATTTTTATATCAGTGGGTCCAGATGGCCACTGGTTGTATTTACTGACCACAATCCCCTTACATTTATCCACAAAATGTCTGGCAAGAACCAACGACTTCTCAGGTGGAGTTTATTTTTACAAGAGTACAACCTAGATCTTAAACACATAAAAGGCAGCGAAAATGTTATCGCCGATGCCTTATCTAGATTGTAAAAAGTATTTTGATGTATATTTTTTTTATATATATCATGATATTTCATGTAAAAATATCATGATAAATACATTCTGTAATGTAAATATCATTTTTGTAATTGTTCTAAAAAGATTTCCATTTCGTGGAAATGTAAACTTTTTATTTTTAGGAGGGAGGTGTTACGTATCTAGGCATTGTTACCTAGATACTATTTTTTTTTCTCTTGACCTGTAGGTTGTCTGCACCTTGTGTAATAAGTTTTTTTTTTATTTTATTTTTCACGGTGAGTCAAGCCACACAGACAGTGACCGGTCCTTGACCTATGTGTGTACCTCTGGTTGAAAGGAGGGTGGTTTTTTTTTCTTTTCTTCTGTCTCTTTGAAGAGCGTTCTAGATCTGGGTGTTGATGACTTTCTGTTCTAGAAATTACTAGATATCGACGCGCGGTAGATTATATAAAGACCGCTCGCGTAACGTTGACAGACAGACATACGGAGACAGCCGTGAGACAGAATAGCGGAGACATTGCGTGACCCGTGCGTGGTATACCAATTGATCGTGTAAGTTAAGATTTTTCTTTTTTCAAGGCCTTGCTTGTATTTGTAATTATATTTTCAAACTCTTGTATTGTAATATTTTTACATGCCATTTTTGTAAAAGGGTTTTGGTCAACCCTTCCATTTTGTATTGAGTTATATTATGATTAAACATTAAGTTGATATTTTACCTTCCGATTTCTTGTGTCATTTTTTTTTTTTTTTTTGTTATTCATTGTAAGTCTCTGATTAAATTTAGACTTAAGATAAGTGACACAACTACCTTTTTCTATTGTCACGTTCCCCTAGGCAAGCCATTTAAAAATTAGAATTCAATTCATAATACGTGACAAGGTGAACAAATAGAGGGGGTAGCTAGGGTGGTGTCTATATAGGGAGTGGCACCTAGAGAGAGAGAGAGGCATCTAGATAGGGAGTTGCACCTGGAGAGAGAGGCGTGTAGGTAGGGAGTGGCACCTGCCTAGAGAGAGTGTCGTGTAGATATGGAGTTGCACCTAGAGAGAAAGGCGTGCAGATAGGGAGCGAATCGTTTATTTGATTCCTTTTGAATGTAGAGAAATGTTAGTACTTACAAGTATCAGTCCTTGCTCTCTCTCTCTCTATCTTGAAAAATAAAAAGGAAGACTCTAGAACACAAAGGTTAAGGTTTGATAGAAAGCTTGTGTTTTTTTTTCCAAATTGAGGCGTTAGAAAGCGAATCTTTCAAAACTGCGTTTTATTAAGAGGTGAAAGGAACCTGTGTATGGAATTTCATGCGAATCCCTACGGCAGTTATTGAGATCTCTTGATACGTAAGTCATTCAGTGAGTGGTATTTTGCGATCTTAATATAGATTTAAAGCCTATATTAGGTATGTATCAAAAGTTAAAAAAAAAAAAAATAGAACTGGAGGTCGCGGGTTCAAATCCTGGTGAAAACTGGGATTTTTTTTTTTATTTCGGGATCTTTAGGGCGCTTTTGAGTCCACCCAGCTGTAATGGGTACCTGACATTAGTTGGGAAAAGAAAAGACGGTTGGTCGTTGTGATGGCCTTATGACACCCTCCGTAACCGTGGGTCACAGAATCATATGATTTTTACATCATCTGCCCTCTAGACAGGTCTGAAAGGGGAACTGAAAGGGAACTGAAAGGGAACTTTAACTTAAGTACCAACAACATTGACAACATTTCATCACAAAAAAACAACACATTAATTACTGGTAGTGTCGTTACGTCTGCATGATGATAGTAGATCATGTCTCGCTTGATCTGAAACATAATAAATAAATATTTTTATTAGATATAGTGAAACCCTGAGAAAAATTCAGGAGCCGGCGGCCCATTAGGCAGTTTGCAGCACTCAGCCGACCCCCCCCCCCCCCCACTCCACCCGAAAGGGGGGAGGGCGGACGAATTTTATTATAGAATTCACACAATTTATATACGAATTTATTACTTATGTTAATAATATGTACTAATTATTTATATTTCAACCTATTTTTAGATTATTTCGCCCCCCCCCTCTAGTATGTTGGCCGATTTGGTGGGGTCGGGAGGGGGCGATGGTATCAATCGAGTGGGAGGGCGGTCAAATTTATTTGTAGAAATCACAGCCTGATAATACAATCAATTAAATATCTATTTGATTACAACTTGTTATTGATATTTTAACCGATCTTTATATTATGTCGTTCCCTGTTTGCCGATTAGTTGGGGGGGGGGGGCGAATACCTCTACTGCCCTTCCCACCTAAACCATTTGAGAGGGGGGGCGGTCAGTTTTTATGGAGAAATCATAGTTTGTGAACAAAATTAGTTGAATTAATATATAAATTTTATATTATGTCGCTCCCCTTCTGGTATCAGCCAATTCGGTGACGTTGTGGGGAGGGCGATTTATGTACTGCCCTCCCCACTCTAGCTCTGAGTGGGGGGGGGGGGGGCGGTCCTATTTTATGGAGAATCATAGTATGTGAATATCTATATAATATAAACTACGTAATGATGTGTGACCCCTTGTATATTATGTCGTACCACACTCTAATCTCAAATTGTATCATTTGTAAATTTAAATGAAAAAGGGTTGTACCAGGTGCAATCGCATTTCCCCCATCGGACAAATCAATACTTTTTCCTTTTTGTATATAGTTAAGAAATTACAAAAGTAAAAAAATCAGCCACTAATATAATTTATATATACTATAAATTAAATTCTTATATCAAGTCGCCCCACCCCTATTCTTTAATGCCAAATGCAATCTTTAGCAGAAATTATTAAATGAGCGAGGATTAATAGTTTTCACTCTACCGCCCCTCCTATTTCCAGACAGAGTTTATGTAATTTCACATGATTTTGTCATAATTATTTTAAGAAAGACTTTGCATTGGAAAAGTTAGAATTCAAACGAAATTTTTCAGTATAAGAGTCATGATTGAGATGAGTTCTGAACCCAAAATGTCTTTTCATAGTCGCCTTTTCCCAACCTTTACTCAATCTGATATTTTTTCTAGTTTAATAAATTTGGTACTATAACTCACAATTTATACTCTAATATTCTTGAATATCATTTATCGAATAATTATTAATATCTTATCTTTTCAAGGAACAAATCGGTTTTATTTGCAATGTATTAAGGGCCTATAAATTCATATTGGAATATTTTTCAAGTACAACATTGTTCAAAAGGTCCTTTTTTAATAATATGAATTTTGAGCTTTACGTCTGGAGAATGCGTTTATGCGTGAAAAAGACAAGAAAACTCTTTTGTCGTCGGGGCAATTGATGAGTTGTAAGTGTCAGGTGAATGCGTTTCTGCAATAAAGAATGCAATAAAACGCTTTTTGCGTTGGGGCTTCGCCCCGAATTCCATTGATGATTAACGAGCTGTAGATATCAGGAGAATGCGTTTCTGCAATGAAGAATGCAAGAAAACGCTTTTGGCTGTTTAGTGGACATCGTTCCGACCACAGCTAATGCCCTGTCGCTTATCTCATTTCCAAGAGATGAAGGACTAAAGGAAATAGGTTTAACTCTTTCTCTCCGTAATTATTTACCACTTTCTGGTGGAATCAACGCTGGTATCGTCAGTTAGGAGAGAATGAGTTAAAAGAAAGCACTTCAAATATACAGGATCGATGGCATTAGTTGGCATGTGTATTTCTTTACTTACAATCACATAGTTATCAATGTTCGAGTACCTGGCAAAGACGGAAACGAACGCTGTTATCTTCTGATTTAAGCTGTGGTGGAACTCTTAAGTACTGTCTGCATCTCCGTCAAATCTTTGCAGAACTCATCTCTGTAAAAAAAAAAATCTAAAGCGTTCCCCTTTCAGACCTCGCGATCTTTTTGGCAAATGATGTAAAAGTCATCTGTTTCTGTGACACACGGTTAACGAGTGTGCTAAGTGGCCAGCACAACGAACCGACCACCCTACTAGTGTCAGGTACTAATTAGAGCCGGGCGGGCTATGAGATCCCGAATTAAAAATCCCAGTCTTTCCCAGGGTTCGAACCCGGTTCGGAAGCCAAGCGCTTTGCCACTCAACCACCGCGCCTCCTAACATTCCCTGTGCTAGCTATATATATCCTTCACTGTCTAGAAGAATGTATCCTCTGTCACACAGAACAACAGCATCCCTCAAGACTAAACAAAAGTATCCTACCTCCTTCTTCCTCGCTACTTCGATGGCTAGATTCTTACCTCCGCCACTCCATTTAAGGATTTCTTCTACATAGTGCCGGATTTACCATAAAAGTGCAGATGTAAGGAGCCTTACCCTTAAAGTGGCCCTCCATATTTTAGAAAAAAAAATTTTTTTTTAAAATACATAGGCCCCTATTAAAGTGACATTAAAGGGAATTTGTATTATATATGTTAAATTGACAAGTAGGGCCTATTCTATTTTCTTTCGTTACAAATATGAAAAAGCTTTGGGATGTGTTGACGTTTTTAAAGTAGGCCACTAGTGCTGTGCACTTTAACAACAGCATTGGGGACTGGTTTAAAACCCACAGTTGGAGTAAGACAAGGCTGCCTACTCGAACCAACTCTTTTTCAATATCTTCCTTCAAAGGATAATGGAAGTTGTTCTCAATGGCTTTGACTGTGCTCACAAAAATCAAATCTTGGGATTACATTGTACCAATAAAGCCTTCCTGCTCGATCTAACTTTAATCAAATTGACTATACTGTTAGTCAAAGCAAGATGGCAATTAATGCAAGAACCAAAGGGTCATAATTGAGATATGGACTTTTGCAAGCAAACGCGATTTCATCAGAGTGATGGGATTATGGGGTCGGCAAAGTCGGAACCTCTTCCATTTTCCAATTATTGGGTCATTACCCCTTTTTAAAACAGGCTAAACAAAGTGAGCACTGACACAAATTCAATTCTTTGATGGGTTAAAAGTAAGCCAATAACGTGGTAGCGTTTGTTTGTTTGTTTGTTTGTTTGTTTGTTTGTTTCGTTTCTTTAATAACGCCCCCCCCCCTTTGCACCCAACAAAATGTTACTTTGTCACTTATATATACCCTATATACTTATGTTAAATCAGACTTACGCTGACTGCAAGAGTTTCTAAAATTTTTAGAAGCACAAACCAATAACAGTAACTCTCCAAATGGAACTAGAAGTCAGAGAACTTAAAGAGGATGTCATCAATAGTAAACATTTATATACGATAGGCGTCATTACGGGAATTCCCGAAACTTGATATTTGCTTTCCGTAAAATTTTTGACACAGCATTGAGCATTTCACATGGTTGATCAGGTCACAGTTTGATAACTTTGAAGTCAAAGGATGGCTGCCTGGTCGTGCGGCATGCCCTCTGCACTCTCGTCTCGATGGTCCAGGGTTCAAGCCCTGTCCGATGTCATCCTTCGACTTCCTTCTGAAGGTTTTGGGGCTAAGATGTAATTTCTATTTCGAAAGAACATCCAGAAAATATAATGCAAATAAAGTCATAAACTGTTCCAAATAATCTTTTCTCACTTTTTTTAAGAGAATATATAAGTGAACATTCTTCCAGCCCACCAGAGAGAGAGAGAGAGGGAGAGAGAGAGAGAGAGATGGATCAAAGTGTCTTCAAACTTGGAATTGGTGATTCGTTTATTTGAAAAAGGAAATGATCACCTTGCTAATTCTATAAATAATTCAGCCAAAATGTGCAAGTAAAAAAAACAATGTTGCACCAGAACCAAGTAATGACCTTATTAATTCTTCAGTGCAGTGTTTGCTACTTCTCTTGTTTTATCCTTTTACTGCACACACTGTTTAAAAAGCTCTTTATCATTGCGTCATTGACTTCTGAGAGAAAAAATAGAGAGGCTTTACAGTACATGTGAAAGTTTTCTACAGCAACTGCGATGAACTTGTTCGGCAAATCGAAACGACTCAAAAGTTGCTAACTTTTCTTACATCAAAAAGAGATCTATTCTTGCCATCTGTAATTGTCATGTGAGATTTGCGCAAAGTACTTGGAACACTAAGGCCAGCAAAAGCGAACAAGAGCTCCCTTCTACTGACCTGAATGAACAGCGCACACCTCACATACGCCGTTCTGTCTGATGGGGGGTGAGACTCGGGGTTAAACTCAAAGTTTAGTTTTGCGTTCACTTCATATGGATACGGACACTCCGGACTCGCGGACTAGAGACGCGGCTGAAGGCCACCTCACCGGTGCCCCCTTCATTTTCCTTTGATTAACCAGACTAACCATGCGGGACACGCCATTTATGTAACGAGCCCTTGAAGGCGGCGCCTGGACGTTGACAGATCGCTGTGGAGCTCTTTTGCATTCCCGCACAGTGCAATGAAGTTGTTCTCACAACCTCTAAGACACTCCCGCGGGAGCCTTGTTTCACTACCCTGTGGCCTAGTCGTCCCCTCTCAAGACCGTTTCCACCCGGGCGCCACGATGAGACAGGGTAGCGTGCCCGGATCTATTCTTGTCTGCAAGGGATGTGGAATAAGTTTTGCTAATTATTTTTCCTTTGTGGAACTATATCAATGCACCAGCCTGTAAACTATTTTATAAAGATCATGCTCTTAAGTCGAGAAATTGCACTCTTAACTTTTACTTGTGATATATGTGAACTTATTTAGCCTATACTTAGGAGACTTATTTTCATCATTTGCTAGTAAGAAGCATGTTGTGCTGAAATTAGCACCCAAAATGTTAATGAAAGCTTTTATGAACATGGATAGTGTCCACAACAGAAAGAGAGTTTGTCGCCTTTGTTTAACTCAAACCTCGCGACGCACTTATCTCGTCACCTGGTCAGATCTATTCTTGCGACCTGGCAGCCCCGGTTATCTACCTGGCACTTCCCGATATTGAGACTCAGGCTTACAGGCTCGACCAGCTTACAGCAACAACGGCAGAAGGCTACGCCTCTGAGAGAACAACAAACAATAAAACACTCATATTCATACTTCATACCATCAGCAGTCCATTAAGTAATTTTATTCTCAAACTTATTGACGGTCGTTGACTTGTAGCACCAAACTGCTAGCAGACAACCAAACCGCTGTTGGCGCAATATATATCTTATGTGATAGGCCTTGATCTTGTAGTAGTCTGATGGCTGTCTGACTTCGACAGATTACTCAGAAGATGTTTGAGTTTCTTGTACGGATGTATTAGATGTGTTTAAACTACTCATGAACAAGACCTAGACATTAACAAGATGTAAGGACTGTCTTCCCAATGTGCTACAATTTATTGTCGTGCTGACGTAGTAGCTGACAGCTGTTTGTATTTCCTATGATAGAATAAACAAATCAGACTATCGATCCAAAATTCAATGTTATAAATAATGCGCGTATTTCGGTTGTATGTCATTCTTTATAAATAGTCAAGTAATTTTACTTTCCAAATGATTGATAGAATGGAGGAGCTGAAATACTCATCAAATGGCCCGATGGGGAACAACTAGAAGAACAACTAGAAAAACAACTAGAAAAATCTATTGCTACTAGACAGCTCTCCAACAGCCAAAGAGCAGAAAGAGGAGCACTAGACCTAGCTATGCTAGTAAATCATCCAAGTACTCCAGACAGTCATATTGTCTTTCTAACCGATGCGAAAACAATCCTCTAAAGCTTGGAAACTCTCCTCCTTTACAAAACGATTCAGAACAGCACTTACAAAGCTCAACAGAAACAGCAAAAAAACTGTTCTTCAATGGAGACCAGCAGATATTGAACTAGAAGGAAATGAGAAGGCTGACACACTCGCCAAGTGTGGGAGAACAAACACACAATTAAACATTGCATTCTATCCAAGAGAAATGAAGAAACTAATAGTGAATAGAATACATGAGAAATGGACAAGCTCTCATCCGAACTACAAGAAGATGAGGCCTATTATAAGCTATGCCGAAAGCAACAACGTCTAAATCTTTCGACTCAGGACCTGACAATATATGTTCCGGAAGCTCAAAATTGAAACTAGTGAAATCTAAAGTGTCACCGGAGAATGCTGGCCATGTCTTTCAAAACTGCATTATTTACCAAGAGGCCCGAACAAAACATTGGTCCCAAAGAACCCATATAGAAAGAAAATTATATGGGAAGCTCTCTGATTTGGAAACCACTGTGCAGTTCATCTCATATATTGGTTTAGTCGTCTGAACACTCCAACATAATAATTAGAACGAAAAAGAAGAAGAAGACTTGTATTAATCTATTTGTAGGCGAGGTCCAGGCTCTTTCTTAAATATCTCGATTCCATGACTCGGATCTTCTTCTCTAATTCTGCAGTTAGGGCTTGCAACGATACATCGCCCTGAAGGTATAAATTCATATTCTTGTTGCAAGCAAGAAGTGAATGCTTCTGGAGATATAACACGCCAAGTGAAGACATTTAAACGCAAACCTACACGCTTTCTATGTGTCAATCCTGACAGAATAAGAACTATGGTAAAAAGTGCACTTGCAGATTTACAGCCATTCTAGCACTTGGTTTCTACTTCACTGATAAATTTCAAGCTTGCCTTTATCAGTATTAGTTATGTCGAACAGTGGTATTGCAGGGATAATTAGTCATAAAATGTTAATAAATTCAGAACTTATAATACAATAGTTTTTCTTTTCACTGTTTAACAATGTCATCACTTATATTTTCAAAGTAAACAGCAGCTAATAATAAGAAATACCAAACCTGTTTATTTTCCTTGGTAAATCTTTCTTAGTTGATTTTACATGGAAAAAGGAAACTTGAAACAATGCACACTTTTACCAAGTCTAAGGAGATAACAGACAACTTGATATTAACTACGGTAGTATCTGATAACTTTTGTCTTGAAATTTAAGGCCCTAAGAGTTATCACATACCAGGTCATGTGGCATACATTATCGCATTACACAGGCTTTGGTGTTGGTTAAATACATAATATATGTTGCAACTTAGGCGAAGGTGTTATGCTTTAACTCTACAGAAATTTGTTTCTCCTTTTTTTAAATCGTTAAAACAAAATTAGTTGATGATTATGCGATCATGGGCGTAGCCAGGATTTTTTTTTTCGGGGGGGGAGGGGGTTTCTCCCCCCCCCCCCGCCCCCCCCCCCCCCCAGGGAAAAAATATTTGTTTGTATGTATGTGTGTGTGTACATAATCTTTATTACATTCTGACCCTTCATTCTTTCGGAACACGTTTATTGTGCCCTAGAATAGGTTCTTCCTGTAGTTAGTGGAAAAAATGTTGACTCCCAGCCATTGCTAGCAAGGGGGTCTGGGGGAGTGCTAGGAGCTCCTCCCAGCGCGGGGCAGAGCCCCGCCGCTAAGAGCACTATTTCTGGTATTAAATGCCTACAAAATATATATTCTGAGGTATCCACAGTGCATTTTCCTGCTATTAAAAAGTCTTATTTCAAAACCTAGTGAGCTATTCTTACTGATTTAGACCCTCCCGCACCGTTCGGCTCATTTGTCGTCAAGGTGTTTCCACAAAAATCTGTCACTGGTAATATCGGAAGCCTCTTCCCACCTGCTCTGAGGACCTCCATGAATGTGTGGCGCCAAGTTTTACTAGGATATCATCCCGTTTCTTATTATGCGTTATTCATTTTGTTTTGTTTCATAGAAGAGGGGGATTTAACTGCAAAAGCCCCTGGTAGGGGGTTTGAAACTCAAAACCCCCTGTTAGGGAATTTTAAAATGAAAACCCCCTTGGCTGCGCTCGGGCAAGTGATGGTTTAGTATTAAAATCTCACGTAAAATAAAGAAAATCATAGCAAATATTCAGTCACTAAAGTCCGTCTCCCCCCCCCCCCCTGGGGGATGATTTCTTTTCGGAGGGGGGGTTTGAACCCCAAAAACCCCCCCTGGCTACGCCCATGCATGCGATGATAGTTTTATGGTACATATTTAATAGATTTCAGAAAATAATTTGAGTAGTAATTTCGAAACCACAAAAAAAAAAAAAAAAAAAAAAGATAAAAAAAGACAGGAAATAGAAAAGGCTAGAAACACTACACGAGAAGTGATAGTATGGATACCGAAGATAGTTTACGGTACTTAAGACATTTCCCTTTGAAAAAAAAATGTTTTAAACCAGTGGTTCCCAAACTTTTTTGTCTCGTAGACTCCCTGCATTTTTTAGAAAATTCATTAACTTCAGATGTGTTTTTCTCACTAATTTCTAGGCCATATATATATATATACTAGACATATGTTACCCGCGACCCGCGGGTCTTTATTTGCGCATTACTGTCGATATAGTCACTGAGTGTTTTGTAAACAAGTAAACGAAATAATAATGTAATAAGTAAAGCGAATGTGTCAATGTAAAAATAGTGTGAATAAAGCTATCAAACCAAATAGCTAATAGGCTTAAATCCATTTGTTCAAATTAAAACATTTGCTTGTAGGCCTACATATATTTGATTAAAATTTGAGATGAATAGACTTAATTTTGTATGTTCGTGTGTTACAGTATAAAGTAGATCTTGAGGTAGACATAGATCTAAATCTACACTAATGTAGAGTTAAAAATTGGCTTTTATAGAGTTCATTCTGTGTTGCGCATGCGTGATCTTTTTTCTTGAATGAATATAGGCCTATCTCAACACGACTACGCAGCTTTACTTAGCGAACAGCAAACGAATGTATTAAAATTGCTTTAGAAAAACCAATTTTAATGTTAATTTGATTAAAATATGAAATGAATGGACAATAATTAGTATGTTAATGCGTTAAAGCATAAAACTATCTTTGCGAAAAGAAGTTTTATCATTTTAGAGTTCCATAAGAGTTTTAGACCTAGGCCTAGGAATAGACTCAGTAGAGAGATGTGTTAATCACTGTTAATGTGTAACCATTTGGTAATGTCTAATGAAAGGATGTTCGCCAGGAAATCTGTAGTCACAGATATCAGGAACTAATTTATGTAAAAAATGCTTTTGAAACACAAAATTTTATTATATAATGAAATTAATGGATCTTCTTTTGTATTTTCATGTGTCAAAGTAAATAACTATCTGCGCAAAGTGTATTTCTTAAAATTAGATCTAGGTCTAAATCCTTTCGATCTTTTCTCATGTCAACATTGTTAACCATGGCCTAGATCCATAAATACTATAGCTTTAATAGAGTCGGACAACTTTATTTTTTTTGAGGGTCTTAAGTTCTTAAGCGGTTTTGATGTCTGTAAGTAACATACATACATACATACATATGCCTCACATTCTATATATATATATATATATATATATATATATATATGTATGTATATATTAAATTAAAATGAAGCAAAATAAAATTTAATATGTATTACATGAATTGACTAAACAAAGACAAAACGCCTATTTTGGCAGCTTTGATAATAAAATATCACTATTGGTCTGCAATTTAGCTAGGTTTAACATTATATCTTCTCGATTAGATAATGTTTGACTGATTTAAATTTGGAAAATAAGAAAATTAATCCTATCCAATATATGCTTCATTACTTTAATCCTCATACCAAACACTGACATTAAGACTTCCATTTGATCAATGATCACGATGTAGCTGCAAATTAACTTCACTACATTTATGAAACAAATCTGTTAACTCTTTCTCTCCGTAATTATTTACCACATTATTGTGGAATCAACGCTGGTATCGTCAGTTAGGAGAGAAAGAGTTAAATAGACTATGTCCGATACCGGCAAAGTTTTTTTTTTTTTTTTGGTTTTAAAATTTGATTTTTAGCACCCAAGAAACATTGTCAAACAAGCCTTTCATACTTCAGTGTGAAGGAGAAACTAATCAAAGTTTCAGGCAAAGAGCAATTCTTTATATGGATTTCTTGATTCATAACAAAACGAAAACATGACAATATTAACACATATTATCAAGCAAGGTTAACTAGTCCAGCTTTCTTTTTTTTTTAAGAAGTAAGTCGTATGCAAATAATATTAATCGGAGCGCAATCATCATCATTATCATCAAACTCCATTTGAGGCTTGAGGCCTAAATCCTCTCTGGAAAAAAACCCTGCTGTATTGTGTAGTGCATGCATGTCACCATACTAGAGAATTTTTGGTTTCCCAGACCTGTCGAGATGGAGATCAGAAAGTCGGGGGCAGTCAAAAATAATATGAAACACTGTTTCCTCTTCTTCCCCGCAGCGGGGGGGGGGCACCGTGAATCGAAAATTTGGCCTGTCCTGCACTGTGCTGTAATAGCTTGCTCAGGTCTGGACAGCCTCCACCACGGGGAAGTGCGGTCAAGGCTTTTTAGGATTTGTCCCAGCGCAAATGAGGATCGTTTTGTTCATAGTAGAGGATAGAATGAAATGAGCGCAGAGACCAGACGTGTCCATAAGTAACACAGGATGTAGGACAAGGTCATCTAAACATTAAGGACACAGTGACACTGAACTTGGAGTTAATAATTAGCTTTACTCCGGTGGCACAGATAAATGAGTGTGTGTGGGGGGGGGGGGGGGACATGGTAAAAGTGAGCTTAGATAACATCAATATTGGAACATGATGAGGAGATGACCAAGATATATACAGAACAGACGTTAATATAGTCTCCTCAGTAAATAAATTAAAGTACTCATTTCAGACCTTGTGATCTATAGAACAGATGATGTAAAAGTCATCTTTTTCTGTGACCGCGGCTAACAAGACCATTATATGGCCAAATTTACTTTATTAAGGCCTAAAAAAAACAATAATTCAAATTCCAATGCTTCACCAATATTCGAACCCAGGGGTACTCCAGGCTCGGAAGCCAAGCGCTTAACCACCTAGCCACCGCGCCCCCTTAGTAATTGCTAGTGTATATTTCAAATAACAAAGGGGGTGGCTCAAATGATTCAAAGCTGTGTTAATACTTTGCTGAACTTCTGGAAATGGAAAATTAAATTTTTGGAAAAAAGAAAAAAAATGATTAATTTGACATTTAGGGGAAGGAAAAAGCTTTGTGTCACAAATGACGTTGGATGTCTGAGACATCTTGACATCATGTCACTTTCCTTGACGTATATTTATTGTGTGTGTGTGTTATGTTTTTACTTGTTTAAATGTCTCTTGTGGTCAATCGAGTAAGAATAGCGTAACGAACTTCATGAGGGGAGGCGACTCAACAAATACAGGATGGCGGTGTACATGGCAGGGCTATAACAAATTTAAGAATTGAAATTTTTTAGCGCTGTTAAAACATAATGAATGATTTAGGCGCGTTGAGAAAATAATGCCCACAAATAGAAGTTTTAAGAGATGCGAATAGCAAAGTTTTCACAGGTCTAGATATAGGGTAGGCGCGTGATTGTCTGTGCAGCTTTTTACAATACCTCTATTGAAGTCATAACTTCATGGAAAAAAAAACAATTAAACACTGATCTCGAGAACGGCACGGGGTATCCTGTCCAATATGAAGACGACAACGTCATGGCAATAACTCGTCTAGGTTGTTTTTTTCAAACCGTGTAGTGCGCAAGCGGGCTTATAGTATATATATATATATATATATATATATATATATATATATATATAGAGAGAGAGAGAGAGAGAGAGAGAGAGAGAGAGAGTATATGGCCTCCTTCAGTCGCGAAGCGACTATGTATCATCTCATGGAAATTAGATGAATGCCTGGGCATCAGCTGTGGTCAGAACGATGTCGCCCGCACATCAGTTCCCCCTTCTCCACGCAGTGATGTATCCAAAGGAGCGGCTGTGCCGATACAGTTTGAAGTCAGAGGCGTCGCAGGTTCTGCCAGGGTGTAGCAATGGGTGCTGCAAGCTGCCTTAGAGTCGCCAGCTCCTGATTTTTCCTCTGGGTTGACTCCCGAAGCCTTTCCCATGATTGAGTATAGCTGCAACGCAGCAGATGTTTGAATTCAGAGTTTTCCTTCTCCTAAGTGGGCAGCCAGCCATGGCTAACGAGTTCTCCTTCCCGAACCTTACTGGTTTAGGCGCCAGTTACTCGCCTTTGCCCCTTTTGTAAGTGAGAACAGTCCCGCCGGACTCAATATCTGAACCACACGTGAAGGCCAGGAGTAGGACTGGTAGTCAGAGGCTATTTGAGACGCATGCCATTAGGAAGCATTTTATAGGTAGTGCTTACATCCATTACCACTTCCGGCAATGACAACCTTGCGAGCTTAGTCACACATGAATTACATACTTTTTAAAAGCTAACAGTATGCTGAAATACAAAATATTTTAAACAGGTGAAATGTTGACCGCGCCTAATTAGTCAATTAATTACTGGTAATTAATTATTTTTGTTTAATGCCAAAAAGTGAAATTAATCTTTCAATATTAAGAGATATGATTCTAGAATCAAGTTGAAACATTACACAACTATTTATTGTACCTTAAAAAAATGAGTCAATTATCGAGATTCTTTTTATTAAAAAAATGGAAAAAAATCTACATTATTGAGAGATATAGAGTTATAAATGTGGTGTTATTCCCCCCACCCACCCGTTTTATTTTAATATTTTGCTCGTTCTATTATTTAAACAGACGCTGAGCCTTTTCGGATTGCTGGGTTTAACATCGACAGTGGTAGCTAGCAACAAGCGGCAGACTCTCTTGGCGCAACACTGTTTGGGTAGGGAGTTACGAGGCTGGCTTAAAGTAGCAATTAAAATGTGACAAAACACTAACATTATCCTAACATGCAGCGGATGCGGTAGCATGCCTAGACTTAAACTCATTCTGCGTTACAAAAGGTCTTGCCTACCAAATATGAATACTTTTGCCAAGCCTTCAGTCCGGTGAATAACGGAATTAGATCTCAGCGGTTATAAAGGATGAAAAACAATGCCCCGGTTAAAGTTTATAAAACAAAATTTCAATGACTGCTACGCAACGTGTGCCGCTTCCACTGTATACCCCCTCCGCTCCCCCTCAAAAAAAAAAAAACGACGTCATTCGCTTTTCTGGCTATTTAACAACAAGGCTTCAGTAAAAAAAAAAAAAAAAAATACTCTGAACTCTTCGAAAGCCAGGTAAAATTGGTGAAACATCTAGAAGCATAAAGCCAACGTCAGCTGTAGCCTATTATTAATGACCCTGTTTTGAATTTTGTCCCCCTGCCCCACTTTTTTCTTTGTTACCTGTGCTCCCGTCTCCCCCCCCCCCCCCCCCCCCCCCCCCCCCCATATTTCTGTATCGGTCAAAAGCTAATTAATTAAACTCTCTATTGCGTATACACTCTTTTTCGGTCTTAAAATGAAATGCAAGCAAGGCGCTCGCAGTGTATAAAGAAGTCAAGGAAAGAACTCTTACCAAGGGATTGTCTCCCGATCTACCTGTGTTGTCTCCGCGTTGTAACTTAAGATGTTTTGACTTTATTCACGGCGCTTTCTCTGTTTTATGAAAAATTTTGTCAATAAAATAAACATTGAAACGAGTATTTCAGTTATGCTGGGTTTAACGCGGAAGTAGCGATGAAGTCTAGCTTGGAAACATCAAATAAAAAGATTACGTGAGCATTGAAAACGTCATCACCAAGAGTCTCAATTTATAAGAAGGCAAAGAAAAAAAAAGATGTTGGCGATTTTTAAGGTTAGTAACCACAGTCTTGTTGTAATGAGTAATTATAGCTTTTGATCGTTTTCTAAAAAAAAAAAAATATAATAATAATAATTTGACAGATTTTATATAACGTAATTATCATTACGGTATTTTAAAAAAATTCTGCACATGACCCTTTCCTGACCATAACTCCTGGCCCTTTCGCGGACTGGCTGGCCAAATCACAAAATGGCCGGCCATTTCAAGCATTGGCTGGTCAATGTGAAGGGATAATGGACAGTTAGAGAAATGGCGATGGTTGTCCGAAAAACATCTGGATTTCATACGGGTTTCTTCATTCATTACTTGTTTCTGTAATACGCATATCGCTCTAGTGTTTTGGATTTAATGTCATTAGATCAATAAAATGTGTCTATATATTGTTTGGCGTTTGACCATGTTGTGATTCTCTATTGGTAGCAACTGATGACTTTCTTGACAGCCGTCTCGGCATACAGAATGGTTGCAGCCGGTGAGTGAATCTTCTGCTTCAAAAGTCTTCATTGTATTCCAAAGGCTGATAATATTTTCATTTAGACTCACTTAATCATTCTTGGTTTGTTTTGTACGAGCGAGTTCATCTGGTGGACAATGAAAGAAAGTATACTTCAAACGAATTTGTGAGTATTAGCGTTGAGAGTGCTGACGAATATTCAATAAACGTATTCAAGAGATATACTGTTTACGTTATTTTGTGTAAGGAAGTTACACACACACACACACACAAATACACAAACAAAAACGGAATTAAGAAGGTGTGTCAATAAATTAATTTTAGCCACACCTAAAATGTCAAAAATTGTCCCATTTTGATAACTTAATACTTGATATTCACATTCACCTATTCTTAAGTCTGCTGGACCGTTTGGGGCACCACACAAGATCTGTGGATCGTCTTTATCCATTCCTCTCTGTCTTTAGCTTTCGATAGAATCTCCTTCAATGACAAGCAAGACCTGTCCAATCGCTTTCTCTGCCTCTTCTTCGTGTTCCTGGTATTGTTCCCTAAAAGAAGGTCTTTACTAAAGTGAAGTATTACTCTGTGATGACCAGCAAAGTCAGTTATCACTCTGTTAGGACCAACTAACTAAAGTATCACTCTATTAGGACCAGCTAACTGAAGTAATACTCTGTCAGGACCAGTAAACTGAAGTATCACTCTGTCAGGACAAGTAAACAGAAGTATCACTCTGTCAGGACCAGCTTACTGAAGTGATACTCTGTCAGAACCAGTAAACTGAAGTATCACTCTGTTAGGACCAGCTAACTGAAGTAATACCTGTCAGGACCAGTAAACTGAAGTATCACTATCAATGAAAAGCGATATTGAACTAATTAAATTTTAATTATTAAAGAATCGTTAGAAATAAAAAGAGATGTGTATAAATATCGAGTCACGATTATTTGAAATCAGATTTTCGAACAGGAAAAAGTGAAACATGAGAACTTTGTTCTGAACGAAACACTTTATTCCTCTAATTGCTGTGTCAGGTGTAAAACCTGATTTCTTTTTTGCCACCAGATCTGGGATTTGTGGAAAATGTTCTTACTGAGACCACGTTTGTCCTTTCGGTTCTTTTCATTAAAGCTCTTGTGGGAAGCGTGGTCGAGTACTCACGGCTTGGCCTAACTATGAAGGGGGCTCGAGGTTTTAGACACCTGCCTCGAGCAGAGTTTTTAATAAGTGCCCAATGGCAGCACGGTATAACCTACTCCCAGATACCCCCTACCCCACTGGTCCTCAAATCTGAGCATGCTATAAGCATATAAAAACTAAAATTTATTAAAAGTTTATTATAGTTATAAGTCATCTTTGTTCTTGTTTTTATAGTTTTGGTCATCTTCAAACATAAAAAAAGAATATTTAAAAAAAAAAAAAAAGCCTTTCTTGTCATTTGTATATAAAATTAGTCAGGACTACTTCTTTATCATAAACACAGGCTGTAAATTAGGCTATTAGGTCATTACCTCGTCCCACACAGGTGGGAAGGGGACTTCTTTATTCACAAAGTCATTGCTGAAGCTCATGTTGAATTATAAAAATGTGCACCTTACTTTTGAAAAGTGATTAAAATCGAGTGTTTTACTTATTAAAATGTCCAAGTGCATTTGTAAATACCAAAAGCAGCAACAAAATCGAAATTGTTGATAGTGATAATCATTTTTATCATTATCTAGGTTAATCATAATCATTATTATCAATAAGTAATTATTATTATTATTATCATCATTGTAGGCCTAGTGGTAGCGTGTATAAATTTTCACTTAAAATGCCTAGCAAAAAAAGAAACTAACTATTAAAACTATTGTTACAACTAAGGGATGAAGGATGGTTTCCCGCTGGTGTGTCGTTCAGATTTATTGATAGTCCATGGTTCAGACCCTACCCGCTGATATCCCCCGTCGTCATGAGGGACGTTTGGACTGTGATGTAAATTATCTTCAACTCTGAAGACCATCCGAAATATGTCAAACATTTTACAAACTAAATAATTTATTATACTCTTCCTTTTTTCCTTTTAATTAATCCCTATTAATTCGCTACTTATACAGGAACGGAACTTTATTTTTCTTTTAATTTTACTAAAAGTTATACTTGTGGTCGTCTGCTATACATATTTAACAAAACTATTCAGGACTCTCTCTATCATTAGCATTCATTAATTCTGTCCAGTTTGTAGATTGGTGTTACAATTAAATTGAGAAAATATCTTTTGTTCATTGGCAGCTTTAACAGAATTGAGACTCTGTTCTGGACCAGGACAATGTCCTCTTCACTTCGACTGCACACTAACTGTTAGAGGCGGACACTGTGACTGTATCTCAGGGTACTTTTTAAATGCAGGGGAATGCATTAAAGGTTTGATTTTTTCTTTATCCATTTCAACATGGGGGGTTCGCCTTTGAGTTTGTCTGAAAACATAAACTTTACTTGTAATCTTGTTTTCCTCTTATTCCATATCAACATCGGGAGCTGCCTCTGACCTTGCATAAGCAGATGATATTGCGTCATTGGGTAAAGACGCCTCTGACAGTACTGGAGCTTTCATACAACTGGAAGAGAATCAGACAGAAGAACAATATATTCATATTATAAACACATGTTTGAAAACGTAGAAATGTTTAAATATTTAGGAAGCACTGGAGGTCAAGGAACGACTAGCGGCAGGCAAAAGAGCTCTCTGTAAAACACAGCACATACTTAAAACCAAACGGGTATCAAAGAAAACCGTTTACAAAACCATCATCAGTTCTGTAGTTATACATGCAAGTGAAACCTAGACGCTGAAAAGAAAAACACAGAAAATCTGCTACATACCGTACTTGGGAAAGAAAAATCATCAGAAAAGTTTATGGTGCCATACATGAGGAAACAGGATGAAGGACTCGCACTAACCAAGTAATTTAGCAGTTTTATGAGGGACTCCTCCATAGGGACAGAAATAAAAAGAAACAGATGACGTTGAGCAGGTCACCTCGAAAGAATGCCAGAGAACAGACGGAACAAACTTTGTTCACTGGCAAAAAAACAAAAGGCAGACCACCAGTACTGTGACTTAATGACGTAGAGGCAGATCTACAACAGCTAAGAGTCCGGGCATGGAGGCGTGAAGCCCAGGATAGATCCGAATAAAAAGGCGTGCCAGAGCAGGCCAGTGCCCTCCGAGGGCTGTAGTGCCAGCGGGATGGATGATGGGCTGCCTCTGAGTTTGTGTGGAAACACAAACACTATTTATAATCTAGTCTCTCTCGTATTCCATGTCTTGAATTGTACTTCCGTATTACAATTTCCAAAACAAGTTGTATAATGCTCCCTTGAAAAAAAAGTCCTATATTCAACTTATAGAGCAATTACTTTTCGTTTATAACTAATGAATGTTAGGTTGAGAAAAACAACAACAACATTTTACCTCGTCCTGTTGCCCCACTAGAAACATTTTACCTCGTCCTGTTGCCCCACTAGAAACATTTTACCTCGTCCTGTTGCCCCACAAGAAACATTTTACCTCGTCCTGTTGCCCCACTAGAAACATGTTACCTCGTCCTGTTGCCCCACTAGAAACATTTTACCTCGTCCTGTTGCCCCACAAGAAACATTTTACCTCGTCCTGTTGCCCCACAAGAAACATTTTACCTCGTCCTGGTGCCCCACTAGAAACATTTTACCTCGTCCTGTTGCCCCACAAGAAACATTTTACCTCGTCCTGGTGCCCCACTAGAAACATTTTACCTCGTCCTGTTGCCCCACAAGAAACATTTTACCTCGTCCTGTTGCCCCACAAGAAACATTTTACCTCGTCCTGGTGCCCCACTAGAAACATTTTACCTCGTCCTGTTGTCCCACTCAAAAAAAAAAAGTTGAATGTGGAAGCTTTAAACAATTATTTATTGTACCTCACTTAACAATTTTAAAAAAATAGCCAATTCTTGTTAAAAAAATTACTTTAATATCGACAATGGAAGTAACTTCTAAATTATTGAGAAATAAGGCTGTAAGTGTGGAGCTGTACCTGTTTTAACCTTGGTCCACGGACATCTGTTACACTACCTAACTTCATTCTGTCAACTATTTAGCTTTATATCTTAATACACCGTTACATGGAGATATGAATGTATTGTAGAATATATAGAAATAATTAAAATATAGAAAACAAATATAGAAACATTGCAACATGTTTGATACATCTTTTTTTCCCATTATAATCTAAAATAATAATGAAAAAATTTAAGGGTTCACTAGCGAGTGAAATAGATTCAGTCTACAGTCTAGACAGCATTGAATTTTTTAAGGATCTGACAATAATTAATAAATGGTTTTCTATTCATTTCAGCCATCGAGCTTGGTCAAACATGTCGCGACTATGGCCAGTGTGTCCAGCACGCGGAGTGTGGAGTGGATAGATCAGGAGTGTGTGAATGTAAAAGAGGCTATTACGCAAGTGCAGGCGTATGCAAGTCAGGTAGGTCTGGACAGGGCTTCAGCTTAACAGTCTGAGAGGTCACGGGTTGGAATCCTGCTTCAAAGAGTTTATTTTAATTTAAGGGCTGGCATAATAATCTATAGGGCAATAAGCGAGATTCTGCAATGTTTACATTGGTAGTAAAGTGCTTGTAATTGTTACGATAATCTGAGGCCAAATCTATTGACAAGATATAAGAAAAAGAGGTTGTTCTATTCTTATCTTATAAATTACAGACGTTACTTCAAAAGAGAAGATGACTACGTCCTACGCGTGTCCTTGGTCAATCTAGTCATCAGTGTCTTAAACTCTGGTTTTCCTGGCTGATTTAGGCAACCCATTCCATCCTCTACTAGCAGTAGTGAAGAAGGAGCATTGGCACATTTGTGCTTTAGGAATCGCTGCTTATATTATATGCTGTTTTTTTTATAATTCTGTGTGCTGGTACTGTGTCATTTTTTAAAATTTAGTTCAACAGCTAAGGGATAAATAAAACTCGTTTTAACTAGTTCAACTTTCATTAGGGCCAGTACATTGCTATATCTACTACGTACTGCTCTCTCTCGCTCTCTCTCTCTTTCTCTCTCTCTCTCTCTCTCTCGTATTTATCTATGCTAACCCTAAAGCTACTATGGTGGATAATCTCATAGAAATGAGATGAATGCCTGGGCATCAGTTATGGTTGGAACGATCTCGCCCACACATCAGTTCCTTCCTCTCCACACAGCTATCTATCCGAAAGGGCGGCAAGTGCCGATACAGTTAGTTGTCAGCGGCGTCGCAGGCTCTGTCAGGGTGTAGCGCTGGGGGCTGCAGACTAGCTAGGATCATTGAGTTTCATCAAGGTTGACTCTCGAAGCCTTTCCGATGATTGGGTATAGCTGCAAGGTAGTTTTCCTATTCCGAGGTGGGTAGCAAAGCCATGGCAAGGAGGGCCTTCAGCAGAAGCTTACTGGTTTACGCGCCAGTTACTCACCTTTGAGATACATGACATTAGGAAGAATTGTATAGATAGTGGACTGCTTGTATCCATTACCACTTCCTGTAATGATAACCTTACTAAGACAAATAATTATCTGATGATTCGACATAATTTTTTGTCCTCAGCGATTGGTTTAGGTGAGCAATGTGTCCAGGGAGAGAAGTGTGTCAACAAAGCTGAATGTGTCGGCAGCAGATGTGTCTGTGGTCAAGGCTTTCACAATTACAGGTAAACTGTTTAAAAAAGGTTTATTTCATCTGTATTTTTATTATTATTATACCCTTGTCACTTAATTGTAAGCGTCAAGTTCTCAAGAGATATGTAAACAAAATGTTTACTTTTAAACATTGGTTTTAAGAAGCAATTTACCTGCTGTCCACTGCTCTAAAGTCCTCCATAAAAGTGTGGCGCCAAGTTATACAAGGACGTCCCTATTTGCGCTTTCCTTGTGTTGTCTTCCCTGTCATTGCAATTCTTGATATGCGCAATTCATTTGAATGGAGGTCATGTTCCGCAAACCTCATGCAACGCTCGGTCATTATGTGGTAAGGAGTCCCCACTGGGAATAGGATTTCTTTGTTGGAGACCCGATCTCTGTAACTGACTACTAAAATCTTAAAATCCGTCATCTGTTGCACACCTGTCAGATCATTCATCAATATAAATTTTTTCCTTTCTTTCCGAAGCGCGACCACTAAAATTAGACCCAGATCTAGTTTTAAATTTTAATACAAATTTCTTTCAGAAGTCACTGCACAAAGTCAAGCCTCGCGGGAGAACTCTGCTTCTCATCTGAAGAGTGCATCCGCACCACTCATTGCTCTGCAGATCACATCTGTGTCTGTGATGTCGGTGTCGCCAATGCGGACGGTAAGTTCGACTATTATTAAGAAAGTTATGAACTCAGTAACACTATAACGTAAGCCTTGTGAATAAAAAAAAAGGTTGCCAACTTTGAAATGGAGCAGTAGATAAAAACAAGAAGAGCATTAACTTCAATTTCCTTTAGAACATTTAAAACAAAAAAAAAAGAATATCCATGTTGTCCATTGAACAAAACGTAAGGCCTAAGTCAAGGAGGATGAGGTGGAGTATCCCAGTTAGGATATTTACTTAGAACATCGGGTATCCCAGTTAGGATATTTACTTAAAACATCGGGTATCCCAGTTAGGATATTTACTTAAAACATCGGGTATCCCAGTTAGGATATTTACTTAGAACATCGGTTATCCCAGTTAGGATATTTACTTAAAACATCGGGTATCCCAGTTAGGATATTTACTTAGAACATCGGTTATCCCAGTTAGGATATTTACTTAAAACATCGGGTATCCCAGTTAGGATTTTTACTTAAAACATCTAAAAAAAATCCAGAGAAATGATTGCAAAAAAGCGAGTATAGGGTGCTTAAACTCTAAAACCGGGTAGATAAAGCTCATTAATAGGATATAGTTATTCATCAGCGAATTTATGAGACATTAAGGAGCTACGTTATTTGGAGCCCAAGGTTGGTTGAATAGTACATATGTTTACAGAGAGCCTGATTTCGAGAGAAACGTTTCAGTTACATTTGCCTTTTTATATTCAGATGACTTTCCAATATATTGGAAATTTATTTTTTTTTAAGAATAAATCACACTGCCATAGGTGGTGCTCAATTTAGCAAATGATTTATGAGGGGAAAGATTTTGTAAACATAACTAACTCCCAATTTTAATAATTCCATAGGTCAAATGTATTAACCAGCCGCCTATCCTTGTTCTAGTTATTGTAATTCTGTCTCTTGACCTGAGCTAAACCCTATATCTGCCATTTTTTTTTTTTTTCTTTCTGTTGTTTTTTTATGTAATATAAGTTGGTCAAATAACTTACGTTTTTTTAACAGAGTAGTTCCACTTTGGTGAGTCATTGTAGTGGCTAGTGGCGTGTAGTCATATATTATCAACCCGTAAACCTCAATAAGAAATAAAAAGCCAATTTTAAAAATAAATTTATAATATGCAGAGTATGGAGGCAAATCCATACATGGAAAGATTTTTGTCTTATCCGGTGTATAGAATACGAAAGTATTGAAAAACTTATCCGGTGTATAGAATACGAAAGTAGTGACAAACTTTACAGTTTTTAAACCGCATAATAAGTTTTTGGCACTTGTTTTTACCACTTTCGAATAAAAAAAATTGAAATGCAAACAAGAACAAAGTGCTACATATTATTCTTAATATCGAAAATCCCCCGTATAAAATTAAATAAACTGTTTGATTAACATTATTTTTATTTTTATTTATTTATTTATTTTTTGCAGGTTTATGTGTGTAAGTTGAATGTAAGGAATGCAGAAATTTTGTTTTTGTAAAATGGTTGCAACTTTGAAAGATTACAATATATAATACCAAAAAAAATGTGTTTTACTTATTGATCTATTAACAATATCTATGTTATCACATATAGGCAGCAAATGAATCTGGCATTGGATTTACTGAGGATGGAATACCGAATTTTCGCGCATTTACCCCGCATACGAGTATAACCCGCACAAATTACAAAATAAGTGGAAATAAACTCGTAAAATTCTTATATACCCCGCATGTGTAAAGCGTTGCGATCCGTATAGCTGTCTCAATTGATTGCTGGTATATATTAAAGATTCTCTGCCGCATTGGTAATATTTGTTTTCTTAAGTTTAGTAGGAGATGTCTATAAAGCTTTCCGATGTACATTTCACAACCGCACAGTGAACTAAAGAAGGTATAAAGAACAACTGGTATGCCCTTAGTTTCGGTTATAATGTGTTTATGAGTAAAATAAATTAGTAAACTCCACACCTATGTATACCCCATACGGCTACCATTCCTTTGTAAAAACTTGTATAACTCGCGGGTTATATGCGCGGAAAATACGGTAGTTAAACTACGCCTCGTTTTGAGAACGACTGTAGAAAATATGCAATGGAATAAGAGTTGACACACTTGTTGCTACACAAGTGTTAAACAAAACAAGTTTAGAGACAAATCTAGGTCGCGTTATGGACACACGAAACAAAAGCCATTTTTTCTCACTCTTTTACCATTGAAGCCTCCCGCCGCCTCTTGGACCAGAAAATTTACTTCTGGTATCTGTATCTGTGTCCATCTTTGGTCCTGATCTCTCTTAGATCGAATAATAGGCTTACGTGATCAATCATGGATTCCTATAAATGTTGTAAATTTAAGTGTATTGAATTTTACTTAATTCTTTTTTTTTTTAAATCTTTAAATTACAGATTAGTGAAAAAATTCAGGCCTTAAAAAAATATTATTACATAAAATCTGATTATTAATCATGTTGCGATCTAGCATAAAGCAGTGCTGAAGAATTAGATTACGTCTTACCAATGGTTACAGCTTACAACAGAGTGAGTTCCCCTTTTAGCTTACAAAAAATATATAAATAAAAATCACATTTTTACTTAGATACTTTTCATCATCCTAGTAACGATATTATAATAATTGTGGCACACTCACTCTTGTACACCCTGTGGTATTTTATGTTTTATTGAATTGAAAAAAAAAAAGATTTTTTAAAGTATTTAGATTCCGAAGTATAGAAATAAAAATGTGTTTCTTTTTTTTATATTATTTTTATCAACCAATTTTCTAAATTAAAACCAAACATCATTAATTTCATTCCATTCCATTTGAAGTAATCGAATGAGATTAAAACATATATTTAAACAAAAAAATTAAAGTATTATAAAATCTTTGTAGATGGATATTGTATATAAATGACAGCACTATATGCACGATGAATACATATATTGTTTTTTAAAAACACGTGAACAGAATAAAATGCATACCTTTGCATCTCAAATTCTTATCGTGACAAGAATTTTTCGACAATCCACATCAACGAATAAAGTAAACAAAATATACATTTTTAAATAAAATAACATATTTTCTCTCTTTGAAGATTTCAAAGTAAAATCTAATTCCTCGAAAGATAGGAAAGCTATATGTGTGAATAAAAAGCTTGAAACAACCCTGGTTAAAAATGGATGGACTTTTAAGGATACACAGGCAGAGCTATATACAAGGAAATGACCATGCCAAACAATCTGGACAGCATTAACTTCCTTCCCTGCAAAGAGCAATCTACAATCTTCCAACTAAGGACAGGACACACACCTCTGTTAAATTACCATCTTAACAAAATAAATTCCACACAACTCCCCCTTTGTAGACAGTACGCCCGCCCTTATGAAACTGTAAACCATATTGTTTTTGAAAGCCCCTTCCTAATCCACCTTAGACAGACCCTACTTCCACTCCAGCCCAACATAACCAACACTCTGCACGGCAGTGCTGAACAACTTATAAAAACAGCACTCTATTTTTCCTTGGCACAGTCTGCAATAGAGCTTAACAGCTCAGCAGCAAAAATGTGACTACAGGAAGATGAAGAGTTTGAATTTTAAAAATTAAAAATATTCAGTCAAAAATGTTTGTACAAAATCTCGACATTTAAGTAAATGAAATACGTTGTTAAAAAAGATCGAGTAATTTGTTTAAATTATTCGATATTTCCAGAAATAAAGAAAACAAGATTACATAGAGGCGGCCCCTGTGGTAGACGGATCCCTGTCGGATCCGCATATTCGCTGGTCGACTGAGGATGGCATCGAGCAGGGTATGAAACCGAGACCGTAGAGATTATCAGTCCTGCGCGCTAACCACACGACCAGACATTGCTCTTAATCTAATGACAAACTGGTTACAAACTAATAGCCTACTATTGATAATATACCTACACATTTCGTAATGACAACTACCGGATATTTACAATATGTCAGAAGAGCGATTTTAGATAATCTTTTGATATTGAGCATTTTCATTTAGGCCTAAATGGAACTAGAATGAGGATGTAGATCTACCTAAATTAAACTATTAATTTAGCACTCTCAATATCTATATCTACTAGATCCTGATATAAAATATATATTTGGAATAATGTAGATGTAATTTAGATAAGATTTATATTAAAAAAACACTAGATAATCAATTAATAGACTAATTGCAATATGAAATATTAAAATAGTAAATTAGTTTTAGTATTTTATAACATTGCAATATTGACATATTGACAATCTAGACTTTTGAAAAAAATCTACACTTTAAGCCTAGAAATTAAAATTATAGATCTTGATCTAGTCTAAATCATGGCTGTCTGGTAGTGCGGTTTGCGCTCTGGACTGTCGTTTGGATTCATCGATGATCCCAGGTTCAAACCCTGCCCGTTCCCATCCCCCGTCGTCCTACGGGATGTTTGTACTACAACTCTGAAGGAACATCCGAAACATGTAAAACAACAAACATTCTAAACTAGACCAAAAAATTTTAGATCTAGATTCTATAATGATTTTAATTAGAACTTAAGTTTTAAAAATCTAGCTCTATTGTAAGAAAAAAAATCTAGATCTAGTGTAAAAAATCTAGCTCTAGTGTAAAAAAATATCTACATCTAATGTAAAAAATCTAGATTAGATCTAAATCTAACTATTACGTCTTTTTAAAATGCGAATCACATTACGAGGTATAATAAACATGACTATACCGAGTTGTTTTAGCATTTAAAGAATTTATTCCATATGACGTCAAAGAAAAAAATCCATTACATCACACGTCCTAGTTAGACTAAAAAATGTCATCTATACGAGCAGCTTGTCGAGGGATCATAGACATTGGTGCACCGAGCTTATTCTTTTAGCATTTCATTTAAAGAATTAACTCCATACAGGGCCGCCGCGAGGGTTGTGGCCGCTTGTGTGTGGAATTTTAAAATGCCGCCCACCCCCCACCCCCTTTTTTTTTTCTTCAAAAAAAAAATCCTGTAAGACTGAGTTGGACACTTTTAATTTAAATGTATTTTTTTGTAGACCATTCCATTTTTTCCTATCATATTCGCACCGTTGTTGTACCCCTCAAGTACAACTATGAATCATGCATTAAGAACAATTTCGGACATATGTGCCTACAGAAATGTGACATTTTGGTTCTTTGTGAATAACACTAAAAACTGATCTCGTTCTGACTATACAGTTATGCTCCTGATTTGCGACGATTTTAATTGATGAACTTCTGCTGGTATATTACAATGAACAACGTAAATGAGCATGATCTACATACAGTTTCTAGATAACTTTGACTGCTCAACAATGTTACATATTATGGTCTGGACGTGGATATGATAACTTCCTTTGTTTTTGTTTTTTTAATTAAAGTATAATCCGAAAAAAGCTCGAAATACAAAAGCCATTGACAGTGGAACTTTTTCAACGTTCCGTAGATGTTCATAATAATCATCACGATTGTATTTTGGAGAGATGTGCATTGTATCCACAATCATCTGGCATACACGGATTCAGAGTTGACTACAAATTTATCCAACAAATGAAGCAACTCAGCGCTGAATATTTTCATGAGTCTAATACAAAGTATATCATCCAAAGTACAAGTCACTTATACAATGACTTGAAATAAAACATAGATTGAAGCAATGATTCTCACATTCCCTGGTGGCGACTCCCTATTATAGATAACAACATTTTTGTTCGAGCTTCCTTTAGAAGCTGGAGCTCAGAGGAGCAATTTAGGCTTTCACTGTGAGGTCCCAGAGTTTTTTTTTAAAAGAATCTAATAAAAAAGAAAAGAAACTTAGTCACAATTATAAGGTTTTATTGTTCATTTATATTAATCCAACACTGTGTATAGAATCCAAAGTTACGTCATGAAAGTTCACTAAAAAGTTTCTGCTCAGGTCGACAACAGGTCTGAACATTTTTTCGCCTCCCCCCCCCCCCTTATGTTGTTGGTAGGTTGTTGGCATGTAGCTCCTAACAGCTAGTACAACTAAACCGATGTGGGCGTTTTATATTTTGTTAAATAAATAAACTTGAAATAACTTGAACAATCTTCTTTGTGAAGAAAAACTCAATATTACTGTTTATTACGATTTAACTTGAGATGAGATATAGATCTAATAGTAATGAAATAAACTGAGATTTAAACAAAAATCCAGCTCACAGCAAAAAAAAAAAGTCTTAAGATCGTCTCACATTTGCAATAAGTACTTTAATTTCATCATTGTCACTGCATAACCATCTATCAATCGCGTAACCTCTTCTCACCACCGCTGAGGAAACACACACACTCCATAACACCCCTTTTTGTCAGGACCTTGCGTCCTCCCCCGTCTCATAAGAGGAACTTGCGCCCCACCCCCAGTGAAAATATTTTAAAATCTACTTTTTAATTACTGGGTGGGCTATTCGACTCAAAACAAATATTACAAACAAACCGCGTAATCCCGAGCACGCTGCACTATTTTCTTGTATGTAGTTTTCAAAATAGTTTCTATTTCTTATGTACGAATAAAATGTATATTTTCAAAGGATAATGGAATAATAGGAATTTACATAAAATATTTTTAAGTAATTTGTAAAAATTTAACTAAATAAAAAAAAAGTAAACTTGGAATAAGATTTGGCCACCCCCTACAGTCGGCCGCATGCGTGCAATGCACACATTGCACAATAGGTAGCGGCGGCTCTGACTCCATATGACGTCAAAGGAAAAAAATTCCATTACGTCACACGTCCTAAGACTAAAAAATGTCATATATACGAGCAGCTTCTCGAGTGATCATAGACATTGGTGCACCGAGTTTGTTTTTTTAGCATTTCATTTGATGGGCTAGTTAGACTTAATATATGTATATATATAAAAGGATTAAAGGCGCTTTTTTTATTTTGTCTGTCAGTTTGTCTGTCCGTTATGTTAATAGCGAGGAAAAAAAAGACTAAAAGCTATTGAAAATCTGATTAAAATTTAATTTCCCTTCCGAAACATCGCATTAGTTTTAAGTTTCTATGATAGATTGTTCCGGATGTTTATATATTTATAGTGAGAGAAAATAAGAATTCCAGATTGATCAAAATGTTGTTAATTAAATTGTGGGATGGTCTGTTATGAAAATTGTACCATAGCCTTATGGAGATTTTTTCAAACCATACTTTGGTGTTAGGAAGTTGTTTTCCTTAAAAATCGGAGCATAATATTAACGATAATTAGATTTTCTAACGTTTTAGATAGAAAGTTAAAATGTATTGTAAGAGAGAAGTGCGATTTTACATAAATAGAGTTAAACTATTTTTCATTAAAAAATCCGGAACAACCAATTTTCGTAAATGAAAAAAATATTTGTTTTATTTATTAGAAGAGGGATTTCAAACATTTATTAGCGTTATTAGATTTTTCATATGAAATTCGGATCATTTTTGGCGACGATTTGTAAGAAAATTAAGGTAATGTAGTCGATGTCTTTTTCAAAACAAAATCCGGAACATTCTTTACCGATTAAACAACTTTTATTATGTTCCGGCAAGAAAATTAACTGTAAAATAAGTCTAAAAATTGATTTTCAAAAATCGTTTCTAGTAAATTACTTTCTTATTTTAAAATCCTAAATAACCTATTGTCGATATTTTTGAAAAAAATAAAATTATTTGACATAAATTTGTTTTAAATTAAAAATTCGGAACAATTAATATTTATAAATAAACTATAGTAACGTAGTGTCAAAGAATATAATTGTAATATTAGTCAATTATGCGATTTCAAACAATCATTTGACATAATTTATTTTTTATAAAGATCATGTGTTTCTTGCAACGTTTAAGCATGGAAATAAAATCTACTATAAGAAGAGCAAACAAATATTCATTGGCATTGATTTGTTTTTCACAAAACATCCGGAACAATCTATTATAGATACTTTAAACTATTGCAATATTTCTGAATGAAAAATTAAAGGTTAAATCAGATTTACAATAGCCTCTAGTGTTATTTGTTAATTTAATCGTGACAGTCAGACTGACCAACAGACAAAACGCACAACAATAAGCTTCTTTTATTTGGATAGGGGCACTAAACAAAAAATAAATAAAATCTGATTTTTTTAAAAAGTTTAAGGAATTGGTTTACCGCCTTATCATGTTGCGACGTTACGCTACTGCACGAAAGTCGCTGCATAAAAAGTCTATTTTAAAAAATATGCATGATATTTACATACAAAGTGCATTACTAGCCTTTATAAACAAACAGAAATGTTTTCTTTTAATTTTAGCAGCTAGTTTACCAGAAAAAATATCTTTAAGTATTATTTATATTTGTTGTAAACAATTCCTGTACATTTTATAAATATATTTGACTTAGTGATACTGAAAATACACAGACATTGTATATCTTTGTTAGCATATTGTAACATTGCCGCCCTTACATTTACGTAATTGTTTTAGAATTGGTGTATTTTTATGAAAAAATCGCTTGCATAATTAATTTTATAAATTAAACGGTTTGCTTTTAGAAAACCAAAAGTAGCCGTTGCACCTAAACTTTTCAAGCCGCATTTGATGATGAAATAATATTTTTCATATCTCTTCTAGTTTTCGAGATCTGAGTGTGACAGTCGGACAGACGAACAGACGGACAGACAGACAGACGGACATTTTGCACAAACCTAATAGCGGCTTTTTCCCCTTACGGGGGTCGCTAAAAATATTTCCAGATATCTAAGTGGCATCCATTAGTGCACTGTTATATGTGCAACAGGGGCGAACTGGGTGTCTAAATCGGCCCGGGCATTTCTATACCATTCGGCCAATAACTTCTATATCATATAATGGGCATACAATCCTAGTTCTACATGTCCTAAAAATCATTTTGTTAAGTTTGATAATGTATCGATTACTTTACGCGTGTATACAATGAAATCTATATCTTTATAAGAAATATAGGCCTTATGCTGCTTTTTAACTGCTAAGTGTGTAAATGCTAAAAGGATGAAGCTACCTACTAGTAGCAGTGTCTACGATTGTAGACTATTGCTTTATTTCAGAAAATGTGATAGATTAAATTAGCATTACACTGTAGAGTCTGTAAGACAATTATTCTTAAAACAGAATATTATAAAACCTTTAATAATTGAATAGTTTCAAGCTTTCTATAGTGGCATTCATGAGGCCCTTTAGGTTGCCTTACCGGTCCATTTGGGTACCAGCCTACAGGACATCTGCCCAAATGCCCATCTAGGCAGTCCGCCCCTGATGTGGAGGATTTGTGGAATACTAAAAGTAAAACAAATGCTTTAAGGTCATTAAGATTTTCAAGTTTAACATAAACAGAATATTTAAAATACGATTAAAATAATCTTTTTTTTTTTACACGGCATAAATATAGTATGCGTATTATTGAATGACAAGGGAGGGAACCCATTCTCCTCCTGGGAAATGGTGGGTCACAAATATTTACGTAAGAATACCGAGATAAAATTTGTTTCTCTGGCAGGAAATGAAAGTAAATAATGAGTACTCCCTTCGTAAAAAAAAAAAAAATTGAATGATCCATGCGGAGAGGTTCCGAAAAAAAAAAAAACATATTTAAAGATGTAGATTTTTTTTTATGAAAACTAATATTTGTAAAATTATATTGTTTATTATAATTAATAAACGCAATTATATGACTATGAATGGTACGTTTAGTCCAGATGATGTGAAGAAATAAATTCGACTGATGTAAAAATATGCTATTGCTGGAAAGAACAGAGTGAAAGAAGGACATTGACATACTTTATGCTAAAGCCTTCCGGACATGTCCTCTTTTTGCCGGACCTATGGTAACCTTACAAGAGCAGACTAATCCCAATAATTTTAAAAAATCTATTTAAATAAAAAAATAATTTCAAAATTACAATTGAATTTTTATGACAATTTCTCCTTAATTTTTTGTTTTACAACGCTCCAGCCTTTTTTTAAGGCCGCCGGAACATAAATTTTTACTTCGCCGCGGAAACTCCATTCAGAGAGACTTATAGTTTTCTGGGCCGTCAGGGTCATTACATCGTTACTGTACAGTACAGTGGCGTCTCCAAGACAGTTGATAACACTCAGAGCCCTGGAAGAAACACTGTTAGAGACTGGGTAAAAAAAAAGACATCGTGTTAATAGGCGTTAGAGATAAATAAAAAAAAAGAATTCCATTTACATATGGCTAATGTTATTCTCATTATATATATATATATATACATAGAGAGAGAGAGAGAGAAAGAAGAGAAAGAGATAGATAGATTGATAGATAGATAGATAGATAGATAGATAGATAGATAGATAGATAGATAGATAGATAGATAGATAGATAGATAGATAGATAGATAGATAGATAGATATGTAGTGCTTTTTTTGTGACGGTACTCACCGGTACGGTGTACCGGCACCTATTTCAATGTGGGGGGAAAAGTATTGCTTTTCTTGTATTTTAACGTATATTATTAGTTTATAAGCAGTTAGGCAATATCCATCACAGAGTACCGGCACGTATTTTTTTTTACAAAAAAAGCACTGTATATATATATTTATTTATTTATTTATTTATATTGTAATAACCCTGCCCCCACACCGACACTGATGGTGCGCACTAGCACACTGTTCACCGCTCAACACGAGGTATAGACGACAGATCGATGCTAGAATCTAGAGGAAGACTGTTTTAGGTCGGGCGTGATCTGAAGGTTATGGGAGTTTGAGTTGTCTGTGACTAAGAGAAGTCGTTCTTGCTACCAGTGAACTGTAATGAGGACCTGGTGCGACATTATCTTATATTATACAGACGTCACTTTGATAAAATAAGATAATTACGTCCTACGCATTTCATGTGTCAATCTAGTCATACATGTTAATCAATGACTCGAACTATGATAAGTGGTTAGTTTTCTTTGATAACTCAGGCAACCCATTCAATTCTCTAATGGCACTAAGGAAGAACAAGCATCCATCCATCCATCCCAGTGGCGCTACAGCCCATGGAGGGCTCTGGTCTGCTTCAACACATTCTTCCATTCCGATCTCTCCTGGGCCTTTCGTCTCCACGCCCTAACCCCAAGCTGCTTCAGATCTGCTTCCACATCACCAATCCAGGGAAGAACGAGCACTTGGATAAATTTGTTCTAGCATATGGAAAAATATGTAGGTCACAGCTGGAGCTGCGTAGCCACAGGAAATACTGTATTCCTCATTAACCTTCGGAATCGAGAATATATATTATATATATATATCAGAAAAAAAAAATTTAACGTGTCTTTCCTAAGTATAACAGGAATAGTACGTAGCCTAATATTGTGATTTATATAAATAGATGTAATTTTTTTATTATTAAAATTGACATTTTTTATCTATATGTAAATTGTCTTGTCATATTTTTTTTATTCAAAGTCGATTAATTTAACAATTTGATAAAGCGGATACTTGGAAGAGAAAAATATTTTTCTGAATTCTAAGCCTAGAGCAATATTAATAAAACTTTTTTATAAAGTCTGTAAAAAAAATTTTTTTTGTTTACCATGCCTTCATCCAATAAATAGAAACGATTGACTGTTGAGACGCAGCTTAGTAAACTAACTCGCTAAACAAGCAAATTTTTTCTTTTTTAATCCTTTGAAAACAAAAAAAAACAAAAAAACATCCTTTTTAAAAAAAAAAAAACTATGCATACATTAATTGTAGTTCTATCAATTAGTTTTTTTTTTTGTTTTTTGTGTTTTTTTAACAAAGCTTTACGTGTAATTGTATTAATTAGTTTGAATCTCTCGCGTTGGAATCAGCTTTTAGCTTTCTCAATGCGCTATGAACCCTATCACTTGTCTTGACCAACTGCGAAAGGCTGAGGGAAGAATGTGGTATTTTTTGTGAATGTTTAGATGATCATATTTTAAATGCATTTTTAAAAAACTGTTTACTCAGGGCTCAAAGGGACCAATTCAAATTTTACGAACACATCTGTAAGTAAGATTTCTTTCCCTTGTTCAAGCTATCACACAAAATAATTAATTACTAATAGTTTAATTAACTAATTGGTTATTTTGTTAAATTGATTTTTGTGTTGTCAGGTAAAAGAAATAATTGGGCAAAATTTCAGCTTAATCCGAGATTGGGTATGAAAGAAATAACGTGTACAAACTTTTTACCTAACAGACTGACAGAGTGATTTGATATAAGCTTTGTAAAAACAAAAAAAAATGTACCCAAGGGGAAGAGCTCCGAGCTTACAGCTATTTGACCCAAGAATGTACACATTCTTCCCATTTTCGATATCACAGACAATAATGAGTTAACTCAGTTGGTTTGTTGCTTGTTTTTGTTTTGTGTAAATCGTGTTTTGTCAGGTACAATTAATTAATTGTTTAAGGTTTCAACTTGATCCGAGAATGGGTGTGGGAGAAAAAAATCTGTACAATTATTTAAGGAGACAAAACTGGACATATTTAACCATAATTGTGAATACTGAAGGATTAGTTTTCCTTGTTTGTAACAAAGAAAATAATTAATAGCCGGTAATTTATTAACTTAGTGGGTTTTTTTTATTTATTCCTGTATTGTCTACGCCAATGAATAATTGTGCAGTTTTAACCTCATCCAAGAATAGGTGTGGGAGACTAAATGTGGCTCAACAAAGATTGCTAAGACGGATTTTAGGAGTCAGTTATAGAGATCAGGTCTCAATCAAGGAAATCCTATGCCAAACTGGGAGTCGACCCCTTAGTAAGGTTGTGACAGAGTGTCGCATGAGGTTTGCGGGACATGTTCTCTGACAAAATGAATTACACATATTAAGAGTTGCGATGACATGGACGCTAATACGAGGAAAGTGCAAGCAGATACATCCTAGTACAACTTGGACCCACACTTTTATGGAGTTGCAGGTGGGAAGAGGCTTCAGGCATTGCCAGTAACAGATTTTTGTGGAAGCAGATTGCCGCCTAATGCGCCGAACAATGTGAAAGGATCTAAGCAAGTAAGAATAGCAGATTAAGTTTTTGAAATTAAACTTTTTAATAGCGGGATAATGCACTGAAGATACCTCAAAATATGCAATTTGTTGGCTTTCAATACTGGAAATAGTGCTTGGCGGCGGGGCTCCGCCCCGAACCTCACTGGAGAGACTCGCAGCGCTCCCCCAGACCCCATTGCTTTCAAGGGCGGGAAGTATAAAATACTCCATGAAGAACCTATTCTAGGGTACAATAAACGTCTTCCAAAAGAATGAAGGGTCGGAATCTAATAAATATTAATTATGTACACACACACACATAAAAATTATTTTTTGCGGGGGCAACCCCCCCCCCCCGAAAAAAATCCTGACTACGCCAATGACGGGAGATATAACGTGTTCCCAACGTTTATCAGACAGACAGTCATACAGACAGAAAGTGAGTTGATTTAAATTTTGTAATAAAAAAAAGGAATGAACAGCTACAGCTGGCCATCAATCAGGAAACAACAAAGTTATTGTTTACCTCTGGCTGGCTTGGAGCGTATCAGCTCAGTTAAATGTTGACCACTGATGGTCAGCCAAGAACCTTCGTCACCAGGCTCTGTTCGTTGCAAGTCCATCTGGGCCTCGATTCCTCTACAAAATGCCATGACACACTGAACAAATGTCTGTTTACAAAAAAAGAAACCAAGTAAAGTTATCTTTTGCCCACCACAATCCTGTTCTTCCCCTCTCCTAAGGCACAGACACATATTTTTTTATGTCCGCATTTCATACAAAATACTTAAAAACCTCAAGGGTCTACATTACAGATATCACAAATTGCAGAGGACAGGAGACCGTGAGAGAAGGAAAGCAAGGCCAATGACACTAGCTTCAGCTAGAATAACCTGCCTAGTGTGTAGCCAAACATACCTTTACTATTTTAACTGTGAATAGACCTTTGTTTTTAATAACTTCACTAAATAAAATTTAGCTCTTGTGGTATGAAGGAAGAGTAACTTTTTAGGGATTACGGGCACGACATAGCCTAAAGTGTGCCGATGTGCCGAAAAAAATCAAAACTCAACTCTTCTCGCGCCTCTTCCTCTCTCTATTCCTTTTCTGCCCCTTTCCTCTCCTCTCCCTTCCTCTTATTCCTCTCCCTTCCTCTTATTCCTCTCTTTCCTCACGAGCCTCTTCTGCGAATCTTAAGTTTGTTAACAGAGAGCCTATTCATTTAATTTCTTGTAAAAAAAAATTTTTTGTAGAGAAATGGCAAATTGTGCCTTATATATACTTTCAATAGTATTCACGATATAATGGTTGCTAAAAATATATTTGAAAAATGAAAAGTAAAATAAACACGGACCCTGATGGAGTCTTGGTCTGGATCATTCAAAGCGATGTAGACTGTATGTAGCAAAGTGCCAGGGTTATCATACACAAAGGTAATGATTGCTTCTAATAATGCCATGGCCACTTCGAAAGGAGGGTATTGATTTCCACCCATTCCTAAAGCAGGAAAGGCAATAGTCCTGTACTTCTTGTTTGAGGCAATTTGTAGACAATCTCCAATAGCATGCTTCAAATCCTTGGGGGGAAAAAAAGTTGATTAAGTAACACATATTTGTTAACCCCGTTCACGTGTACAAAGCACAGACCTATGTATAATCTATATATAGATCTATGGTACAAACTTTTTACCAGACAGGAAGACACAGTGAGTTGATATAAACTTTGTCTAAATCTCTAAATTTTCATATTTTTTTTTATATATTTTGCTTTCGCTAGTTAGTTTACTATGAAGGCAATGTTTAGGCCTCGCCCCAAAAGTTGTACTATGCCATATTTATTATGTACAGACAAATAACACAATCTTGCATTACTAACAGTGCTAAGTCATTCAGCTGAACATCTGACGTTTACATATGCGACTAGATGAGCACTTTCTCACCATAATTATTTTCCTTGTTCCGATAGTATTATTCATTTTGCTCATTAGTATTTCACTATGCTGTTCATTTTAAACTTCAATAAATCTTTTGATATTTTGAAACTACAAATTAAAAAAAAGAAATTCCCATACCACTTCGTTGCCATCTCTCCAGTGGTACAGACACATAAGCATGACAGAGTTAAAGTTCTTTAGTGCCCCTGGATTACATATGACGATCTGCTTAAACTGGAGCTCGCCACGAATCTTCTAGTGTCAAAAAAATAAAAATTAAATATAAAAAGGAGTATTGTTTCTTTTGGAACATTTTCGCAATAAACTAAACAATTTCATGAAAGCCAAATTAAATTTCAACTTTAGTATACTATACCAGTGGCGTCACTAGGGGGGTGCGGGGAATGCGGTCAGCACCGGGTGACACCCATTAGGGGAGGTGACAACCGAATGAAAAAAAAAAAGGAATATTGGCAAAGCTAGAAAATAAAAACTCGAATGGAAAAACTGAATATCGGCTAAAACTTGCAAATAAAAAAAAAACTATAGATATATACCTAAATATGTCTAGGCATATCTGTTGTACTAATCTAAATCAATATATTTTATGTTAGGCCCTATTGTGCATATTTTATTTTCTTTGGTACAAATGTCAAAAAAGTTACTTGATAACAAGGGGGATGCAAAGGCAACCTTTTTTTTAAGAACAAAAATTTGTTGTATTTGCATAGTTATTTAATATTTTAGTATCAATAAGGGCGAACGTGACTTTGTTACCAAATTTTAAGAATAATTAAATTATTAATTATTTGACATCACATTATTGTTCAATTAGAACTTTTCTACTTTAGCAGCAAGATCGATTCAAAAGACTGTTTTAAAAAAACGTTGTATTGCCTCTTCAATATGATTTTAGAGTCTCACACTTTTCTCCCGACCAAAGTACCATCCTACCATTGACGTTTTTTTTTGTTAGAACAGAACAGGCCCGCTACAAGACGCCTACTAAAGATGAGGATGATCCTAGGACAACAAGCCCATTAGAAACTCGCATAAACCACTGCAGCTTTCCTCAAACTGTGGAGGGGTTCACCAGATGGGGGAGGGCGCGACGTCCTAAGCAATGGGGAGGGGGGGAGGCAATTCAAATTATTTTACACTGAAAAAATTTAAAAGTTGCCTGTTCAAATGTTGAATATTAACCCAAAGCAATGGTGTTATAAAAGTTTAAAAAGTTAAAATATTGTTAGATAAAGACTACTAATAAGGATCTGTTCGAATGTATACCAATTTTGTGTGAGGCACCTCCAAAAAAAAGCGATTAAAAACGTCTCTGTTGACGTGATTCTTTTTGAATGGTCAAAATGGTCCAAATTTTCTCGTGTGTTTAACGTCGCTATGTTGACGCCTGTTTGTGACAAAAACGACAAGTTCGCGGCAAGGCTTCTTACTGAACACGAAGATGATGTTAAGACATACGTGCGCTATATGTAGCTCGAACATCCCACGTATAATAGTATTGGCCAATGCTGCCTCCTTCTTTATTAGACTTAATTTGAGCAACTTTTTTTAAAAACTAGTATAAATATTGCGCTCATTGTCGGAACGTCGCATCCCGTTATATTTTAACACTGAGGTGAGCTCTTCTTACTACGGGAAGAAAAATGCGTTGAAGACGACACAAGCTGAGAACGAAGGAAAACACTTGGAGGAGAAAACGGCGCTTCAACAGACCACATTGCTGGATTGATAGGGAACCTGACAGTGCTGATGCCTCTCTTTCGGTTATACAAAACAGTTTAAAATTATATACATAACATCATTTGTGAAAAAATGTGGGTGGGGTAAAAGTTTGAGAAACACTGCTCATTTCTTATATAATCTTATATAATACAGACGTTACTTCAAAAAAGAAGATGATTACGTCCTACGCGTCATGCATTTAGTCATGCATATTAACCAATGACTTAAATTCTGCCAAGTCACTGGTTTTTCTGGCTAGCTCAGGCAACCCATTCCATGCTCTAATAGCACTAGGGAAGAAGGAGTATTTGTACAAATTTGTCCTAGCATATGGGACGAGGAATGTGCCTTTATTTTTGTGTCTTTCAGAGTATTTTATTAAATTTTGTTTTTGTATTTGAAGATTATGGTTCAGTGTTTTATGTATAATTGCTACTTTACTTTTGAGTCTTCTGTCCTGAAGGCTTTCTAAATTTAGTGATTTTACTAATGGTGTTACCCTAGTCAAATGTGAATATTCGTTTGTTATGAATCTCACTGCTCTATTTTGTGTTTGTTCCAGCTTCTTAATGTTTTCCTGAGTTGAGGGGTCCCACACGGTGGATGCATATTCTATTATTGGCCTAACCAAGGTTAAATAACATTTTAGTTTTATGTTCTTATTTGATTTATAGAAATTTCTTTTAATAAACCCTAATGCTTTGTTGGATTTTTTTATAGTTTCATCAATATGTGGATTCCATGACAGTTTTTCATTTATTATAACACCTAGGTATTTTGAGTTTTTAGTCTGTGTTACTGGTTTGCCATGAATAAGATAAGTGGAATTAATTTGTTTTAGTTTTTTTGTTACTCTTAACAACTGACATTTTTCTGGGTGGAAAGACATGCTCCAATTTGATTCCCATTTCTGTAATTCATCTAATTCTCTTTGTAAAATATCTGTGTCTTGTTTTGTTTTTATTGTTCTATATATTATGCAATCGTCTGCAAATAATCTGACTTTTGTTCCTGAACTAATGCAATTTGGTAAATCATTTATGTAAATTAAAAATAGTAGTGGACCCAAAACTGTTCCTTGAGGTACACCTGAGTTTACTGTTATTGGTGTTGATTTAGAGCCATTTATTATTACAGTTTGTTCTCTCCCTATCAGAAAATCTTTAATCCACTGATGCAGTGGACCGTTAATGCCGAAATATTTTAATTTTTTAAGCAAACTATGGTGGTGAACTTTGTCAAAAGCCTTGGAAAAATCTAGTAAGATAGCATCTATTTGTTCACTATTATCTAAACCTTTTGAAAAATCATCAATTAGTCCTATTAGTTGTGTTTCACATGATCTATATTTCCTAAAGCCATGTTGGTATTGGGTGAGGACATTATGTTTGTCTAAGTGGTTTATGATATTGCTACATATTATGTGTTCTAGTATTTTACATGTGATGCTGGTAAGTGATACTGGTCTGTAGTTTCCTGGATCAGATTTTTCTCCTTTTTTAAATAGGGGGGTGACATTAGCTTCTTTCCAGTCCTTTGGTACTCTGCCCTGGTTAAGCGATGCTTGAAAGAGTATTTTGAACACTGGGGCTAGCTCATTGCTTAGTTCTTTGAGTAATCTAGCTGGAATACCATCAGGTCCAGACGCTTTATTTGGTTTGGTGTTGGCTAATAGTTTTTTAATTCCATTTTCTTGTACTACTAAATCTTCTATGTTGTCTACTTGGTTCAAATTAAGAAATATGTCTTTGTCTCCTGGGGCTGAGAATGCTGATGCAAAGTATTTGTTTAGGATGTTTGCTTTAGTTTCATTATCACTATGTATTATGTTATGTTCATCTTTTAATGGCGCTATGCCTGTTGTTTCCATTTTCTTAGACTTAATGTATGACCATAGGTTTTTGTTATCTTTAGATATTACATTGTTGATGTATTCACTCTGCAGCTGTCTGCTTACTTTTTGGGTTAGGTGTTTAATTTTTATATACTTTTTGTAAACTCTTTCTGCCTTGGTTGCTTTAAATTTTCTATATAGGTTTTCCTTCTGTTTACAAAGCTTCTTTAGTCTATTATTAAACCAGCATTTATTTATTTTGTTTGATGTGTATTTAGTTGGTATATGATTTTCTATAATGCTTTTAAGATGGTTTTTAATGAAATTCCAGAGGTCATCGACTGGTTGGTTAATGTCTTTTTCTAATAAGAATGTTTGTTGAAAGTTTAATGCAGCTTGGTGTAGTTGTGTTAGGTTACATTTATTCCAGAGTAAGATTTTTCTTTTGGTTTTTGCCTCTAATGCCACTCACGATTCAGATACGGCCCACCTATTCTTAATTTAATTTTATTTGACGTGCAATCTTCTTACAACTCGAAATTGTACAAGCTAGACTTAAGGAGATTGAGTTTCTGAAGCTCAGAAATGCTGAAAAATGCTTGGCGCCCGGACATCGCTGGAGGATCTTTTTACGCTCCCCGACACAAACAGATGTCTAAAATAACGGCTAAGTTCATATTCTCCTTTAGGTGGTAATCAAAGTTTGAATACCACAGCGAATGTTATACCGTTTCCTGTCTGTAAGACTAACAAAGTAAACATATTTAGGTGATGTTAAAAAATGTATATTGTAAAATATGAGAAACTATATTAAAAATATCATAGACAATGGGATTTTAAAATAGCATTGCCACTCATTTTACATTTGTGCAAAAAAGTAGGTAATCAGCTTACTGTATTGGTTCGAAAAAAAAAAAGAATTAACGATAGTTTCTATTGGGTAAAGTTTGGATAAAGTTGATGGCGGGGGGTGGGGGTGGGGGTGTTGACACCCTGAGCTAACCACACCGGGTGACACCGACCCTAGTGACGCCACTGTACTATACTATAGTAAAGTAAGCCTATAGCTAAAACTCAAAGTGTTACACTGTAATCAAGTATTTTTAATGCCCTATCAAATAACACTTTTAAAACCAAACGTGAAGAACAAGTGTTTAGTTTTGTGATTTGTTTAGAAAATGAGTGGAGATCTTCTTATCTTATAAAATAGAGACGTTACTTCAAAAAAAGAGTATTACGTCCTACGTCCTATGCATCCTGGAGATGCGAGAACACAATCCAATGAAAACGGATTGCTTTTTTAGCTGAACTACTTACCTCGTTTAACTGATTCTGTAATGATGGACCGGCCTTTTGGCTGATGTGTCTTGAAAGTGGTCCTCTGGACAATGTCTTACTACGATGAACTGAACTGACCAACGCGTCTGCCTAGAATTTTTATAAAGAGATGTATTACATACTGGCATAATGGTAGATAATAGATGTACCTGCCATACAGACAGATAATATAGATAGATAATAAATGCAAAACATTAGATATGTATCATTCTTTTGAAGGCAAAATAAAATTAACATTTACAATATGTCTAAAGCATTCAGCCTCAAAACGACCACTGTGCCAAAACGGCGTCACCAAAACGACCACTGTGCCAAAACGGCGTCACCAAAACGACCACTGTGCCAAAACGGCGTCACCAAAACGACCACTGTGCCAAAACGAACACAGCGACAAAACGGCGTCGATAAAACTACCACTGCGCTAAAACGGCGTCGCTAAAACGTCTTGCTTCGGCAGACAGGCGTACAAACAAACAGGTAGCTAAGTACCAGATAAATATGTAGGTGTGTAAGTAAGTTGGCGGGTATGTGTGAGGAGCAATCTGTTAGCCACTTACTTAGCATAGCGACGCACCAAAGTTGACGGGCTTTGAACGCATAGCGACGCACCAAAGTTGACGGACTTTGAACGCATAGCGAAGGACTAAGTTGACGAACGTTGAATGCATAGCGACGCACCAAAGTTGACGGACTTTGAACGCAAAGCGACGCACCAAACTCGACGGACTTTGAACGCATAGCGAAGGACTACGTTGACGAACTTTGAATGCACAGCGACGCACCAAAGTTGACGGACTTTGAACGCAAAGCGACGCACCAAACTCGACGGACTTTGAACGCGATATTTAGTGCGTCATAGTTAGTGGAGCTTGTTTTGTTTATGCAATTTTTATACAATTGGTATAACGTCCTTTAGGTGACAACATGGACTAAAGACAGAGGGACTCGACTGTGGCCTTTACGTTCAAGGTATTCAACTGTCATACCTTAGTTCTTCACTTGTTTTTGTGATAGTGTTTGTCTGTGACACCGAACTTGCAATAAATACACCCGTTCAAAACACTCAAACATCTCCTCAGTTATCTGTCAGTGTCATTCAGCCACACACAACCTGCAAGACAAACCTATTACAATAAATGGATTAGATGAGCTATAGGCTTACTTTCAAGTCAGTTATATCCCCTTGGTAAAGCTCTATCTTCAATTGAACACTCGACATTCTCTTTTCTTCTGAAGAATAAAACAAAATCACAAACACGATAACCTTTAAATTACATACAAAAATGCAAAATTACATTGACCAAAAATAAGTCCATAATACAACTAATCAAAAGGCTAACTTCATGGGAATGCGCGGCTATCCATAGTGACACCCCGCAGCTCCATTGGATAAGCACACCCCATGTCTGGTAAACTAATACCTTCAGTTTAAAGTTCAACTTCTAGGCACATAATTTTGTAGAAGTGACTGTTCAAAGTATATGAAAACAATGTCACTGAATGATTTTCAGACTTTGTGCTATTGTTTTGTTTCGTAGATATTTCACCCTGGTGGGGGAGGTTATAAAAAGAGGCTTTACTTATGAAAACCTTTTTGCTTTATGTTTTATCTTTTGGCAGGGCGGGGGGCGCGGTGGCTGAGTGGGTAAGCGCTTGATTCCGAACATGGGATCCTGGGTTCAAATCTATATGAAGACTTGGATTTTTAATTTCGGGACTTTTTAGAGCATCACTGAATGGGGGAGCGTTTACGTGTGGGCCTTTTTATAATTATAATTACAAGTAAAAAAGGAGAGGGCATAGCCTAATAATTAACAAATCAACGGGCGTAGCCGGTAGGTAATGCTAATAGCGGCTAAATAATCTCTTTAAAAATAAAAGTAGACAATGGCATATTAATTTGTGATTAACTAATTAGAATGTCGATCATAAATGATAAACTGTTTAGCTTTTTTTCTTTTAAGACAAAGGCATGTCAGGTTATTATGTAGTAATAAAAGTGCTTTAGTAAATCGTAAATTAACAACTAACTAGGCGGAAGTTTTTAGATATATGGAAGTTCGACAAGACCTAAATCTAGATCTAGACCAGAAATAAAAATAATAAAAGAATCGCACTAAAAAAACACAATTAGGTCTATACTTACCAGAGAACGTCATAACAATACTGTCTACATGGAATATTCCATTGTTCTGAGTCCTCAGTTTAGACTTTATGAAGAATTAGAACATTAACATGTAGTCTTTGATAATTCACTATTTCTTTGCTGACCACTTTGAATGACCTAGATCTATGCAACCGAGACATCGGGCTTTCCCCTCTCGAGGTTTTGAGGGAGATAGGCAATTCTGGAATTCCCGGAATGATTTAAGTCAAAAAAATTGGGTCGTCCAAAGAAAAGCTGGCTGGACAATGTAAAAGAATGGACCGGCCTCTCTCTTGATATCCTGCTGCTGACCGGGAAAAGTGGAGGGATTTGGTTACACAAAGTATGACAACACCCTTACCACAAAAGTAAAGGGACAGATGAGATCAGATAGAATTCGGGAGAAAAAATCTGTTTTTGGCGGAGCCATCTTACAATAGCGACTGGCTGCCACTTAACTGATGCTTTTGTCTTTCAAATCTGCATACTTTATCAAATGGTTAGATCGAGAAACTTGTCCCAGAACATAAACAAAATATAAAAAATCCTTTTGAAAAAAAAACAAAGCTTATCTAAGGAGTAGAACCTCACATTTACATCTTTATCACTCGAGAATTTAGAAGTTATTTCCCTTTTTCAAAATAAAAGAAATTAATGGCCAATAAAAAAAATACTAATTTTTTAATTTATTCATGTTTTGTTAGGTAAAATAAATGATTTGTTAAAGTTTCAACTTGATCCGAGAATGGGTGTGTGAGAAATAGCGTGTGCAATTATTTGTTATATTGTGACAGATATAAATAAAATACTGTAGACATTAATTAATAATAACAATAATAATAACAGACTTTGTGTTTATACAAATAGACATAGAAGACAATCATTGTTTATGTTGCGTCATATCCTACTTTCTCATAAAGCATTCACAACAATTCACATCCTTCTTTTAAAGTACTAAAGACTGATATCTACTAGGAACTTTAACAACTCGACCACTTCTGGTTGTCTTGACTGGCACAAAGTTTTCTAGACGTTGGTCTATAACTGTCTGTTTGTTACAACAGTTTGCTGTTCATTGTCTTCATCGGTATCATAGTTCCCAGAGATGTCTTCATCGAAACTCTTATTTAAAAAACGTTGATTTCTTCTGTAGATTTTTCCATCATTTGTCTTTATGATGTAAGATATGGGTGATGAATGTTTTTTAACAACTGCTTTCTGCCATGTTTGTCCTAGACAAACTCTCACTTTCTCTCCGACGGGGTAATTTTTAGGTAGTCTTGCTTTTACATCGTATTTCACTTTGCTTCTCATCTGTCGTTCTTTTAGTAATGTCTCTGCATTTTCAATTCCCTATGGTTTCAATAGTTTGGGATCAGTTGGAATGATGCCCCTGAGTCTTTTACTCATCAGTAGTTGTGATGGTGAATACGGCAGTCCGCTTATCGGAGTATTTCTATACTCGAGCATAGTGAGATATGGATCATTCCCACTTTTGTATGCTTTTTTTTTTAATATGCTATACGATACCAACGTACACCTAACTTTGTCCATTTGAATGAGGGTACCTGTGGCTTGACGTTGTTATCTTAAAATCCCACTCAGAAGCAAACTCTCTATATAGGTAGCTGTTGAATTGCATATTGTCGCTTACTATTTCTTTTGGTATGCCATGTCTAGCAAAAATCAATTTCATTGCCCTGATAACACATTCTGCTGTTTTGTTCTCCAGTCGTTTTATTTCAGGGTATTTAGAGAAATAGTCCACAACCAGCAAATAGTCATTGTTTCGCCATTCAAACAAATCTGTCGCAACCTTTTTCCATGGTCTGTCTGGTACAGCATGAGGGAGCAATAATTCCTTCACATTATTTTTTAACATTGCACGTGTTGCGCATTTCATTATTGTCGAAAAAATATCTTTGGACAATCCTGGCCAAAACACACTCTGTCTTGCCTTCAATCAGGTTTTGTCAAGATCAAAATGGCCTGTGTGCAACTTGTCGAGAATTTTATTTCTCATACTGGAAGGAATTATAATTCTGTTCTCATAAAACAATAATCCATTCTCGTCATGAATACTGTCTTTGAATGACCAGTACTTTCAGCAATTTAGAAACCACTTCCTGTTTAGTTATATCTGTGAATACTGAACTAATTCATAACCTGTAACTAATTGGTTAATTTTTTTTATTGATTCACGTATCCTATATAAAACCCTGTACCATAATTTACAAATACAAACCCTAATTTTTACAAGAATACTCAAAAAGACTCAGAAAGACAAAGGCTTATTTCTTATTCCATATGCTCGCTTCTGATAGGCTGAACCGGTCCGGATCTTATAATTTCTGAAAGTTTATGCGCCATTTATGCGGTTTTGTCAATAACCTGAACATCATAGCATCGTCATTTCTGTCTGTTGTAATATTCAAAGTGGCAGCAGTGAATGCAATACTTACAGACCCAGCATATGTTCATATTCTGGTTTCTGGCAGCTGCCTTTGCTACGTTGTTCAGATTAGATAGATAGATAGATAGATAGATAGATAGATAGACAGGCAGACAGACAGATATAGATAGATAGATAGATAGATAGAGAGATAGATAGATAGATAGATAGATAGATAGATAGATAGATAGATAGATAGATAGATAGATAGATAGATAGACGGACGGACGGACAGACAGACAGACAGACAGACAGACAGATAGATAGATAGATAGATAGATAGATAGATAGATAGATAGATAGATAGATAGATAGATAGATAGGTAGGTAGACAGACAGACAGACAGATAGATAGATAGATAGATAGATAGATAGATAGATAGATAGATAGAAAGATAGATAGATAGATAGATAGATAGATAGATAGATAGGTAGGTAGGTAGGTAGATAACATGGAGGCCAATACGAGGAAAGTGCAAACAGAGACGTCCTCGTACAACTTGGTGCCACACTTTTATGGAGGACTTCAGAACAGTAGATACTAGGTGGGAAGAGACTTCAGTCATTGCCAGTGACAGATCTTTGTGGAGACAACTTGCCGCCCAATGCACACAACGGCGAGGGAGGACCTGAGATAAGATAAGAAGAAGGTAGATAGATAGATAGATAGATAGATAGATAGATAGATAGATAGATAGATAGATAGATAGATTAGATAGATAGATAGATAGATAGATAGATAGATAGATAGATAGATAGATAGATAGATAGATAGATAGATAGATAGATAGATAGAGAGAGAGATTATCCAATTCTTAATGTTTCAAAAGACAACAACAAACCCACAATAACAATAAAGAACTAAAATGGTTTCACTACTAATGAAACAAGTCATTTCATTGTTGTGTTCCCAATTTGTTTAATGTACAAAGTCTGATCCTAGCTTTCAATTTAATTTAATTTCTTTTCCTTATATCCAAGTTCATCGACTGTCCTTGACCTGAAACAATGAAGCAACTTATACGGAGATGCTGCGTCTTTAGCCGTAGTCTCTGTCATTAATCAAGGCTCGTGTGATCACAAGCCAAGAAGATAGCTCTATGAACTTAAGCCCAAGTGGGCTTTGTTTGAAGAGGCGTACTTTTTGGCTTCTCTAAGTCGTCAACACAAAGGCGATCCTTCACAAAACTCATGAGGCAAGAAAATTTGTCTTTCTCTTATGAGTAGGAATCAGCTTAAAACATTTTGGTTTTCGTGCAAAAGAGACGCACTTTGTTGCTAATTGAAGTACTTCCTTCCTGTCTTTGTTGTCACTAAAGTCTTTGATCGCCAAAATAATAAAAGAGAAAAAGGTGCAACAGTACATACAAAGCTGATAAAAACCACAGTCTGTCTATTGTTATGCTGTTAACTGGAACAGCTTCAAACGGGAGAAGATGTACTAGCCATTGGCTGTACGATAATACGGTTCAAACTTGTTTCTGAATCGTAATAATGTAAATCTCTCATATTCAACTTTTTTTTGCTTTAATTGCTTTGAAAATAAAACATACTTTCCCATTAATGTAACTGTATTTGTGAAGGCTCGAACGTTCGTTCAAAGTGAACTGCTTTTGTGGTCAACTTATTTTTACTATGTTCGCTGCTATGTTGAGCTGAAAAAAAATCTTGTCAATATTTTTTTTTCTGAAGCTCATTTATAGTCAACGTCTATGTTGAAATTCAAAGCTCTGTTAAAGTTACGGTCAACACTTATTCTATAGTTAGTTCCGTTAGGGTCAATACCTATCAATACCGATTCCGAAATAAGAAGCTCTGTTGATGTGAACAACTATTCTGAAGATTAAAGTACTATTATATACGTTCACTGCTATTGGGTATTTAAACGCTATTCTATATTGGCGTCTTCGGGTGGGCTGTACCAGTCCTCTTGCTGGATATTATCCTCTGACGAAGTTTGCTGTAGTGGTGAATTTTGCATTCTGGTGCCTTCAGAGGGTGACTCGACTTCTTCCGCCCGTAGCTCTGCATCGGAAATTTTCACAGGTTCATCTAGTGTTTCTTCAATTTCAGAATACAACGTCCTGTGGTGGGCAAAAAAAAAATCTGTCAGTGTATTCATGCTAGTCCAATGATAGGTACAACAATAGATGTTTTGTTTTTGTTTCTCATTTACTGTCTTAGTGGAATAAACAGGATATGACGTAATGGTCAACAAAGTTAAAGTGAGATAGATGAGGCTCTTCATATTTAAAGTAAAGCAATTAGAGGACACTAACGGATGCGAGGTGGCTGAGTGGTAAAGCGCTTTACTTCCGAACTGGGGGGAGGGGGTCCCGGGTTCGAATCCATTTTTTTTTTTAAATTTCGGGACCTTTAGGGCGCCTCTGAGTCCACACAGCTCTAATGGATACCTGACATTAGTTGGGAAAAGTAAAGGTGGTTGGTCATTGTGCTGGTCACGTGACACCCTCGTTTACAGTGGGCCACAGAAACAGATAACCTTTATATCATCTGCCCTATAGATCGCAAGGTCTGAAAGGGAAACTTTACTTTTACTTTCAACGGAAAATCAAACTAAGAAGGCCAAATTGTAATGCCCTTAGGACTGGCGAAAGTGTTAGGTTACATAAAAACAACACATATCAGTGTTAAACAACAAATGCACTGCACTATGCTAAACAGTGTGACAATCACACTTGCTGGGGATTCTTAATTCAAATGAAATGAAGAAAGAAACATCTCTGTATTTTCTCCAAAACTTCTTTAATAATACTTCTCCCACTGTCTTATACAAATAACTTCCCAGTTCGAATCTTAAAGATACAAAAAAAACTTCACATATAATACTTCAACTACTGTAACTTCAATTAAGGTAACTTCAACTCATAACACTTCAACAAATATCACTTCAACTCATAAAACTCTAATTAATGGACCCGCTAATATCACTAAACTTATAACTCTATCAAACCACTAATAAGCGAGGACTAAGCGAGGTCCAAGCGAGGACCATCGCTCTACAAGAACCACTACTATACGAGGACCCCGTCTAACTGACTTTCCCCTAATTTATTCCTTTCTTAATCGTACATTCCAGAATCATGGAAACTTCTCCCCTATTATTTTAGTAATTTTGACCTTCTAGAAGCTGACGTATGCTATTTTTTAACTTAAACTCTTTCTTTGATTGGATACCTAAAATTAACTTGTTTATGCTAGACAGCACTGGCTTGACATCAAGCTTCTAGAAACTGGTCAAAATAGGTCACAGACTCGACTCGTGACAAATAGAATAAAGTGTTTGGTTTTTGAAATTGTGATAATCAAAGAAAAAAAATAAGCACATTGAGCCCTGTGCTACAAAAATTACGATAATAGCCCTAACTATATGAGAGTGAATCCTTTAACCCTAACTGCGAGATTGAATCCTTGTAACCCTAAATTTGTGAGAGTAAACCCTTGTTGTGGCTGACACTGCCACTCAGCTTCAGACCCTAGTTGACTGCTGCTTGACAGACGTATGGCTTCAAAATTAGTCAAAGCAACACTAAAATACTATTTTAGAACACATGCTGCACCTCACGTAACCATTAATAGCCAACCATTAAAATTATTTTACCACTTTGGCTATCTTGGCTCCATCATTTCCAACGATGTTCTATTGGATAAAGATATTAACAACAGGATAGCCAAGGTAATTGGCACCATGTCACGGTTGCAGAAAAGAATGTGGGAAAATACCTTGCTGACTAACAGTGCTAAAGCCTTAGTCTACCGGACCAGTGTAATAAGAACTTTGCTAAACGGAAGTGAAACATGGTCAACCTTATCATGGCAGGAAAAAATCTAAATATCGTATACCTCTGATGCATATGGCGGATCTTTAAAATAAGGTGGCAAGATGAAATAACAAATGAAAAAGTGCTACGAAGAGCAGGAGGACAGGACATCCGCTGTGTTATCAACAGCAGACGCCTTGACGGGCTTGGCCACGTTCATAGAATGCCAGAAGGTTGACTACCACAAGACATTCTGTGAACTAGCAGAAGGCAGGAAAGCCGCTGGTTGTCCACTTTTACAGTATACAAATGCGACACGAAGCTCTTAAAAATTTACACAAACAACTGGGAAAAAGTGGCACTGGATAGATCCACATGGAGAGCGAGCATAAAGGTAGGGTCATGGATTGCAGATGTCATACACAACAGAAGCAGAAAGAAGGGTGAAAATGCAACAGCGCCTGGTGGTTACATAAGCCCAACCTGTGACCGCAGCTGTGTATCTAGGTTTGACCTTTTTAGTCACACAAGAAGTTACAAAGAGAAAAGATCTTCTCTCGAGACGTAAAATGCCACATGTAAACCCATGTAGCTAGAACTATGGGATAGTGAAATAGTTAAATCTGAGTTTAGTTTCCATTCCATATCTATTGTTCCGTTGAGCATCGGTGTGTACAAACAATTTTACTTTTTTCTTATAGTGCCGAGGGTGTTGTGTGGTTATGGCAACGACCAACCGTCTTCACTTTCCCAAACCACTATCCAGCACACCGTGTACTCTGAGAGGACTTAATTTGATTTTCTGAGATGACGGAGTTTGATACTCAGGGCGGAGTTTGAGACTATGAGAGGAGGAGTTAGGAGGAGTTAGAGACTCAGGGCGGAGTTTGAGACTATGAGAGAAGGAGTTAGGAGGAGTTAGAGACTCAGGGCGGAGTTTGAGACGCAGAGATGATTGAGTTTTAAACTTGTCCATTTTGAAGGTACAAAAAGATATGTCCCTTGGTCATTTCGTCCCAGGTTGGATTCAGGGACGTCCTCTTATTGAGACTATCTTGCTTAAGTGTCATGAGCATAATTGTAATAGTGGATACTTGCGTTAGAGACATGGTGTTAAGCCAAAAAAAGATACCAGTTGTTATAATGAAAAAAATGTATTACAGACTAGTTGTTTATTTGCTGTCATGAAAATTTCCATTACAATGAAAAAATAGAGTTAGAGACTATTTGTTATAATGAAATAATTGTGTTTGAAACTATTTGTTATAATGAAAAAATTGAGTTAGAGACTGTTTGTTATTAAAAAAAAGAAAACATTGAAACAGTTGTTAAAAAGATAAAAAACTAGGACTAAGTAAGAAAGAAAAGGTTACCTTATTTTTTCTTCTCTTGCCAGTCTTCTTTTGTTTTGTCTGTTAGTCAAGATAATAGTTAGAATAACGGTAATGTTAACTTCAAAGATTATCATCAATACTGGAAATACCCATTCGTATCTACCTGTGCAGACAAAGAGGCATTCAAAGTGTTGAAGCGTGTTGTGTCTTAAGAAATTGGAAATGTGTTTCTGCAAAGCTTATATCAACTCACTCTGTCTGTCTGTTTGGTAAAAGGTTTGTACACGTTATTTTTCATACACCCAATCTCGGATCAAGTTAAAACTTTGCACAATTATTTCATGTACCTGACTAAACAAGAATCAATATAAAAAAAAAATAAACTATTACGTAATTAATTAACTATTGCTAATAAATTTTTTGTTTGGTATTGAGCCAGGGGAAAAAAATTGTACTAACCGATGCCGTTGTATAAGTTGAATTAGTCCCCTTGAGGAGGCTTGAGCCCTAAGTACATACACATTTTTTTTTAATGGATTTAAAAAGCGATCACGGTAACATTCACACAGATACACCTTTCTTCTTCCTCCCCCCCCCCCTCTTTTTTTCTCAACTGGTCCCAATAAGTGATCATAGCGCATTGAGAAAGCTAAAAGTATGCAATAGCGCTAACAAAAAAAAATGGTAAAAATATTTCTAATGGCACAGATTTCTTGTTGTTGGTCTAGATCTATTATACATTTGATCACCTGACTGATCCAAACCAATTGATACGATTGCACTTAATGCAAGCTGTGTTTTTTTTAAAGTATTTTTGATAATTTTTTTATTTGTTTTTTTATCCGAAAACTTTCAGACGTATGTTCAGGAGTGAAACTTTGTTTCTTCTCTCGCTACAAACTTTCCTTCAGGCAACAGTACCAGGAAAAACGAAGGAGAGGCAGACAGAGAACGCGATGGGGAGACAACATAAAAGATTGGACGGGCCTGTCACAGAGGCTTAGTGAGCAAAACGTCTGCCTGGGGCAAGAAACTTTATTACCTCCCCCCCCCCACCACCTGCATTTTCCATGAACATCACATAGAAAATATAACCTTATATATATAGAAAGTACTTAATAATAATAGACTACAAGTAACCTTAGAATGTATTACCTAACTAAAATATCTACAATAATTTTACTTTTTTTTTTGGCGCCTCTTTGCGTGTGACGCCCCCCTGAGGATGGCACCCAGGGCATCGTGGCCTCTTGCCCCCTTCTCACTACGCCTCTGGCCTGTCATTGAAAGAAATTTTATCCAAGCCAAAGACAATGAGAAATAGAGAAAGACTGTCCTACAGACAAAGAGATGGGTGAGAAAGTGAAGTTTCGAGAGGTGGGCAAGGGATTGGCAGAGGGCGTGACATGAACTCCCGACTATCACGGCAATAGTACAAAGCGTACACTATGACCCCCCACACAGCTATTCACATCAATGAGAAGAAACAAAAAAAAAAAAAAAAAGTCCGGAAAAACAGTCACGTGACTTGTGCGGGGAAAAAAAAAAAGCAACATTTTAAAATAAATACGATAAAAAAAAAACAAAGCTTACAGTGTGGGTGAAACAAGTAAAGATATAAACAAGGAAAAAAAACATAAAAATAATTTTTAAAAAAAAAAAGGTTACATTAAGTGTAGTTGTATGAATTAGCTTGAATCAGCCATGTAAATTATAGGTATGATAGAAATTAGAAATATTTTTACCCGTTGTTTTTGTTCAGCTTTTTTAGCTTTCTCAATGCGCTATGATCCTATTCAGTGAGGGGAGGGAGTGTTGTTGTTGTTTTTTACAGTAAATATAAAATATATAACGCAAAATGCAGAGGCCCCCAAAGAGGTCCACAAATGATAGAAAATTCCTAGCTACGCTCCTGATCCGATCACTTGCCTGGACCAGTTGTGAAAATGGGGAAGGAAGAAGATGGTATCGTGGTGAATGTTTACATGATCGTTTTTCTAAATGTACAAAAAAAAAATGTTCACTCAGGGCTGAAGAGGGGATTAATTTAACTTATTCCACCACATCTGTCAAGTACGATTTCTTTCCCTTGTTCAATATACCGAACAAAAAAAATAATTACCTTAGTTAATTAACTAATTAGTTGATTTTTTAAAAAATTGATGCGCATGTTGTCAGTTAAAACAAATAAGTGTGCCAAAATTGTCAGTTTCATCCGAGATTGGGTGTGGGAGAAATCAAGTGTACAAACTTTTACCAAACAGACAGAGTGACTCCCAGTCCATTTCTTATACCACCTTTCGAAAAGCGGAGTAGAGTTGTAGTCTGCAATATGGGAGGGGAAGGGGGGGGGGGGTCAGCAATAAGCCAATAGAGAGAGAAAGACAGAGAAGTAAGGGAGAAAAACGGAAAAGAGAACGAAAGAGAAAGGAAAAAGTGAGGTACCGGGAAATGGGAGAGGCGAAGAGGTAAGGAAGGGAGAAAAACGGTATAACGGTAAGAGGTGGAGAAGTGAGGTCAAGAGACAGGCAGCGAAGTGCGGGAGAGAGACAGAGAAGTGCGGGAGAGAGACGGAGAAGTGAGGGAGAGAGACGGAGAAGTGAGGGAGAGAGACGGAGAAGTGAGGGAGAGAGACGGAGAAGTGAGGGAGTGAGACGGAGAAGTAAGGGAGGGAGACGGAAAATGAGGGAGAGAAAGAGAGAGAAGTGAGAAGGGAGAAGCCAGAGAAAGGTGGAGACAATGAAACAAAGAGAGCGAGAGAGTGTCGCCTCACTTTTTACGTATATCCTTATACTTCTGTGTGGCCTGTGTCTGAAAACCTCATTCTTCGCAAAACAGGAATACATTCCACTATCTGCACAGAATAGGAATAGTTCCGTTTTAGAATCAATGCTAGATCTAGATCTACATATTTTAAGGACTTGGAATACATTCCACTATCTGCACAGAATATGAATATTTCAGTTTTGGACTGAGTGCTAGAGCCAGATCTACATATCTTTAAGACTGCAGTAAGTTTACAGACTTAGGGAGTTCTAACAGCGAATCATTGACCATCAGATAGCCTACACTTATGGTTTGGACTGCATAACAAGATTTAATGAATTAAAACGTTGAAAAGGATATATCAATAGCAGTGACCCTTGGGCAGCTTTCAGAATACATTGCTTAGCGCCGTATTTAGACTTGAAAAGCTATTTGAGATGTGGGGTTCTTTTGGGGCCCTTTATATATATACGCACAGAAGAGGACAAAATTGAGGACAAAACCTTAAAGAGAAAGACACACAAAAAAGCCAAAATAAACTGTAAAAAAAAAAAAAACTTCACATTATTTATTTGATGAAACATGTCAATAATTAAAGCTGCAACATCTGTAACATCTTTATAACAATAGTTGGGGCGGGGGGGGGGCGCTGGATGAGTGGTCAAACGCTTGGCTTCCAAACCTGGGGTCCTGATATTATAAAGCAGAATAAATGAATTTATCACCTGATTCCTGAATGTCGTTGATGTTAAGAATGCTGTTTTTGTGCCCGCCGAAGTGACCGTAACTAATTCGAAACGCGTCGTTTGTCAAATTTAAACTGTCCGACTTCCAGGTCACGAGTGTTTTCGGGAAGCTTATCACTATACAGGTCAAGGTCGCGGTATGTCCAATCGTAGCAGCGATTGATCTTGGTGGAATCAGAATAATGGGCGAAGCTGAAACAAAGACAATCAGTGTTGGTTTGTTTTTCATTGTTTTGTTGTTGTTGTGTGTGTGTGTGTGTGCGTTATAATCCCACAACTAAGACACAAAGATAAAGGCACATTCCTCATCCCATATGCTAGGACAAATTTGTAAAAATACTACATCTTCCCTTGTGCTATAAGAGCATGGAATGGATTGCCTGAGCTATCCAAAAAAACCGGTGACTTGGCAGAATTTAAGTCATTGGTTAATATGCATGACTGAATGCATGACGCGTAGGACGTAATCATCTTCTTTTTTGATGTAACGTCTGTATTATATAAGATCAGAAGATAAGATAACTACACCCGCTGTTTTCATCAGGTGAGTCACTCACGGGCTACGCTACAGCGCTTCATAGCGGCGCCCGAGTGAAAACTATTTGTCCAATAGTGCCTAAGAAGTACGAGAGTTCTCTCATTGGACAGGTCGGAGCTGCAAAGAGCGGGTTGTAATAAAGAGTGGAGTGTGGTGAAAGAGTGGGGTGTGGCGAACGAGTGGGGCGTGATAAAGGAGTGAGCGTGGTAAAGGAGTATGGTGTGGTGAAGAAAGGGGTGTGGGAAAGGAGTGGAGCATGGTGAACGAGTGGGGTGTGGTAAATGAGTGAAGTGTAGTGAACTAGTAGGGTATGGTGAACAAGTGGTTTTGGTGAACGAGTAGGGCGTGTTGAGTGGTAGAGTGTGGTGAAGGAGTGGAGCGTAGTGACGCCACTTCTCTAAGATATATCTCGAGATTTTATTATTATCTTTTTCAATGTGTCTGCTTTTGCCAAGTTATAATTTCTCCAACTTGATTTTCACCCCCAAAATGGTGTAGACCGGTGCGATCGCACCGTCGCCACCCCCCACACCCCCCCGTCAACGACGCCACTGCGCCAAGATACCTTCTTCTTCTCAACAATTTCGATTAATATATTGGAGTAGACGTAGTAAGAAATTAAAAAAAAAGGGGGTGAGGGGCTGCAGGTTTCCCATGCGAACAGAATAGGCTTAGAATTAGTAGGCCTACTACTGGGTTACAAATTCACTTCTTGATGTGACACTACTGCTTACATAATAAATAAATCTACATCCCCTAAGTTGTTAGAAGATAAACTATTTTCTTAATGGATTATAAATGTAAGTTTTGTTCAAATTGTTTAATATAATTAAATCTAAATCTAGATCTATGTCTGGCCTCTATTCATTGGTATGTTGATTGTCATCAAGTGTATAGCCTACTGACGAGGTGTGAAAACTGAGCGGTATAAAAGTGGTTTTGGCTTCTTTGTTTGTCAAACTTATAATTGAAACGAAATTCGTATTAAACTTCTTTTTTAAAAACAACTTTTGAATCAGTATTCTAGTCCATGAGTTACTTAATAAATGGAAAATCTATTTTATAATGATCCATTGATACTTTTTCAATTCTGACCTTAGATGCAATTTTTTTTTACCAATGCTTGAATCTATGAATGAAGCTTGATTTATTAATGAAAAAGCTTGTGAACGTTTTAATAAGACTTACTTCCCCTAAAGTTTTTCATTAAAAAGTGGTGTAATTTTTTTTTTAAATCTGCTTGCATATATAATTTTAAAAATTAGATGATTCACTTTCGGAAAAGAAAAAAGTAGCCGTTACATCAGAACTTTGAATGATCTAAAATATCATGATGTCCGATTTTCATTTTTTCTTGTAGTTTCTGAGATCTAAACGGGACGGACGGACAAACAGGCCACACAAAACTGATAGCGTCTTTCCCCTTTCGGGGGCCGCTAAAAATCAAATCTACTATATATTTGTAAGTTACCGCTGACTCATTCATTGATCAAGAGATCTTTTAAACCGTCGTACATATCCGCATGAAATTTCGTTCTTTTTACCTCCTAGACGCTCACTATGAACGGCTTTTGAAAAAGTCACAGCCTGAGGACCGCTATTCGCGAATACTGCAAGCTTTCTATCAAACATTTGTATTTTATGTTCGGTATTTCCCCAAAAGCCTAATTAGAAATGGTTGAACAGAAATATGTCACGAAATCCATATTTTAACACATTTTTTTGTTCTTTTGCCCTAAAGTCTACGTCATTTCCACTTCCTTTTAGACGCCATCTAAATAATAGAAAAACAACAACAAAAAAAAAAACAATCCTAATAGCATTAAGATAGAGCTAGAGTCTGTTTCTTTTTTTTTTTTTTTTTTTTTTTTTCGATATAGAGAAAGAGAGAGAGAGAGAGAGCAAGGGATGATACTTTGTAACACTTGAAAATAAACTTATCCTAATAGCATTAAAAAGATAAAATCTAGATTTATTGTCTATGCGCTACATTCAAAGGTGGTGAGATAATCTATTACAGTAAATAAAACCAAATTAATCTTTTTTTTTAGATACAAAAATTAAAAAAAAATGTAAGATGGGGAACGAGAATGTGGCATTCCATTGGGGCCTTCAAAAAATGCATTTTTTGTCTCTAGCCCTGAATTTGATGGTATGTAGAAACGTATTCGGTGTCTTAGACCGTACATTGCTTGCAGTAAGATTAAAAGTTTAACAAAAAGTGGGGTGGGGGGGGGGTGTCACGGTCGATCTGTACATGAATTAAGGAGCCTAAGAAAAATCATGGAGTGTACGAAGGATGAAGGGGCGTAAGCGGATAAGCGAAAGTGCTACTATAATTAACGTCTATGTGTGGGGAAGGGGGCTAATAATGAAGCGCGTCTTTCCAAATCAGGTCAAGTCAAAAGTCTATGTCGGAGAAATGACGAAGCGCTGGTAAAAAAAAAATGGCGGTTCCAGAGAACGAAAATACGGGAGAGAGAGAGAGAGAGAAGGTTACAGAGAGCGGGTCATAAAATTGCAACAAATTCAGTAATATAAAAAAGATGTTAGGTTGATCGTTAAACTTTACCCCTTTTTTTACAATCCAAAAAAAGAAAATAAGGTGTTTTCCGGTCATAATTACTAATATAAGGCCTAGGAACCAATCCATGGGCGTAGCCAGTGTGTACTGCTTGTAATATATATTTAGTTACTTTCTGTTTTACTGTATGACTTTTAGTGTATCTGTCAGGCTGGACTAATGGTCTAAATTAATAAAACTTTACACATGAACATTCTTGATATTTTCACACAAAAGAAACACATCAATATCACCAAAATTATACAAATGTAATAATTGAAGATAAATAATACTTAAACAGATACACAATTAAAGCATGAAAGAAAATTATAATACTGTACAGGGTGGCCAAAAGTAGGTTTACAGTTATTAAACTACCTATTATATGGTTGAAGTTACTTGCTTAGTTATACCTATATAAACATTCCTGTTAAGCATCTGAGAGATTCAATTGTTTATGTGTAAGTTAATAGGTGTACTAATTTCCAGCTGTTTTTAGTGTCCAATTTTCAAGTAAATTGTCTACGTAATAAATGTAAACCTATTTAGTAACAAAATGTATGCCCGGTCAGATTTTGGCGGCATGTCTGCCTCATTTAGAAATTCTTCAGGATTTTATTTTTGTAGGTTTGAAATATTTGCCCCAGTCACGACGCTCATTGGACCAAGAACACCGTGAAGGCACCAGGACAGGCTCCGACCGCTGACCAACACAACGACAGTCCGAAGACGCAAATCACATGACCAGGCAGACATCCAACTTTAGACTAAGCCAATTCCTCTTGCTTAGATAAAGACTGTAAACTAAGTCTTAACAAAACGAAAACGTTTACGTCAGTGATGCCCAACCTACGGTCCGTAGGCCACATCCGGCCTCTCGTAACATTCACCCGCTAGGAAGCCAAAGAGGCTGTTATATTGCACACCACAATTTTGTTGTATTATTATTATAACCATCATAATTATTATCATAGTTATTATTATTTACCTTATTATTATCATTATTATTTTTTTTTTGTTTTGTCTTGTAGTGGTACGGCCCGTGTTGGGACTGTCTATAGTCCCCGGGCCAAACAGGTTGGGCACCACTGTGACAGACGCACTAACCTTTAAGAGCCACCAGACACCGATAAGTCAAGGTTGTATGTGGGTATACGATGGCGAACTCAGAGGTGTAGAAGCCCGAGTCATTGCGAACTAGTGTGTCAGGGAAACATTCATCAGAAAACAAAACAAGAGGCATAGGGAACAGTTAATGTAACACAAAAAAAAAACTGCATTCATTCATTCAAAAGTCTTCAACGCCAGGGGTGGCAATGGTGATAAGCTCCCATTGTCTATTACCTTGCTGTTGCATGTCCCAAGGCCGGTTGAGAAAGGAGGAGGGTTTAGTGTGGGGCTAGCGACCGCACCCTGTGCAACCTCGATTGCTACAGAAACGGTAAACTTTAAACATAAAGTTAAATTTACATGCTGCAAGGGCGGCCAACCCCCGATAACGGCCATGGACCAAATCAGTCCAATGCCTGATACGGGAAGCGTAGTGGAGGAGCTATGAAAACACCCGAGTTGTGTTTACTGAGCGCCTAAAAGCAGCACGGAAAACCTTCTCAAATATACCCTCCCCCCAGTGGTCCACATATGAGATTGGACCAAAGCGCTCTGAGCATGCTATAAGCATAAAAGTAGCGCTATATAAAAGCTATAATTTCTTTTTATTTTTTACATGGCAAGCCCTTCAAAGCAAAGACCTAAAATCCGTGGGCAACAGTTAGAATGGGTTGTGAAAGTTGTCCGATTTCTATTGATATAGCTTGTCGCTCTATGCGTCGAACGTCGCGGTAGAACCTATGTCTGTGGAAATCTAAACAAATACTTCTAAAAGGCAAATAGCTCTGACACTACGTCCAGCACAAGGTCTGTATCTACGGATACATATTAAAATTGGCGATGTAGCTTCTTCTGCCATTTAGAGTGAGAAGTGAAGGCGGATACCGGACGCTTCTAAAAACCAGGAGCTTCGGACAGAGCTCGTCTGCTTAAGTAAGCCGATTCATCTAGAAGCGAGATGAGAGCCTCGATATTATGTATGGTCGGGTCGATGTCCCCCACACAGCAGTCCCCCCGCTGTCCTGATTTTTCTTTAGGATTGTCTCCCAAAGCCGTTCCCATGATAAGCCAGGTAGAGCAAAGCCGCAAGGTAGCGTAGGTTTGGATTCAGACTTTTCCTTCTCACAGATGTGTAGCCATCCAAGGTTAACGAGCTCCTTCTGTCCGAAACTTACTGGCATGGGCGCCAGTTGCTCTCACTAGTTGTCAGATGCTATTTTAGACGAGTGCCATTGGAAGCTACATTTACTTCAATGTTTCGCTACGTCGCGAGGCTTCTATAGTCATCCGCGAGAAGAAACCTGGAGAAGAGTCATTTCGGCGTTAAAACTGTCATCCATGGCATTCTTTCTAACAAACCCTGCCAGTCTTGCATTAGTCGAATAGCATTCCATGAGCAACCCGTGATTCGTTATCTAACGCTTAGAAATGTACCATCCGGCATATCCTAAGTCTCTCGAGTCAGAAAAATCCACAATAGTAGGCCTAACGGTACACAAGATGACCGACTTCGAAACAAGAGGAGATTCTTTTTTATCGAATTTAGCTACACGTTCAATGCTATCATGGCACGGAATCATGTGGTCAGTTAATAGATATAGCATAGATCTAAGCAACAAGCATTGTAACAAAAAAAATTAAGCTCCTCTTTCATGCCTAGTGATCTATGGGGCAGATGATTTAAAGGTCATCTGTTTCTATGGACCACGGTTAAATAGGCTGTGATGAGCCCAGCACAACGACCAACCGCCTTTGCTTTTCCCCAACTAATGTCAGGTACCCATTAGAGCTGGGTGGACTCAAAGGCGCCCTAAGGATCCCAAACGTAAAGATCCCAGTCTTTACCAGGATTCGAACCCGAGTCACCGGTTTGGAAGCCAAGCGATTTACCACTCAGCCACCGCGCAACCAGACAGCACTTTACTAGTCTATATAGATCTAAGTAACAAGCATCGCACTTGTCTATATAGATCTAAGTGGAGCATAAGTCTTAATGACGTATGCATCTTTTCATGTTGAAAAGCTATAACAACATTCTATTGAAACTTAAATAGAATATAATGACTATATCTTTAAATATATTTTACAGGTCGCATATTACCCGCGACCCGCAGGTCTTAATTTGTGTATCACTAATCTAGTGCCTTAGAAACTAAAATGAAAACAAAATACGAATGCTTGAAATCTAAAATGTTAATTAAAATTAATTAATTAATTAAAAAGAAATTTTAAGGTAATTTGGTTATAAATCTAGCTGTAGAACATTGTTTCCCAAACTTTTGATCAATGATTTCCCCTTCTAGAATTTTCGAAATGCTGAATACCCCTCGCCCCCCCCCCCCCAAAAAAAAGGATTTATTTTAATTACAATCACATTTTTTTTGTAGGTCTACACATACACAAAATAATGATAACTCTATCACAATTAAGTATAGTGAGTTTATTTTTTGCATGTTTGAGAGACACATCAAATACATTCTTAAAAAAATGGAAAATAGTTTTTACATTGAAAATGTGGGCGTGACGACGGAAGTCTCCTAGTTATTTCCTGATCTTTGTAGAAATTCGTCTTAAAATGTAAAATAGCGTCTTATTTGAGTTTGTAAAAAACTTTTATAAAAAATAATAAAAAGGATTTAAAACTTGTGATATTTTATTCTAGTTGGACAAACAAATCCGGTATTTTAAAAAGAATCAGCATAGTTAGCTATGTGCATCGCGTACCCCCTTCAAACTCTTCCCGTACCCTTGGGGGTACGCGTACCTCACTTTGGGAACCACTGGTCTAGATTGTAAGAAATATTCATGGCATAGTTGTTAATGACTAACACTTTGAGCTCGTGTTGACCTACATCGCTTTGTAAACTGAGAGTTGACTTGTAGCAGATTTATGTACTAGAAATAAAGTAAAACTAAATTAACGTCCCCTCTTTTCAGACCATGCCATCTACGGGGCTGGTGATGTTCAGGTCATCTGTTTCTTTGGCCAACGAGTTAACGAGTAGGGTGTCATGTGGCCAGCACAACGACCAACCGCTTTCACTTTCCTCCAACCAAAGGTCACTGAGCTGGGTGGACTCAGAGGCGCCCTAAAGAGACCCAAAAGTAATTTTACAAAAAATATATGTTATAATAGAGACTTACTTACTAGGACTCCCAATGACCAGGTTGCTGGTCACTAGTTTGCCCGCGAATCTGGTCATGGTCACTATAGTATAACGTGTGCCTTTCGTCAATGGGAAGGAACTATATTGCCAACCGTTGAAGATTATTGAGCCCTCGTTATCCAGTGTGGACAGGTTGCAGCTCAAATCTACGCTTTTCATCTTCCATTCGAACGTGACGTTTTTTTTCTCCGCTGCAAAACCAAAGTAGATCGCAAATCCATTTTATTTTCAAGCAAAATATAAAAAGCAATAAAAAAAAAAAGTAGAATACTTAAAAAAAAAAAAAAAAAAAAAAAAAGCTTATCTAAAAGGAAGAACCGCAAATTAGTGCCATTTATCTAAAAAAAATTACAGAGTTTAGCTCCCTTTTTGCTTTATAAAACAAAATAATTAATTAATCAGTAGGCTACTAAATGATTAACTAATTGGTTAATTTCTTGTATTGATTCGTGTCTTGCCAGGTACTATGACTAATTATTCAAAATTTCAACTTGATCCGAGAAAGGGAAATGGGAGAAAAAATACATGTTCAAACTTTTTAGCAGACAGACAGACAGAGTGATGCAAGCTTTGTAAAAATCCTTCAAAAAAAAAATTATCACAAGCTTTGTAAAAATCCTTTTATGAAAAGGGAAAAAGCTCCGCACTTACAACTGTATATCTTAATAATGTAGAAGTTAGTTCCCTTATTCGATCTCACGCAAAATAATTTATTACCAAAAATTAATTGACTGATTGGTTAATATTTTTTTTATTGATTCTTGGCTATGCCACTGAATTATTGTGCAAAGTTTCAATTTGAAGAATGAGTGTCGGAGAAATAACGTGTACACACTTTTTACCAAACAGAGTGATTTGTTATAGGTTTTGCAAAAATAAAACGGCCTCCAAAAAGGGAGGAAGTCTCTGTTACTTTTTATTTGTCGTTCTATCGTCCGTCTGTCACGGTTACATATAAAAAAAATTTAAAAAGCTATTTAAAAATACAATTTCATAATATTTTATCACAAAACTCTACTCAAATCAGAACTTCATGAAGGAAACTGGAACCTAAACAGATCTCAAAAGCGGCTTTAATGATTTTCCAAGAAATTTAACAGTTGATGTATTTTGGTCAGAAAAGAATTACTAGCTCATTGGCCACACAGGGAAAACTCTAGTTTGACTGTTATAATTTTTTAAAGTAAAAAAAAAAAATAAAAGAAATTTACTTTAGAAAATGCGAAACACTACATGTTCTTGTAACACTTGACTTTTGTAATAGTATGTGTGCTTGTTGTTTATTGCCTTCGCCTAGCAATTCAAAAAAAGAAACTCAGGCTTAGTTAAGCAAACAACAGCAACCAACTTTATTTATGCTTTCCTGCACACAGCTTTCCACGAAGAATTAGTTTGGGGAAGGCGACTTCCTGGCACACGGACTTAATGCCCCCGCCCCCAATCGAGATTGGGAAATAACAAAGAGACTAAGACTTACCGAAGACGGCGAAGACCGTAACGTCGACGTGATTGTTGTTCCCCATGTGACACGTATACTTGCCGGCGTCGCCCAACTGTAAAGATGTGGAGATGACAATGGACTTGATGATGTTAAGTCCGTCTGCTAGCTGGTTTGCTTGCCGAAACCTGCAACACCGACCAGGGCAAAACAAGGTAATGTCTGCTAAGTTACATGCCCGCTGACCATATAACCAATGCTAGCCTGATGTGAAGTCAACTTAGCAGCAGGGCAGGGCCTATTTACGACAGAGCAAGACTGTGCATGGGGGGGGGGGGGGGGGGTGGAGGGGTCGCGCTCAGAACTTCATCCCTTTAAGTAAGCCTCCACACTTTCAAAAAATATAAGATTTTAAATAAAACACGCATATTGAATATATGAAAATGAGGGGAGGGGGTAAATAGCATTCACGAGTAGGTACTTTCTTTCTTTCTTCACAAATATGGCATGCTTTTAGATTTATTCATTCAATTAGGGATGGCTGTCTAATCTTGCGGTATGCGCTCATGATTGTCGTTTTGTTCTTCTCGTTGGTCTCGGGTTCCCACCCTGCCCGCTGCCTTTCCCCACCATCCTACGGGAGATTCTTCAGCTCTGGCGCAACATCCGAAACGTTTTACAAACATGCTAACAAGTGCATTTATATTGGGCCCCGAAATGATGGCACAATTCCTAGCTACGGCACTGGTAGGAGTATCCACAAAATCCTGCCCATGGGCTCCACAGTAAAACTCTGGCGCTGCATACTAATTCAATGGGTCTGTCCGATAATCATCTAAAAGATTAAGAGTATCGATAAGTAGATCTAGTTGTTTTTTTTTAAATTGCTTTTATTTACATCTACTTTCATTCTGCATCGGTCAGAACGCAAAAGAATGAAACCAACCTCCGACTGCAAGGAAAGAAATTGACTGTCATTGATTATATCATTTTCTATTTTATCGAGATATTAAATCTATTTTAAAGAGTCGTACAATCTCACATAACTTATTTGTTGACGAGTTACTGCCTAAGGATATCGATAATCTATGCAATTCACCTAACAATGCTCTATGAAGAAACAATTCGCTTCTAGGATGCAAAATTGTAAATAAATAAAATATATATATATATAACAATCATTAAATATCTGTTACTGATGTTCATATTGAGTTGCAGGAAATAAATAATTTACAAAATTATGTATTCAGTAGAAATAATGTTAACATAGGATGCACAACAGAGATATGGCTGCATTTAAATGTTTCAATAAAATTCCAAAACTGTGGTCGAAAATGGAGTTATGTTTTAGCTTTTCCATCAATATACATGGTTAACCTAGATTTAGTGCGTAACAAAGTTAATGAATAAACAAAGAAATAGACTGGATGTAGCGACTAGAGGAGACCTTCCACTTGTTTTGTCAAATTAAAAGCTTGAAATTAATAATATTGTCAGACTGTAGGAGGCATAAGGTTTCCATTAGCTTAATTTCATTTCATAGTGAATTCGGCAATAATAATGTTTTTATTAAAAATAAAAATGAATTTAAAATTAAAACTAAAAACGGTTGGCCCTAATATTCAATAATTTAAAAAGGGACTATTCTTGGGATTTGAAAGAAAGTCGTGACAATGGGATTAAGTTTTGTGTGTAATCAGTGCAAATTATTTGACATAATTTTTGTATAATGATAATAATGGCTATGACTTCGATTCCGAAGATTAAAGCTGCGTGCAGTGTTTTACATGTATTACATAACTACGCAAACCCAGTTGCGACCTACATATTTTACCGAATTTTATGCAGACAAAGCCGTTGTCCGCTGGCGGTCTATTTAAGTTTTCTTTCCGTCTTTTGTGCCTCTCTTCAATAATGGCTTTTCTTTGAGTCTCAAATGTTTGTTCCGCAGCTTATGTGAGAGCTCTCCAACAGTCTCTCTCAGAGGCCATCTGCTGCCAGATACTTTCCTCTATGCCAGTGGGAAGAGGGGGTGGGCAAAATAGCGCCTAAGTTGATCGTTATTGCGCTTACAAGGGGGGGGGGCACCTCTGTTACACCGTTTCTTTTAAACTCGCCAATGAAGATCGCCTTTGGCATGCGGTCGTCTCCCATGCGGGATAAGTGTTATTACTTACTTAGACTTAGGTCCTCCCGCGCCGTTTGGCACATTGGGCGGCAAACTGTCTCCACAAAGATCTGTCACTGGCTATGTCTGCAGCCTCCTCCCACCTGGTTTCGACTGTTGAGGTCCTCAATGAAGGTGTTGCGCCAAGTTATACGAGGATGTCCCTGTTTGCGCTTTCCTCGTATTGGCCTCCATGTCATCGCAAACTCCTGGTATGCGTAGTTCATTTTGTCGGAGACAAACTTCATGCGACGCTCTGTCACAACCTCACTAAGTGTTTGAATCCCAGTTAGGCATAGGATTTCTTTGTTTGAGACCCAATCTGTGTAACTGACTCCAAAATCAGCCATTTTTGTTGAGCCACAATTAGTTTTTCTCAATTTTGACAGATGACTTCCATGTCTCACATGCATATGTTGCTGTTGGGATGACGATTGTGTTGAGATGGTGTACTTTTGCCTCGAGCCCAATGGCTTGGCTTGTCCAAATAGGCTGCAGCCTTTGGAACATGAATCATGGTAGGTATCCCCATTATTTGCTATGATGCTGCCAAGGTATGTGAACTTCTCCAACTCTTCTATGATATTTCGTTGAATGAAGATCTGCTCTGCACATGATCTGCCTCTTCGAAAGCCTGCTTGTTCTTCTCTGAGTCTCTCATCTACAGACTGTTGAAGCCGTCTCAACAAAACAGTGCTGAAAACTTAGCCAGGGACAGTGAGGAGAATAATGCCCCTCCAGTTGTTGCACTCTGTCAAGTTGCCCTTTTTTGGAAGCTTTACAATCACTCTTTTTTGCCAGTCCTCTGGGACTTAAGAAGCTCGCCAACTGAGATTTAAGAGATCAGTCATTCTTTTAACAATGCATTTATCCTGACACCGTGTCTGGCCCTGGTGCTTTGTTGTTCTTTAGCACTGCAATTGCCATGGTAACCTCATCTGCAGTTATTAGGTCTGTCTTGACCTTGAGATCATTGTCCGGAGAGAGGTCCTTGAATGTGTAAGTCAGATTCAAGTGTTATTAACAGCATACAAATTAATAAATAAATGACATTTTGTTCAAATTTGCCTTCTCACGCTTCTTTATAAGGGATTTTTTTAAAAGAAAAAAATACGAAAAAGGGTGCGGTATCCCAAAAATGGTTGAAGAACACTGATCTAGACTAATAATAGTAACTTTGTGAGAAAATTTGTATTAATTGGTTTGTTTTTTTTTGTTCGGCCCAACTTTCATGCTTAGACAATGCTCGGTGCGCAATGGTCCAATCATTTTTGTGCACCGGGGGGGGGGGGGGGGGGGGGGGAATGGGTATCTGAAAAATCAACGTGCTGCCTTTACAAAAGCTACTTTAAAAAAGTTGCTCGCATCTGAATTCAACCTCGAGGTCTCAAGCCTTAATGACGAAGTCCAACATGTCAGCCGCTGATCTAAGTAGCCTACTTATAAAATTAGGTTTTATAGTCCATTAGAATTAGGTGGATTCAGATCCCGAAATTAAAAAATCCCTGTCTTTACCAGGATTCGAACCAGGACCCCAGGTTCGGAAGCCAAGCTCTTTACCTCTCAGCCACCGTACCTTAAATTTTTTAAGATACTATTATGTCACCTTAAGTTTCTACAAAAATCTATGTTGTAGTTGAAAGCTGTCTATATATATATACTGTTAATAAATTTAGTTCAATGTTGATTGAAAAGAGGTTTGTCCAACTTTTTTTCAGCGTTAGTAAATTAATACGCCTACATCGGTTAAGTTGGACTACTTACTGAACTACAACCCAATAACCGTACAGCAACGATCAAATCATATTTACTTGTTAGCATTTTTTTTTTTTTGACAGAAAACGTATTTGCTGCCTTCACGTGAACACATTTAAAAACTAACGAGTACTCACATACTAACATTGGCTGTTTTTGGAATATGCCAGGAAGGAATTAGTGCGTAAATCTTAGAGTACAGAGTGCAGGTGATTTCCAGTTTTTCCCCTAAAGAAAGTACTATATTTCCAGAAGGTTCTAGAGTAATTTTTTCTGAAAGAAAAACAAAAATTAACACTCAGTATCCCTTTTGGTAACTATTACTATGAAATAGTGTGTTGCATACTTCTGGTATGTTAAGACATGAAATCTGATATCTCGATGTCCAGTGTATGCCAGGGATACTTCGTTCGGGGAAGAAATTTGGAATTCGTGTTAGGGAAATTAAATATTTTAATCCTCAAAGTAGAAATGATTAAACACACACTATATAGTAGGCGATTTAAATTTGTGATCGATCTAGACTGATAATAATAAATCTGTGCGATTAGAAATATTTTTAACTATTGTTTTTGATTAGCACAATTTCATGCTTTTAGCTTTCTCAATACGCTATGATCCTATCACTTGTCTGGACCAGTTGGGAAAAGGGGGAGGGGGGTATGGGAAGAAAGAATGGGGTATCTTTGTTATCATGATAGCTTTTAAAATGCATTTTTTATTTAAAAAATTAAACAATCTAAACTCAAGGGTTTAATTCTCATTAAGTAAACAGACTAACCATTGTGACAGAAAAGTGCTTATGAAAAAAAAAGTTTTTATAGTAATGTATTGTTAGTTTCAAACTTTAAAGTGATGACCAATTTCTTTCTAGAAAGTATAAAGGGGGCTAATTCAAATTATACCACCACAACAGTTAAGTACAATTTCTTTCCCTTGTTCGATATAAATTGAAATAATTATCATTAGTTAATAAACTAATTGTTTTTTTTAAAAATAGATTCTTGTTTTGACTGGCAATAGAAATAATTGTCCAAAATTTCAGTTTGATCTGAGATTCGGTGTGGGAGAAATAACGTGTGCAAACGTTTTACCAGACAGACAGTTGGTGTAAGTTTTGTGAAAAAAAATAATTAAAAAAAATTTTTGATTTGATCTTGTTAAAGACAGTACTTAGACAAATGTTATTTCTGACAAGGCTTCGTGTGCATACGTGTTAGTATTGGCTGAATAGATTTTTTAAGACATGAGTAAGTCTTTGTCGGATAAAGTTTTTAAAAGGGGTAAATGGCTGGTGAAAATTATCTTAGGTTGGATGCCGAGAGACAGTAGGAAGTGTGTTTATTACCATTTGAATTCAGATCGTTCAACTTTTTTTTTAAATGCATTTAAAAAGCAATCACTATAACATTCACACAGATACTCCATTCTTTCCCCCCCCCCCCCCTTTTCCAACTGAAAGTGATAGTATCATAGCGTACTGAGAAAGCTAAAAGTATGAGACTGATTTCCCGAGCGTAGCTCATTTCTTTTGTGCCTCGATAGAGAACAACATCGGACAGATAAGTTAACTTTTTGTGTTAATTGTTTGTCTTTTTTTTTTTTTGTTTTGTAGCTGATGAAGGCCTCGTGGCCCAAACGTCCTTTGTTTAATTTGGTCCGGCAGGGTTACATATATGCATGCTTTTCGTCTTCCTAAATGATAAAGGCATTAATCACCCTGAATTAGAGAACGACAAATGGTTGCAAACATTTTACTTTATGGTGGACGTGGATATAACAGAGAAATTAAATGAGCTGGATATAAAACTGCAAGGAAAGCAAAAACCCAGCCTATGTTTTGGTAGAAGAACTCATTTGTTTTGAAGAAAAATTTATTCTTTTTGCAGAAGATATTCAGAGCGTCAATTACTTCATTTTCAATTTGTAAAGCAATATTGTGATAAAACTAGTGCAATTGTTGACACGAGTTACTTCAGCACAGTTAGAAAGAAAAATGAAAGAATGAATTTGCTGACCGATTTGATCTATTCAAAACCAACATAACGACTGTAGTGTTTATAATAAAATTCTCTCCACACAAATAGTAACGAAATACGCATTGATGCATTTGAAATTGAAACTGGATCTCTAGACATGCAATTGATCGATTTAAATAGTAAAGCTTTGTGAAGTGAAAAATCTCAGTCGCGAGATGAGGCACTTATATTGCTACAGTCAGGTGTAACAGTTAACATTAAGAAGGCTGACTGTTTTCGTATATATTCGAGCGAGCAAGTGTTCTCTTGCATGGATATAATTAAAATGAAAGTAAGACGCCAACTAACAAATGAAAATTTAAGAGTCGTGTTTGAAACTAAAAACAAGCTTCGAGCCAAATGTATCCAAATTTTCTACAACCATGCAAAGCAAAAGTTACTACTGAATTTGTTTGTTATTGAAGTAGAATTTTTTGTTGTTTGTAAATGTTTAATTGGTTAAATTGTATACTTAAATAATAGGTAATTATCTAGTAATACCATATAAATATGTATATATAATATCTAATTTGTTGTGGAAAAACACTATTTATATAAAGATAAATAGATATTTTTTTTCTTATGAATAAATAGATTCGCTTTTTTTAAATCAAAAAACTTTATTTATGAGAGCACTATTTATTATTTGGAGAAAAAATGCATGGTCCTTTAGAAACGTTGAAATTTTGTAGTTTTTGGCTTTTCCGACTCATAAGGTTGCCAAACCCTGATCTAGTCTTCTCACATAAATGAAATTATCTACAAAGCTGACATACGCTTTTATAAATACCTAAATGCGTAGACGTGAAAGATAATAGGATTATAAAGGCAATGTGTTGCATATTATTCAGCGTGAATTTATTCTGACTTTGGTCGAACTTTTGTCTGGTTGTTTGTTTAGTTTGTTTACATTGCGGCTAACAACCGTCGACCGACAGAGCCAGATTTTTAAACAATGTTTCGCCAAAAACATAGGCATGTGAAATTTTTTTTTTTTTTAGATTTAGATCTAGATCTATGAGTGATGAGAAAACAGGCCTATGAAAATATTTTTTTTAATTTAGATCTATGTATGAGTGATGGGAAAGATAAAAAAGGATGTAAATTATTACATTTCCATTACCGATGGCTCGTACCCAAGACGATCGGGTAAAAGCTACACCAAAGGCGGAGCACACAGGGGGAGTTCCCCGTTATTCCTTCTCTGTACCACATCGAATAGATGTCCACTTATGGTTCGAGATGACCGCATCCCTTTTATGAGCAATGTGACCCGGAAAAGGCTTTTATCCCGTGGCCAGGATGAGAAATTGGCTCTTCACCAACTCCTCTGTCAGGACCCCCCCGGCAACTAGGTGATCATGTAGTCACACCCGGCTTGTCATGTTGCACCATCCTCCTAGCCTCGACATGAGTTCCTCCCCTCATGCGGGGCCGGAGGCCCAAGCCCCACGTTGGGGCCCTCCTTATGCCAATACTGTGCCACCGCATCCGTGAGGGGACCATCACCACTCGTATGAGTCCCGTTGGGCAACGGAGCGGTGGGTTTCGGACTGGTTAGCAAGCACATCCCCACCACGTGCAGGTACACTCGCTAGAGCATAGTGATAGCTCACTGGGAGCCATCTTTGCTCTCGTTCTTAGCCTATCCACTTCCCCGGGCGGACGTTTCCACGGAGGTGCCACGATGAGGCGAAAGGAGCTGGTAATCTTCCACATCAGCCTTGCAGGTGACAGTGATATGATTGCTGTGGCTTTTTTCCATCCCGCCAAAGCAATGGACTCGTTCTATGGGGACCTATAGGGCGGGGGTATTTTGTGCTTCCCTATTGGCCTAATTGTCTGTTTCCACCCAAGCGCCACGTTGAGACAGAGAAGCTTTGCCCAAATTTATATAGACTTAGTCTAGATTTTGTTCGTCAAAGGCCTAGCGCACGATACCTAAATAGGAATATGTAGTGTCTCTTCCGTAATTTTGTAGAATATATGTATTAGATTATGCGTTTTCTGAGTGGTAATCCGCTTGGCTACTATCAAGAAGATCTAGTTCGAATTCCGATTTGAGCTGAGTTGTGTTTGCTGAGCGCCTAAATGAAGCAAGAAACTATTCAGATTATTCTAAATATTCTTCAGAAGACAGAAAGTTCTATCTTAATAAACCAGAAAATTCTGGTCTTGGCTAAACTTCAGAAAGCAGAAAGTTCTATCTTTACTAAGCCTCAGAAGACATAAAAGTTTTATGCTGACTAAACTTCAGAAAGCAGAAAGTTCTATACTGAATTAAACTTTAGACAGTTTTATCTTCACTAAACTTCAGAAAGTTCTATCTTGCATAAACTTTAGAAGACAGAAAGTTCTATTTTGAATAAACTTCAGATGACAAAAAGTTCTATCTATCTATTCTATCTAGACTAAACATTAGATAGTTCTGTCCAGACTAAACTTCAGAAAAGTTCTATGCTGGTTAAGTTTCAGAAAGTTCTATCTTGAATAAACTTTAGAAGACAGAAAGTTCTGGCTTGACTTAACTTCAGAACACCAAGTTCTATGACTAAACTTTATGGCATACTAATTTATACATTATCAGATGATTTAAACCTATAATGAAAAACCAGTATAAAAAAATATACACATTATGAAATACCAGTATATAAAAATATACAATAATGTATGTATATATAAAATAATAGTGCTTGATTTTTTTGTTATCAACACAGTATAAAAAAAAAACATATTAAGGACAAAAAAACTGAAACAAACAAAATGTATGAAGTGTTTGTGATTCTTTTAAATATTCTTTAGCAACCATAAACAGTATATGAAAAATTTAAATTATTTTTTAGCAATTATTACATTGTAGGTAGAAGGGCAGTTTCAGGGTGTGGGTTTGTAGTACAAAAATGAATGTCGTCTATAAAGTATAGTTTAACATATTGACATTCAAGATATAAAACATTCTTCACTCCCAGTTTTAAATCAAGCTTTTTAAATTTAAACACTGTTACAAAGGCAGTTTGTTTGGAAACATATAACTCAAAATCGGACCCCGATGTGGTCCACCCACGCAGGTAAAAAGGCAGGTTTCAATATTTTCAGAAAGAACATCAGAATTAAATTCTATCAAAGACAAATGAAAGAGAAGAATGGAGAAAGCAGGTTGACAGATCTTGTGTGGTGCCTCAACAGTCCAGCAGACCAAGGGATAGGTGAAAGTAAGAGAGACGCTTGATGTGAACCTGGCCTAACTAATGTCATATAATGATTGTTCTGTAAAGGGTCAAACTCTTATTCAAAGTCTCAAGGGAAAAAAAAAAATTTTTTTTAAATAATAAATTCTCCCCATTCCTTTAATTTGGTATTCTATGCAAATGAAAGGCAATTCACCCGATAATATGAAAAACTAATTAATTGTTGTTTTAAAGTATGTTCCACTTATATGCATATTACATAGATTTTTTCTCTTTAAAAATAAAAGAAAACATTATTTGGTAAATGTAGTAATTAGTATGACAGAACTTACTTAGCAAAACAATTGTAAAAAAAATTTTTTTATAAAAAATCTTAAACCGTTTCCATAAATATGTTTAAAATATGGTAAAGAGTCATCTCACTTACTAAACAGCCTCCCGTGTTTTTTACTATTAATAGTGAATAGTTGTAAAATGATATATTTTTATGAAAAAACTGCTTGATTTAAAAAATTTAATTTTTCGCTTTCAGAAAAGAAAAAAAGCTGTTGCATAAGAACTTTGAATGATCTAAAATATCATGATGTTGGATTTTCAATATCTTTTCTAGTTTACGAGATCCAAACGGGACGGACGGACAGACAGACCACACAAAACTAATAGGGTCTATTCCCGTTTCAGAGCTGCTAAAATTGTCTTTTTTTTTAAACCTTTGTCTTTGATATTGACTATTTCATGTTTTATAATTTAAATGTAAACTTTTGTCTTGTAAATATAATTGTACAGTTCCATAATTATTAATTTTATATAGAACCCTGACGAATAATGTCTACATCAGATTTGGCAAATATGCAGGTCCCAAGTGGGTCTGCATTTTAATGAGATATACTGCATTCATGCTTTATCTTTGACCTGAAGGCAATGCCTGTATAAATTTAGTATAACATATAATCCATCTATAATTTTGCCCTGAGCTTTAAATGGTTATCATCAATATGATTAAAATTCAAATGTTTTGAACTCCTCTCAATCAGAATGTGACCTGGACATCTATTTCTTAAAATCAACAACAAAAAAAACTATATTTTTCCATATACAACTTAAAATGATTCCACCACACCCTTGATCTCAGAACATAAAAAATATATTTTTCAAAACCTTGACGAAACCTAAAAACAAAGTTCTATCTTGGCTAAACTTCAGAAGACAGAAGTAAGTAACTAATACATTTGAACTACCAATACTATTTATTATAGTTTACAACAAATCATTTGACACAACTATAACTATAATTATACAAACATGTTGGATTTAGGTATACAGTAACAATATAAATATTTTGTTAAAAGTCTTAAGTCTAAGCATGTAGGCATAAAACTACACTTGTATGGCAAAGTACAATTTCCTTGGAGTGAACATAGCAAAAGAAGAAATAACACAAAGGTAGAATTTTTAAACTTATTCATAGGCACAACCATGCCTCAGCTGTTCGGTATCTTTGAGTTAAAATAAATTAGGAAAAGTTCATATACTCTTACAATAAACTACAAACTATCAATAACACAATGCTATCTTTCCGATACAAATTGTACATTTTAAACATCACTGCCTGCCATCACTCATATCCATGAGTTCATAACAGGATTTTCTACAAGCAGACAAAAAGAAATGGACATTTTGGTGTAAACACTGTGTTGGGAAGTGTTTGAACTTGTTTTACTTTTTTAAAAATATGCATTTTTATATGCACACAATGCACATTCTACATTTTAAAAAAAAAAAAGCATTTTCAGTAGACCATAAATATAACTTTATACATAAATAATTGTAAAAAAAAAAAAAAATTCACCTTCTTTTGATAAACCAATTCATTACTATTAGTTGTTCTGTGGCATGGAGTGACCTCTCCATTGCTGGGGGAAAGCCTGGGCGGTAAATTAGTTGTTAATACTATACAAATCTTTGAAGTATTGTTTTAAAAAATATTGTATAAAAAAAAATGTTAGCGTATTTAATTTTTTAAAAAAAAGGGTGTTTCTCTTCAGAATACCAGAAGTAGCTGTTGAGCCTACTTTTAGAATGCTACAAAATATGGTGAAATTGGATTTTTAACAGCGTTTTCATTTTGTGAGATCTGAACTGACAACTGGACAAAGATACTACACAATACTAATTGCAGCTTTTCCCATTTTGAGGGTTGTAAAAAGTAAAACTTTGAAGTTTTAAAATTAGTATGAACAAAAAAAAAGGAATTAAATAACATGAATAAAAAGTCAATATTTATACTAACAATGTAGTTCACAGTAGTTCATAGATAAAAGTTCAAATGAATCAAAATAAAAAGTCACAACCCATACAAATAAACAATAAAGAAAACTTTAAAAATCACTTAGGGAGCAGATTGCACACAAAATAAATAGAAATATCAAAATTTTAAAGACTTTTGATGCTTGGACAAAATGTAACACAAAATGTAAAATGTTATAACTTTGGTGGTGATAGGGAGAGGGGTAATTGTGTGTATGTAATCAGATGAAACACATAACACCAGCCAGCGCTAAGCAAGCGGTCAACCGTGATGAGTGGCAACGCTTCAGGAAAGTCACATCATAGTCAGATGATTATTGAGAAAAGACTAGCAATCTTCCATTGCTCTTGAAAAGGCTTTCTGAGACCTATATAAAGGTGTCACAGTCGAGAAGGTATGGTTTGGATTCAGAGTCAAGACCCAGTCTGGTGCAGAGTCCAGTTTAAAGTCAGTCCTAAACAGATGAACCCAGTGCAAGTCCAGGGCAAGACAGAGAGGCTAGAAACATTTGTCACAGCAGTATTGTTATCTATGGTGAAGCATTTGTACAGTCAGTGTTACTTGTTGAGAGTTGTACAGTATTGGCTGTGATTTATTAGACATTTAAGTGTTACATTATTTTGGAGCTTTGAGTTGTCAAGTTCTTTGAGTAGTTGTTGTTTTGAGCATGGATAGAGAGAGTCTTTACAATATCATTATACAAACTCTTGCCCCTAACCCTAATACTCTTGGTATAACCCAGTTATGCCCAACCTAATTCGACTTGCGGGCCATTTTAATTTCTAGCACTAGCGTCGCAGGCCACATCAAGGAAAGGTACAAAAATGAAATAAAATTGACTCAAAAACTATTTTAATAGAAACCCGTAGTGATCTAGTATTTAAATTAATTAATTAAATATTTAAAGTTTACCTTTTTTTTACGCGTCGGAAAATGGCTTCAATTCTTTACTTAAAATGTGAGCAACATTGTAGCCAGCATTACCATGGGCTCATTTTCTGGTCTCTTTTTGGTAAATATTTTCATGGATTCTCCAATCTCTAAGCATAGCTGAAACCAAGAATACCGCCATATTTGTTTCATAATTCCGTTTTTATGTTGTTTTTAAACTAACTACATTTTCTTTATAAAACGAACATATTGGCCTATCATTATGTTCCACAAAAAGATAAAGATCTGTTCACTTTTCCTGGTCCTACATTCTGAGTCCCATGTCTCAAAAGTACAACTGTTAAAGGTCATGGTACCAAGATAAAAAATGAAGCCCCTCTCAAAGGTAAAGATATGTTTTTCAATTTATTATTCTTTCGGTGGGGGGATGGAACCATGTTGCGGGCCGGATGGGCTGTATTTTGGCCATCACTGGTATAACCTATTGTAAACAAAAATAAAATATATAAATATATAGAGAGATATACAAATTTAATAGGCCATAATGACTTGAGGTTGCCTGCATTCAAACTTATCCTTTGAAAGAGACAAAGTATAATTAAGATTTTAAGAAGTAAAACATTTTTATATGTATTAGAAATCTAGCCGACACCAAAAAGAAATAGACTTAATGACTATCAACATTAAACTTTAATCACATTCTACCTCGATCAGTAACGCTCAGCCTCATTCAGCACTCTACTGTTCACTAACCCACTTCTACATCAGTCCTACATAACACACTTTATTAGCATCTCTTTCAACCAAATACTAACAATAAAGGTCAATTTATTTGTCCATAACTGTCCCACACAATACACTACTAGTCACTCAAAACAAACACACTTACTGTCACAAGCAATATAATTAGTTTACATTTTTTTAAGCCATCATTATTTTTTTTTTAATTTAAAATTTCAATTTGTTATGAATTTTTGTTTTAATTCAAATATTGAGTCTTCTACTTTTTGAAAAATCTTGCAAACAGTTTTGGAAGGCTCAGTCGTATCTCTGTTTTTAAAGTTAATGATTGGTCAGAAAGATTAAATCCAGGCTCTATTATGAAGGCGATTGGTGATGTTGAATTTCTGGCACAGCCCAATCTGATCCCTTTGCTTGGAAGCACTGAAGACACCATCGAAGCAATTTGAACAGGCAAAGCAGAAGCACCTATATTAAATACAGGAAATTATTTTGTTTTACTGATAATAATCTAGGTAACAAGAGGTGGCCATAGGGGGTGGCGAGTGGAGCAACTGCCCCAGGCCCCAGGCATGAGAGGGGCCCCACAATATGGACATTTTTTATCACCACCTGCCCATCAAACAAAAAATGCCACCCATCTAATGAACTTTACCACGCTACAAGTTGATTTTATTTTTAACGATTGACATAACAAACACCTTTTAGGCATGATTGTTGAAACTTCTCTGGCAAATTCAAATATAACAATTACTGTGAACGCTTTTAGCATGATATTTTGGATTAGAAGTAAGCATGTGACATTTGCCCAGGACTAAGGCCACCTCTGTGGTTTATTATAGTATTTGATTATGAATGATAAATGAAATGGTCAAAAGCATAGATGTTGAGCTAAAGGTCCTGAGTAGTAGTCCTGGTAGAGGCAGGAAATTAATTTGGAGGACATGAAGACTTAAACAGTCTCAGATAAAAAGGACATCCCATAATGCCCTCAATATCCATAGGTATACAAACACTTCAATAAAATATGATATATACTAACTAAAACAAGCAAAATATAAATAAAATACTTAAAAAAAAAAGCTTATCTAAGCAAAAGAACTCTGCATTTACAACTATATCTCTCAGTAATGTAAATGTTATTTTCCTTTTTTCAACATCAAACAAAATAATTAATTACCATTAATTAATTGACTAATACATTCTTTTTTTTTTTTATTGATTCATGTTTTGTTAGGTGCAATATATAAATGATTGTCTCAAGTTTCAACTTGATCTGGGAATGGAATAACTTATACAATTATATACATGGAGTGAGCCCCAAATAATTTGCCATATCACTTAATACTGAAAGATTAATTTCCTTTTTTGGTATAAAAAACATTACCAATCATTAATTGACTAATCATTTAATTGTTTTTATTGATTTTGTCTAGTCTATGCCAATGTATAATTGTGCAAAGTTTCAACTTAACACTACATACTAATGTATTGTTTTTAACCAATTTTATTTGTGTCCCTCACACACACACATACAAATTAGTTTGTTAGGGTTGGGATATTTTAACCAATTTGTATTATATGTTGCACCACATTCTAATACAATCACTAGTAAATATAAAATGAAAAATGGTGGTCGTTACCATGAGGGACTGTAGGAGGGGCAGTAGATGCAGTCTTCACTCTCACCACCCCCAACGTAACTTAATCTTGGGAGAGGGTGTATTTTAGTGAAATAATTGCATAATTTGTGGAAAAAGAAATGTCCATAATGTAAGTTATTTATGCTATATATTACATTTTTGTATCAAGTCGCCTCCCAGTATCAAATGTCAAATAAAATCATTAATAGTAAATTTAAATGTAGACAGGACCTGTATATTCTTAATCATTTTCATTCAAATACCTTTCCACCACGATATGGCAACGGTTTTTATGTAGGTTTTAAAATTATATACAGCATAAGTATATCATAATTATTTAAAGAATGATTCTGTTAGGAAAATGTAGAATTATTAAGTAAGTTTTAAGTGGAATAAATGAGATAAGTTTTGAACCTAAATAATTTTTTCCTAGTCGCCTTTTCCGAACCTTTTCTCAGATTTTTTAATCATATAAGTAGCTTTAGGCCTATAACACACTTTCAAATTATGCTTAAACTGTTTAAAATACAGAAAATATAGAGTAATAAGCCTACTTCATTTCCCTTTACATTCCCAAACTTTTTTTTCAGAGCTTTGCTAGAATAACTACAGTTATGTAAGAAAATGAAGTTTTTCACACCACATATTGAAAAATATCAATTACAAATGTTTTTTTATATTATTTTTCTAAGACATTTTGTTTTCGGCTGCAACCCCCAAATCTCCCTTAATCTAAATTCTCAACCTGAGGAGCACATTTCGCTGATAGGGCTGGGGGTTTGAAGGTATCTAGGGCTAAAACAATTGTTGCATAACGGTTCTGTCAGTTCCAGCCAAGCCACCCATGAAAGGCAGATGTTGGACTGGTTATCCAAGGCTATTAGAGACCTGTGCCATTGGAAGCTTTTTATACTATCCATTAAGAAAGTAAATATTAATTAGCTAACTGAAATCAAACAGTAAAAATTCCTGCCTCAACAACAGTCTCAAAGTGACAATGAAGGGCAGATGATGCTCAACAATAAAAACTTTATAGTAATACCTGCTTGAACAGAGTGTGTTGAATTATCAGGAGGGGCCTTGTTAGAGGGGAGAGGCTTAGGTTCAGCTTTCTTCGTAGGTAGATTTTCAAATTTGTCCATGCCATTCACATTTAGTTTTGTATCTTCTGCTTCTATTGTTTGCATAATAAAAGCACAGCAAGTGTCAATAAATGTCTGGGGGGGGAAAAATCAAGGAAAGAAAAGGATAAAATGTGCATGTAAATCTTAACTACATCTTGTCTTATAAATTACATCTTAATATAGGGCTCAGGATGAAAACTTATCTCTTTTGACTCCGCAATGACGCTCCAACCATCAATTTGACCCGGCCTTGGTGTTAAGATCAACGCTGCCAACGTCAAGCTTATAAATTTATTTTTTTCATTTTTTTTACCCGTTTGTTTTTAATTGCTTAAAGCATTTTCTTGAATAGTTTCCCTTTGCAACACATCCAGAATTTCTTTCCTCCAACATGACTTTACTGAGAAAGATGTTCATCAAGAGTGGGGGCTTAGAAAAGCTCTGTTTTCTTGAGATTAATGTTCCAGATAGTAGCGATATGGGATAACAGCTCAAGACAATCATTTTATGTCTTTGTCTCATTCATCCATTGGCCTCCTTCAGTCATAGAACGACTATGGTTCATCTCGCACACTTCCTCTTGTGGCTGTGTAGCCCTATTTCTCCATGCAAGATCCTCTGGAAAACTATTTAATGTATCAAGGCTGCAGGCAAAAACCAAGGTTAGGAAGATACTTATCAGGGAACTCCTGTGTGCTGATGATGCAGCTATTGTGGCTGATTCTGATATTCAGCTACAGTCCCTGGTTGACAAACTATCTGCTGCTTGCCAGAAGTTCAGCTTAAACATCAGTCAAAGCAAGACTAAGATACTTGTCCAAAACACAAACACTGCATCTCGTAAGCATTAATGGCCAACAACTAGAAATTGTTGATCACTTTAGTTACCTTGGCTCCATCATATCCAACAACACTCTACTGGATAAAGACATAAACAACAGGATAGCCAAGGCAATGGCCACCATGTCACGGTTGCAGAAAAGAGTCTGGGACAACATATTGCTGATTAGCAGTACTAAAGCCCTAGTCTACCAGACCTGTGTGTTGAGCACCTTGCTGTACAGAAATGAAACATTCGTAGAATGCCAGTAGGTCGACTTGACTTCCACAGGACATCCTGTATGGCGATGTAATAGAAGGCAGGAGAGCCGCTGGTGGCCCACTTTTACGTTATACGGATGTATGCAAACGCGACATGAAGCTCTTCAAAATCGACGCTGGCAACTGGGAAGAGGTGGCACTAAACAGATCTACATGGAGAGAGAGAATAAAGGACATAAAGCAAGGGTCATGGATTGCAGATATCATACACAACAGAACCAGAAAGAAGGGTGAAAATGCAACGGCGCCTGGTGATTATATATGCCCAACCTGTGATCGCAGCTGTAAATCAAGGATTGGCCTCTTTAGTCACACAAGAAGTTACAAAAGGAAAAGATCGTCTCTCGAGACGTAAAATGCCACAGAATTGTCTAATTTGTTACTTTTTTTTATTGATTTATGTCTTGTCTATATCAATGAATAATGGTGTGAAGTTTCAGCTTGATCCGAGAATGAGTGTGGGAGTAATAACATACTTTTTACCAGACAGACAGACAGAGTGAGTTGATATAAGCTTTGTAAAAAAAAAGTTCAACAAATCTTCACCTGAACAAGAATAGGATCCTTATTTTGAACTGTAATGTGAACTGCTTCTAATGATGATTCTGGACAGTCATCAAAGTACTGGACAATAGCTGTCAACATTGAAGTGGCACATATAAATGGCTTGTACTTTAAACCTCCCATGCCAAGAGCAGGGAAGGCTATACTTGTAAAGCTGCTATCATTAGCCTTTTTCAAACATTCATACACACTTTGACGAAGAGCCTAAACAGAAATATTTATTCCTATTGTTAGAAACATGCCCATGTTTATATAATGTACATTTTTCAGTGAGTTGAATTAGGACTCTTAAAATGCATTATACTAAATATGTTCATTTAAGCATAATAAACTTTTGTAACAAAAAAAGAGGTTAATCTAACTCTTGAGAGCATCCATACCATAGATAGGAAATTGAGCATTTTTTCTATGTAATAAAGTTGGCAATTAAATGTATACAATACAACTTTCTGATGTAAACTTCACATGTAATGTTTGATTGAAATTGTGGTATGAGCATATATTTTGGTGACTTCCGTATAAATGTTTTGTTCTGTGTAATGCACTATTGCAAAATGTTTCTTCATGGATAATCATGATATAAGAGATTTTTAGATTTCTTTGTAGTGCCTGCCACTTGCTAAAAGCTTTATTTGACAACATACATTTAAAAGGGATGAAAAAAAGACCACACTCTTATTGAGTCTCATTATGCATCATACACTTAGTTTAGTCAAAGTGATGCAAAGTATGAAACCATGTAATTGTTGCGAGGAGTATTCTTGCAAAAGAGCATAAGGTAATGTGCTACTAACAAAATTATTTTAATTGACATCATCCGAACATTATCATAGATGAAAATATGTAAGGCTAATTCATTTATTCTACTGATTAAATATTTCTGAAAAATCATACAATCAAACCATAGATTTCAGTGTGTTTAACATGTTTCTGATCTGAAGATGAATTAGCCAATGATTTCTTCCCCAACGATATACACAAACTGTCAAATTTTTAGGATAATGGTTTCGAAAATAAAAATTAGATCTACAAGAACCTTTCGTTAAATTGGAATACAATATTTATTTCACTATTTTTATAATGTTACACTTCTTTTTTCTCTCTTATTTTTTATTTTCTGCATGTGAGAGTGACTTCTCTTTGTTTAGGTTGTAAATAGGATGCGGGACCTAGACTTTTCTTTTTAAATGACAAAATGGTGTTAGTGGTTCCGCTGTTTAGTTTCTATCATGGGACCCAAAATATTTTTAAAATACAATTTCTTAGTGAATTTTGTCACCTTTTAAATTTAAAGTGACAAATAGTATTAAGTTTGTGATTTGTCAATATTTATTAATTATAAGTAGAATCCTAAAATTAAATCTTTTTTTTATGAATTTTTATATATTTTGTTTTTCCATACTCAAATTTAACGAATTAAAAGAAATATTTTTTAAATAATATATTTTTTATTAAACTTTAATAGCAAATTCATTGTCCTTTAAAATAATGACAAATATGTTAGATTTTATAAAATAAAAAAGTTACTTCAGTTTTAGTAACACTACCCCTCTTGCTAATTTTTTTGTCCTGGAAAAAATCAATTTTTTTCTATCAAAATAATTTGCACTGAAAGAGTTAATACAAAATTTGTATTAGAATTTAAAAATTGCAAAGAATGTTTAGGATATGATTTTCTGACTGTGACGAACACACTTGCCGGGGATTATATTATCAAACTTGACAATTCAATGAAGTGAAGAAAGAAACTTCTCTCTGTATTTTCTTAAAACTTCTTTAATAATACTTCTTCAACTTTCACATAAAATGACTTCTCAATTCAATAACAACTTGACTTGATACTTCATAAATAAAACTTGAAGATACATGAAACTTCACTTAGTATAACTTCAACTTCAACTAATAATATTACTTCAACTAATAAAACTTTAATTAAATGGACCTGCTGATATCACAATACATGAATAAACCTTTACTAAGAGGAGACTTAAGCGATAACTAAGTGAGGACCATCGCTCTACAAGAACTACTACTATGCGACGACCCTGTCTAACTGACTTTCCCTTAATTTATACCTTTCTTCATCCTACATTCCAAAATCATGGAAACTTCTCCCCTAATTATTTTAGTAGCTTTGACCTTCTAGAAGCTGACGTGTGCTATTTTTTTCCCTCAACCTCATTCTTTGATTGGATACCTAAAATTAACTTGTTTACGCTGGACACATGCACTGGTTTGAACTCGCTTCTAGAAATTGGTCGAACACTGACTTTGTTTACAAGTTATATAAATAGGAAATCTTGAACAATATTATACATATTAAATATAAATAAAAACTCTTTCACATATGTTTGGAAAATGTATTCACTGCAAACCTCTTCGTTTTCTCCATTCCATTCTGCAAGGCAAACAAACAGAATGCATTTTGATGTCAGCTTACCAGGTGATGTCTGCAAAATCTGTCCATAAGTTAAATCTGATGAATCCTAACATATAATAATGAAAATAGTTTATATAAGTGTTTTAATTGCCCACCAAGTGGAAGGCTCTACCTCAGTTAATTATGACTTTAAAAAGTTTTTACTTATATCTTTTACCGACATTATTAAAAATTATTTACTACTTATTTACTAAAAAGCTTTTAAACGTTCACTTATATTTTCAACATACTTTTAATACTTCTTTGCATATTTCTGGGCCTCCCTTGGTGCTAATGTGATGAGACAAAAACCCATTGGACAGATTCTTACTTGGGTGGATGGAACTGACTATTACATCAGCCTGTATGTTTAAAAGCATTATAATTAAATAACAAGAAATATAAACAAAAATTCCAAAAATATAAAATAAAAAACATTTTTTTAAAAATATATTGTACTCTCACATTTTTTATAAACTTTATTTTTTTTTTCCCTTTTTTTTTTTGGCTTATTTTGGTTTGTCTCAAGACACCATCAATAATAGCTACCTCACAAAATAACAAAAAAATAAAATACATAAGATAATGTCCTTTAACAGTATTTGCTATTGTCACACTTAAACATCTTTTCTAAAAAAAAAAATTCTTCTATCTTTTAGAGACTGGTGAGTGTCTTGGAAACACCAAATTAAAGAAGTCTTCAGTAAGTTGCAAGATAAAAGCTCTTGATGATAATATTTATTTATTTATTATTGGGCTATTACAAGTTAAGCGTCAAACTATGTTATAGTAGCATTAATGCAATGTTATAGTAGGATGGCTGCCTGGTCATGTGGTAAGTCCTCTGGACAGTTGTCTCAATGGTCCAAGGTTCAAACCCTGTTTGCCATAATTAAGCAATCTTTCAGTGGGATGTGAGATAAAACTCTTAGTGATAGAATTTATTATCAAGTAAAGTTCCTCTTCAGACCTTGCAGATGATTTAAAGGTCATCTGTTTCCCATGGTTAACGAGGGTGTCATGTGGCCAGCACAATGACCAACAGCCTTTACTTTTCCCCAACTTATGTCATTAGAGCTGGGTGGACTCAGAGGCAATCAAAGATCCTGAAATGAAAAATCCACCAAGATTCAAATAGGGGACCTCTGATTCAGAAGCACTACACCTAACAGCAGAGTTTCTTGCCAAGGCTCTACGGGAGGACTAATCCTTCCAGTCTTGTTACCAATTGGAGTTCATCTCTGGGGGGGGGGGGAGGGGGGGGGTCAGAAGCCAAACACTCTACTGCGCAGCCATAACGCCTCCTAATAATAATAATAATAATAATAATAATAATGGCAATAACTTACATCTGAAGATTAAGGATGAGTGCAGTGTTTAAAATGACTATGCAAATCCAATAGCAACCTGCATATTATTCCGCTCATGTAGACAAAGCCGTATGTATTCTGGACAGTCGTCTTGATGGGTCCTGAGTTTTAAATCCTGCCCCCCATAATTAAGCCAATTTCCATTAAAGCCCTTTGTGATAGAATTTATTATCTGGTGGGCAATTAGAAGTTCAGGCTCCACTATGTTATAAAAAGATGGCTTCCTGATCTGATCATGTGGTATGTGATCTGGACTGTTGTTTTGATGGTCCTGGTTTCGATTTCTGCCCGCCAAAATACACCACTGCCCTGCAAGAGTTTCAGCCTGGGATGCAATAATCTTCACATCTGAAGGAACGTCCAAAACATGTGAAACAATAAAACTTCTTCTTCGTTCTCATTTTACATGTTGGATAGTTCAGATCAGTAATCTTATATCTGAGATGAACTGCACAGTGGTTTCCAGATCAGGCAGTTCTTCGGTTTTGGGGCCAGAGTCTTGTTCATGATAAATTATGCATTGGTCATGTCAAGATAGTATATAATAGATGTCCTTTTACTTGTAATTGGGTTGTGAGCTGGTCCAATATTCATTTATTCTACACTCTATTATTTTCATAATTTCTTCTAGGTATAGAGGGATTTTCATTTGTTTGTTCATTCTTGCTGTTGATGTTAATATTTACAAGAGCTGTCCTGAGTTACTTTATATACGAAGTATCCAAGTTTTCCAGGCTCCAAAGGACTATTTTGACATCGGTCAGTAAGACAATTCGGCTGTTGGGTGTACATGGGTAGTTTATTACTGTGGTAGCTGCTAGTTCCAGTGCTTACCTTTCTGCTCTATGGCTGTCTGAGAGATCGCCAGTTGCAATAATAAAACAAGTTGAGCTCCTTCATTAAAAACAATTAAATCTTGTTTTGCTTTTGTAGATGAACACATTAAAAGTATTTCAGGCAATGATAACAATGTCATAAGGAGGAAGCAGAGAAATCTTGTCTCAGTATTATGAAAAGCATAAAGAAAATGTTAGTGCGATAGTAAAGGTGCTTGATTCGACTGACCAGTAAAGTTATTGTAATGTGCTGACAAGCTCAGATCTATGTTGATGACATATTGAGTGAATGAGAGGATAAAAGGCGCAGTAGTTAGTTGACAGAAGAGGGTATATGCGGAGTACTGAAAGTATGGTAGCATTGGTAGGCCTAAATAATTGAAGACTAATAGAAGGTCATGAAAATTTACATAAAATTATTATATATCCTGAACTATGTGTTAATCTAGTCATTGAAATTCCTAGTTGTAGCTACACAGACATGAAACTGTTTCTTAATGTTTTATACCTTCTGTTACAGTCAGGCAAATTTCACTTTAAGCCTCCTAAATCTTTGAATTGTACATCTAAAAATATTTCAAATATAGATTCTTACATGGCTAACAAAAAGAAATCACCTTAATAGAAATGATGTCTTCAGGAGTCATTAGTATACGGTGACCAAATTTTGTATGCTCCATGATCAATGAAAAATTCTGCAAACAAAAAACATTATCTTTTATGATACAGACATTAACTCAAAAAAGAAGATGATTACGTCCTACGCGTCAGGCATTTAGTCAAGCATATAAACCAATGAGCTAAATTCTGCCAAGTCACTGATTTTCCTGGCTAGCTCAGGCAACCCATTCCATGCTCTAATAGCGCTAGAGAAGAAAGAGCATTTGTACAAATTTGTCCTAGCATATGGAATGAGGAATGTGCTTTTATCTTTGTGTCTTTCTGAGTATTTTATTTAATTTTATGGTTCAGTGTTTTATGCATAACTTAACTTTTAAGTCTTCTATCCTGAAGGCTTTCTAAATTTAGAGATTTTACTAAAGGTGTTACTCTAGTCGAATGTGAGTATTCGTTTGTTATGAATCTCAGTGCTCTATTTTGTGTCTGTTCCAGTTTCTTAATGTTTTCTTGAGTTGAGTGGTCCCAAACAGAAAATGCATCTTCTATTATTGGCCTAAACCAATGTTAAATAACATTTTAGTTTTATGTTTTTATTTGATTTATAGAAATTTCTTTTAATAAACCCTAATGATTTGTTTGATTTTTTGATATTTTTATCAATACGGGAATTCCATGACAGTTTTTCATTTATTATAACACCTAGGTATTTTGCATTTTTAGTCTGTGTTACTGGTTTACCATAAATAAGATAAGTGGAATTAATTTGTTTTAGTTTTTTTGTTACTCTTAATAACTGACATTTTTTTGGGTGGAAAGACATGCTCCAATTTGATTCCCATTTCTGTAATTCATCTAAATTCATCTAAGTCTCTTTGTAAAATTTCAGTATCTTGTGTTGTTAGTAGTGGACCTAAGACTATTCCATGACTGTTATTGGTGTTGGAAACAACAGGCATAGCGCCATTAAAAGATGAACATAACATAATACATAATGATAATGAAACTAAAGCAAACATCCTAAACAAATACTTTGCATCGCATTCTCAGCCCCAGGAGACAAAGACATATTTCTTAATTTGAACCAAGTAGACAACATAGAAGATTTAGTAGTACAAGAAAATGGAATTCAAAAACTATTAGCCAACACCAAACCAAATAAAGCGTCTGGACCTGATGGTATTCCAGCTAGATTACTCAAAGAACTAAGCAATGAGCTAGCCCCAGTGTTCAAAATACTCTTTCAAGCATCGCTTAACCAGGGCAGAGTACCAAAGGACTGGAAAGAAGCTAATGTCACCCCCCTATTTAAAAAAGGAGAAAAATCTGATCCAGGAAACTACAGACCAGTATCACTTACCAGCATCACATGTAAAATACTAGAACACATAATATGTAGCAATATCATAAATCACTTAGACAAACATAATGTCCTCACCCCATACCAACATGGCTTTAGGAAATATAGATCATGTGAAACACAACTAATAGGACTAATTGATGATTTCTCAAAAGGCTTAGATGATAGTGAGCAAATAGATGCTATCTTACTAGAATTTTGCAAGGCTTTTGACAAAGTTCACCACCATAGTTTGCTTAAAAAATTAAAATATTTGGCATTGATGGTCCACTGCATCAGTGGATTAAAGATTTTCTGATAGGAAGAGAACAAACTGTAATAATAAATGGCTCTAAATCAACACCAATAACAGTAAACTCAGGTGTACCTCAAGGAACAGTCTTGGGTCCACTACTATTTTTAATTTACATAAATGATTTACCAAATTGCATTAGTTCAGGAACAAAAGTCAGATTATTTGCAGACGATTGCATAATATATAGAACAATAAAAACAACACAAGACACAGATATTTTACAAAGAGAATTAGATGAATTACAGAAATGGGAATCAAAGTGGAGCATGTCTTTCCACCCAGAAAAATGTCAGTTGTTAAGAGTAACAAAAAAACTAAAACAAATTAATTCCACTTATCTTATTCATGGCAAACCAGTAACACAGACTAAAAACTCAAAATACCTAGGTGTTATAATAAATGAAAAACTGTCATGGAATCCACATATTGATGAAACTATAAAAAAATCCAACAAAGCATTAGGGTTTATTAAAAGAAATTTCTATAAATCAAATAAGAACATAAAACTAAAATGTTATTTAACCTTGGTTAGGCCAATAATAGAATATGCATCCACCGTGCGGGACCCCTCAAATCAAGAAAACATTAAGAAACTGGAACAAACACAAAATAGAGCAGTGAGATTCATAACAAACGAATATTCACATTTGACTAGAGTAACACCATTAGTAAAATCACTAAATTTAGAAAGCCTTCAGGACAGAAGACTCAAAAGTAAAGTAGCAATTATACATAAAACACTGAACCATAATCTTCAAATACAAAAACAAAATTTAATAAAATACTCTGAAAGACACAAAAATAAAGGCACATTCCTCGTCCCATATGCTAGGACAAATTTGTACAAATACTCCTTCTTCCCTAGTGCTATTAGAGCATGGAATGGGTTGCCTGAGCTAGCCAGAAAAACCAGTGACTTGGCAGAATTTAAGTCATTGGTTAATATACATGACTAATTGCATGACGCGTAGGACGTAATCATCTTCTTTTTTGAAGTAACGTCTGTATTATATAAGATAAGTTAAATAAGATTTAGAGCCATTTATTATTACAGTTTGTTCTCTTCCTATCAGAAAATCTTTAATCCACTGATGCAGTGGACCATCAATGCCAAATATTTTAATTTTTTAAGCAAACTATGGTGGTGAACTTTGTCAAAAGCCTTGCAAAATTCTAGTAAGATAGCATCTATTTGCTCACTATCATCTAAGCCTTTTGAGAAATCATCAATTAGTCCTATTAGTTATGTTTCACATGATCTATATTTCCTAAAGCCATGTTGGTATGGAGTAAGGACATTATGTTTGTCTAAGTGGTTTATGATGTTGCTACATATTACGTGTTCTAGGATTTTACATGTGATGCTGGTAAGTGATACTGGTCCGTAGTTTCCTGGGTCAGATTTTTCTCCTTTTTTAAATAGGGGGGTGACATTAGCTTCTTTCCAGTCCTTTGGTACTCTGCCCTGGTTAAGTGAAGCCTGAAAGAGTATTTTGAACACTGGGGCTAGCTCATTGCTTAGTTCTTTGAGTAATCTAGCTGGAATACCATCAGGTCCAGACGCTTTATTTGGTTTGGTGTTGGCTAATAGTTTTTTAATTCCATTTTCTTGTACTACTATATCTTCTATGTTGTCTACTTGGTTCAAATTCAGTAATATGTCTTTGTCTCCTGGGGCTGAGAATGCTGATGCAAAGTACTTGTTTAGGATGTTTGCTTTAGTTTCATTATCATTATGTATTATGTTATGTTCATCTTTTAATGGCGCTATGCCTGTTGTTTCCATTTTCTTAGACTTAATGTATGACCATAGGTTTTTGTTGTTATCTTTAGATATTACATTGTTTATGTATTCACTCTGAAGCTGTCTGCTTACTTTTTGGGTTAAGTGTTTAATTTTTATATACTTTTTGTAAACTCTTTCAGCCTTAGTTTCTTTAAATTTTCTATATAGGTTTTCCTTCTGTTTACAAAGCTTCTTTAGTCTATTATTAAACCAGCATTTATTTATTTTGTTTGATGTGTATTTAGTTGGTATATGATTTTCTATAATGCTTTTAAGATGGTTTTTAATGAAATTGCAGAGGTCATCGACTGGTTGGTTAATGAATTGGCTACTGCTTTTATCTGTATTTTTATGATCTCATGGTCTGATAGACCAGGGATAATATCATAATCAACTACTAATCCAGGTTTGTTGGTTAAGAAGAGATCTAATGTGTTGTTTAATCTAGTTGGCTTTTTAATGATTTGATCTAAACTTAGGTTGTGTAAAGTTTCTATGAAAAGCTCATTTATGTCCTTAAGGTTTTGGTGTTTATCTATGGTTAGTGTTTTCCAATTTATATCAGGTAGGTTGAAATCACCCATAATCCAAAAAACTGCATTTTTATTTGTCTCTTTAAGTGTAGTAATCTAATTACATAGTTCCTGCATGTATTCTAAACTAGAATTTGGTGGTCTGTAAATGCTGCCTATTATTAAGGATGTTGAGGTGGTATTAATTTTACAAAATGTTGATTCTATATTTTTTGAGTTAGGTAAGGTAATTTCTTCTGCTATAAGAGTGTTTTTTATTGCTAGAAGAACTCCTCCATGATTATCAGCCCTATCTTTTCTAAAAATTTCATAATTACTATTGAAAATTTCTGCATTATAAATTCCTCGTCCCATATGCTAGGACAAATTTGTACAAATACTCCTTCTTCCCTAGTGCTATTAGAGCATGGAATGGGTTGCCTGAGCTAGCTAGGAAAACCAGTGACTTGGGAGAATTTAAGTCATTGATTAATATGCATGACTAAATGCATGATGAGTAGGACGTAATCATCTTTTTTGAAGTAACGTCTGTATTATATAAGATAAGATAAGGGTTCTAAATCTAATCATCTATTAATTATCATCTTATACTACTCTGTCTCTACATTCATAATTCAATTCATTCACACCAGACGTGACCAGACTCACTCAAAATTTAAATCTACAGACATGAGATAGTCAATCTAGATATAATTATTATAATACAGTATACTTAGTATCCTATTACTATTATATTTAGAATATCTAGATTAGATCTACTACTACTAGATTTAGATGTACTATATTATTAGTATATTGTCTATATCTAGATCTAGTCAATAGATCATGTCACAAGTGTTATGATTGTATGCTTAGCTGAATCATAATAGATCTATAATAATTCTATATAGATCTAGATTATCAATCATAATCAATGCCTCAAAAGTTTTATCAGGAATTCTCATCGGGGGCACAGACCTAGATCTATATATAGTATTATATAGATTCTCTCTCTCTCTAGATCAGTCAGTGTTTCTCAAAATGTGTGTCGAAGATTTGTATGTGTGCCGTGGCAGCTTTCAAAACACCACAAGTGCAGCGTTACACAAGTCTGCCTACTATTAAATGTGTATTTTACCTTGCGATGACATCTCCTCCTACAACGACCAGTAATAGATCTAGTAGTGGATCGCTCCATTATGACGGAAAGGGGTGTTAACTATTCAGGTTATGGAATTGTCCACTATACATATATTATTATAATGACTAAAAGTTGGCCGCCTTAGCAGACGTACATCAGTTCTTGAATTGGTAACGATAATAATAAGCAATGTGTTTCATGTAAATTTGTTAGGTGTATGTTAATAATAACAAATTATCAATAAGCCTTATTCATTGTTATCCATGGAGAAAGACGTTAGCAAGAATGAAACTGCGAAAGCGTTCAATGAAAATCAAGGAACCAAACTAAGGTACAAAGAAGATTAGGCCTATATCGGATATGGTTTCATATCTTCTGGACCTGAAGATGCTCCATTGCCATTCTGTCTGATCTGCAATGCAACTCTGTCGAATGAGGCGCTTGTTCCACTTGGAAACAAAATATTCAGCTGTAAAAGCGCAACCGAAGAAATACTTTGAAAACATCAACGCTCAACAAAATAAACAAGCTAAGAAACTTAGGAAGTACCTAAAGCTGCCAGAAAAGGGATTTATTGCAAGTTATAAGGTTGCTCAGTTATTAGCAAAACGCAAGAAAGCACAGACAGGCTGAATCGGTCATTGCACCAGCTTTAGCAATAGTTGTTGAAGCTATCCTTGGACCCGATGCCGTCGAAAAGTTAAAAAAAGTTCCTTTGTCAAATGATACTATCTCGCGCAGAATTGAAGACTTATCGTCAGATTTACAATATCAAATCTGCGAATACTTCGACGAGACTGACGATGAAGTGTCTCTGCTGTGTTCTCTTCAAGTTGATGAATCCACTGACGTTAGCAGCAAAGCCCAGCTGCTAGCTTTTATTCGGTTCATAAAGGATGAAAAAAAATGTGTCAACGAATTCTTATTTTGAAAAGACCAACTACGACCAAAGGCGAAGATATTTTCAAAGTGGTGAACGAAAACATTTTGCTATTTAAACTACAAAGTGGAAAAACTGTGTCAGCGTTTGCACAGATTGCTGTCCTTCAATGCAGGGAAATAGAAAGGGATTCGTCACTCTTGTGCGTCAAGAAAATCCAAATGTATTAGTTGTTCACTGCATGATCCACAAAGAAGCTCTTGATGTCTGCTCTGGATCAAGTGATTCAAGTTGTAAACTTCATCAAATCTCGACCGCTTGCATCCCGACTTCTCTCTCAGCTCTGTGAAGCAATGGATACAGACTACAAATGTCTCCTGTATCACACCAACGTTCGTTGGCTCTCCAGGGGAAAAGTGTTAAAGCGTGTCGTCCAACTCAAGGCTGAGCTGATTTCATTCTTGGAGACTGAAAAAAAAAAAGACTTTAGATTTTCTATTCATGACGAGATCTGGTGGGTTAAGGTGACATTTCTCTCTGATTTATTTGACAAATTAAATTCATTGAATTTAAGTCTTCAAGGACCATCGGAAACCATCATCACTGTATCCTCAAAACTGAAGTTATTTGGTGAAAAATTGTCTTTGTGGCAAAGTAAGATCTTGAAAGGACTGTTTTCCTACTTACGATGAGCGTGCTTCAACTAAAGAAATCACCTCCGAAATTCTGGACACTTTGACACACTTGCAGTCAGCATTGCAGCATTACTTCCCAACAGTTGGAAGTAATGAGTATGGATGGGTCAGCTATCCATTTGAAAACAATGAAGCTACAAATCTGACAACTGAAGAAGCAGAGCAGCTCATTGATTTAAAAACGATGCAGTTCTTAAGTCAAGTTTTGCTGAGAAAAGCCTGGATGTGTTTTGGATTTCAATCAACAAGTTATATCCTGCAATCAGTTTAAAAGCAATCAAAATAGTTCTTTCATTTGCATCTTCATGGTTTTGTAAGTTTGGATTTTCAGCACTGACTGAAATCAAGTCTAAGAACAGAGAGAGACTTCTTACAATAGACGATGAAATGCGAGTTAGTTTGTCGATTCTGGAGCTTCGATTAGATCGCATTTGCTCTCAAAAACAGGCATACCCTTCACCTTAAATGTAATACTTAAAAACGGGTAAAATCTTTAAAAAAAAAAAAAAAAAAACTGTTGCTCGTCGTGGTGTGCCGCGAAATTTTTGTAGTTTTTTTTTTTACTGTGCTGCCAGACAAAAAGTTTGAGAAACACTGCTCTAAATCTATATGTATATAGATAGGTCTGTGAATGGTAAATTTTCACGCTAGACAATGTCAAGGACGCTAAAGTGAACAGAATGATTTTTTTTTTTTGTATAGAAAGAGAGAGAGAGATCAAGATTGTGATTCTAGATCTAAATATATAATTGTTATAAACCTGGTGGTGACTCAGAAAGATACAAGATAAAAGCACATTCCTCGTTCCATATGCTAGGACTGTAGGACAAATCTGTACAAATGCTCCTTCTTCCCTAGCGCTATTAGAGCATGGAATGGGTTGCCTGAGCTGGCCAAGAAAACCAGTGACTTTGCAGAATTTAGGTCATTGGTTAATATGCATGACTAAATGCATGACGCGTAGGACGTAATCATCTTAGTGTGTTTTGGACTAGACGAGTGACAGTACACGCCAGTTCGGCAAAAACCCATCTTGTAAATATTACGCACGCAAATCACGGCGAATGTGATCAACCAGTGGTCAAGCGACGTTCCATCCGATTCTAGAAGGCCTGTAAGGAGTCAAGGCACTTCACGTTATCTCGCAATGTGACCAGTACGAGGCGAAGACAGAACCAGCACGGTGTGTGAAATCAGTCCGGAGTAGAGGCAGGTTTTTGGACAGTCAGTGTAATGTTGTTGCCAACTGTACAGTATTTGTGCTGTATTTGAAATTAAACTGTTACTGTTTCTTTAGAGCACTGAGTTGTCAGGTTCTTTAAGTTCTTTGTGCCGTGTGGTGCAGTTTGCACAGAGACTGGATAGTGAGAAATGTTACAATATTTTTAAAATATTATAATCCTTTAGACTGAAAAACGGAAACAAATTCTTATCCGCTATTGATCAATTCACAGGCATAAATATAAACCAGTACCGTAAGCTTCGGGCAGGAGGGGCTCGTTAGCCTTGGTTAGTTAGTGGCTACCCATCTAGGAGAAGGAAAACTCTGAATCCAAACCTCCGCTGCCTTGCGGCTATACCCAAACATGGAAAAGGCTTCGGCAAGACAACCCTGAGGAAAAATCAGGAGCTGGTGACCCTTAGGCAGATTGTTGCACACTGTGTTGCAGTCTGGCAGAGCCTGCGGCGCTACTGATCCCAAACTGTATCGGATATTCGTTCCTTTGGTCTCATCAGCTGCGCGGAGAGGGGGAACTGTGTGGGCGACATCGTTCCGACCATAAACAATGCTCAGGCTTCCATCTCGCTTGTTCGAGATGAACCATAGTCATGGAGGCCAATGATGATGATATATATAAATATATAGAAAAGAAAATCTAAATCAACCAACTGCGGACAATGGCTATGCTTGCCCTGGATGTGGCAAAATATGTAGGTCACAGCTAGGGATTCTTCGCTAATGGTTTCTGTACTCCTATATGGTTGTGAGACTGAAAGTAGAACCCAAGCCTTTTAGAATAAATGCTAAAGAAAACTGCTGGGTATCAGCAGAAAAAGAAGACAAGCGAGTTTGTACACTCTAGCTTGCAAAAAGGAAGAACTTCTCAATGCTGTAAAGAGACGAAAGCTGTGCTGGTTTGGTCATATTGTAAGACACGACTTTCTATCAAGAGTCATCCTTCAAGGTACAGTGGAGGGAACACGAATAAAGGATCGTCCAAAGAAAAGCTGGCTAGATAAATGGATCGGCACTCTCTCTTGATATCCTGCTAAGAACAGGTGCTGATCGGGAAAAGTGGAGGAATTAGATTACATGAACTGTCACAGCACCCTAAGATGAAAGTTGAGAAACAGATAATGATGAATGCATATAGTTGTAAGACGAATTTCCTCAAGGATAACCAAAATTATTAATTAAATTATTTGAATTTGCAGAACTTTGGCAATAATGGTGCTATTTTACTTAATCAATAAATATTTATATACAATTTATTTTTTAAAAGCTTAAATTAACTCTGTCTAAGAAAAAATTTTGAACTTGTTATTTCTCCCACACCCATTCTCGGATTAAGACAAAACTTAAAACAATTATATATTGTAATAACAAAACATGAATCATTTAAAAATTAGCCGATTAGTCAGTTATTAAATGGCAATTAATTATATTTTGTTTGATATTTTTAAACAAGGGAAATTACTTTTACATTATTGATAGCTATATTTGTAAACGTGGAGCTCTTCCTCTTATATACACTTTTTTTTTTTTTCTTTACCCTGTTCGTCTGTTGACAAACCTGCTTTCGTCCTTGAGGTTTGTAAAAGCTTCTAGATCTGGAACTACATCATCTAGATCAGGGGGTGGCCAATTTTTTGCTTCCATTAGCCAATTTTTTTTTTCACTTCTAATTCAGATGCGCCACTTACAACTTTGGAAGTTTCAATTCTTTAAAATATGGTAAATTGTACATATTTGAAAAAAACAAAATAAACTTTACTTATAGAGTCCCCGTTAACATTTTATTTTGCAATTAAAATTTAAATAATTATTTCTGAATTACCTATATGTGGGTGTTCTGGTATATAAAAGCCTAACATACTGCAAGTTCAAAGCAGTTCCACACAGCGTTTACAAAGCAATGATAGGTCAATCTCAGAGAGGGCATCTGTATTATACAAAGTAAGATTACAGTTCCTGTAGCTCTATCAGCAGTCATTTAGCCTACAGCTTAGTTTACTTTAGTTAACTTTATTTAATTGATGATTTCCTAAACATGACTTTGCTTTCTCAAACATACGGTACGTCAGACCATCTAGTTTTCTCCTTGGAGTGATATAAGCCAATAATCTCTTTAAAAATGTTGAAGTTATCATCATTTATTCTAATTAAGGGCTAAATTGGTAACATTCAAATGTCCAAAGATTACGAATTCAATGCTAACATTTACATTGAAGAAGCGAGCTTCTTTTTTTTTATTTGATCTGATTAGTTTTGGTCAATTTGGGCGTAGCGAAAAGTTTTTTACCCCTAGATATCGGTTATTAGGTCTTTAATTTTTTTTTTTTTTTTTTGCGAACATTTTCTTTATATAGACAGCTTTTTAAATTATTGTGTGCAGTTCCTGCCCAAAAGGATACGTTCGCTCAAATCCATTAAAAAAAATAAGTTAAACGAGTTCTAGATATATATTTCTTGTATATTATGTGTATCTAATCGAAAAAATCATATAATTTAAATTGATAATATCTATATCTAAAACATCTTGGTCAAGATAAGATAAAGTAGGACCTGGATCTTTATCGCGATTAAGTTTTTAAAAAACCTTTTACAAAAATCTTACGCTAAACAAAAATATTTTTTTTAAAGTTACTTGAGCCTGTAAACTGGCACCGACTATTGTCGTTTGTGTTTTTATCCAGTAATACAAAGTTAAAGATGGTGAACATTCAGAAAACATGAGAAAATAAGTTTTTAAAGAATGCAATTTTACTTCTGTATATTTTTCTTATTGTCGTGGTCATATGCAACTGATATTATAACTTCAAATTCTGGTATATATATCTCTGTTGGTATTAGATCTATTTTTAACGATCTAAAGTTAAAGGGGGTAATTCTAGGACTAGACTGTCTTATGTCTAGAGTCTAGACTATTCAACTATTGACTATTGAGTCTATTGTCACTATTGAGTCTTATTGATGTACCGTCGTACGGTATTGTTACAAATTACATTCACATGACATTGTAATTGTGAATTGTGTCAATGTTTGTATCACTGACCGACGTCGACTTACTGTGACTTAGTGACTAGACTAGTAGTAGTAGATCTATAGATATACCTACTCGCCTACTTAGCTACTAAAATGTAACTAAGCTACTATAGTAGCTTCTTATATAGTAGATCTATAGATATACCTACTCGCCTACTTAGCTACTAAAATGTAACTAAGCTACTATAGTAGCTTCTTATATAAGGCACAGCTCATCGAATTCTCCTTTTAGAAACACGTCGCTTTTTTTGTTTATAATTAATTTGTTTTTATGTTTGGAGCTAAAAACGACGTTTCGGGACAGTGCATGTCCAATTTTAGATAAGTTCCTGTATTTTTGTTTTGCTTTTCCAAAGCAGATGGCAGTTTTTTAGATTCTCTGTAACCAAGTATGTGAAGCTATTGTTTTAACCTCCCCCGGCAATTCATACCCATATAAGGGATGAAGGCTATATTATTAGTCTGTTTGATCGTAGGCTGGTGGATATATCAAAATAAGATTCCAAACATCTTTAGAAAGACATTCCAATCACATTCATACTGTTAGCTGTTAAATAAAATTAAAAAAGGAGGTGTTTCAATGACAAATTATGAAAAGAAGAGGGTCCTTGGATGGGAATTAAAAGAAAGAGACAGAGAATAGGCCTACATGTAGCCTAGTTGAAAATATCATGTTTATTAAATTATAATAATTAATTTATAGATCTATAATTTATATAGATTTATTTCTGTCTGTTTCTACACATAGATTATATAGGTAGGCATATATAAATAAATAAACTAAAAAAGATGTATATATATATATATAGAGAGAGAGAGAGAGTGAGACAGAAAGAGACAGGGAGAGAGAGGCAATATACTATAAATACATATTGCAGAAGTGAATCAACTTCTTTTAATGCAATCTAAATAATTTTTAATTAACACAGATATAATTTATTAGCAATAAAATAGTGGTGAGAAAGCACAAAAACTGTGTTTATTATAGGAGCATGAAGTGACCCAATTTATTTTAAAATAAAATCTTGACTATGAGTGGTAATTCAAAGAAAAACAGCTATTTTTATAGTCCTTTAGTTGCAGAATAAGAATCTTCTTTCAGTTTTTTTGTAAGTTAAACCATCACCAGAATGGTCAAAATTCTCTGTTTATATTGTTATGATGACAACTAATTTGTAGCTAAAAAAAGATGTTTTACTAAACTAAGAGAGGATCATACTACACTCATATCCATCACAGTGATAGGTGCGCTATTTGATTTTAACACATAATACAGAGCTTGACAGTAGGGCGCAGCGTCTGAAAGTTAAAAACAAATTGGAAATGTAGAGGAAGTTCTACACTCAGATGGGATCTACTGACCAAATATGTGTACTTGTAAATGTATTCAAGGATGGCTGCCTGGTCGTGCGGTTTGCGCGCTGGACTGTCGTTCAGATTTATCGATGGTACAGGGCTCAAACCCTGCCCGCTCCCATCCCCGTCGTCCTGCAGGAGGTTTGGACTAGGAAGTAATTATCTGCAACTCTGAAGGAACATCCGAAACATGTAAAACAAACAATCAACTGGACACAACATTTCTCAGTAAATCATGATTTCTAATGGGTATAGTTTGTGTATTTGATGTAATTACTTTAAAAAAAAAAAATAGCATGTTACCCCTAAACCTCAAGTAGCTTGTTCACATAAAAACACATAAATAATTTATATTTATATTTTGCATTTCATTATTTTGAAAAATAACAATTATAAAAATAATAAAGATTTCTTCTTCTTTAATGTGTTCGAATCTTCTAGAGGCTAAGATATTGAGATTTCGAGTCGTGTTAGCTATTTAACATCAATTTCCATGTTCTGGTAGCAAGGTACAACATAAGCAATAAACTGCATGTTTCCCTGCCTAATTAAAATCGTAATATGTAGGTGTTGTTTTTTTTTTAATGATGGATCATTATTTAAAAAAATATCCTTAACCCATGACCTACTTCATTCTTCCCAAAATCGATAAGCTAACTAAATATCTGTTCATCAATAGCGGCAGTGGCAACAAAGCAATGACCCCTGTCTTAATAAAGGGAGATGTAGTCTATCCTGCTTAGTCCAAATTAAGGTTTATTTATTTCAAGCTCTAACAGAAAATGACATTGAATTTTCAAAAATAATACTTTTGTTATAAAAATTATATACTATACTGTATCAGTTGTCGCTCTTATGTTTACATGTGCTTGTAACTCGTCCATAAGACTGTGTTTTTAGAAATGTTAGAGATGTGTGTGTTGTGTAGTCTTTCAGTGTATTAAAGCCATACTAAGAGGACATGGTTTTCGACTCTAATATTATTATGTTCATAACAACTTTTTAATATGCTGTTATTGATTTTAGTGGTTCAAGTTACAAGCTACGTGATATGATGGTTAGGGTAAAAACTCTGTGCTTGCCTCCACCAACCCTACATCCCCTTTGAAATCAGATTTATTTTTAATAAATAATACGTTTTATCATACCTATTTTTTATAGACCAATGTTAGATGCTTTCCATTTTTTTTTCTGGAGTTATAAAAATTCAAACATAAAAAATGGTGTCAACTAGGCTCATGGGTGAGCTGAAGTAGTCCTTTACTATCTATAATGTAATTGCAAAATACCACTCAGTGGCTGATTCATTGATCATAAAATCTCTTGAACTCTTGTACATAGCCCATCAAATTTCGTACATAGATTCCTTTTCCTATGTGCTTACTAAGAACGGTTTTTGACAGATTCGCCACCTTAGGACCGCTATTCATGAAGAAACGCAAGCTTTCTATCAAACTTTTGTTTTTTATTTTCGTTATTTGCCCAAAAGGCTACAGTTTACATATAAAGCATTTTTTTTTTAAATATCATGAATTCCATATTTTTAAAGCAATATTTTTCTTTTTCCCTAAGTCTATTTATATTTAATATACCTTACAACAGATGGTCAGACATATATGAAGAAGCAAAGTCTTGTCTAGGAAATCATCAATTAAATAAAGTTAACTAAAGTAGTGACAATGACTGGTAGAGTTACTGGAATTGTAATCTTGCTTATACCTGGTCAGATACTGATGGGAGCAAGCATTTTCATTGATGCATTGATCAAAAATAAATTAAGGTCACGAAATTAACTCTTAATATTAGAAATTTGGTGAAAGCAAAGCAAATTTAAAGGACTTATCAAAGTCATATAATATATAAATATATATATATTGTCTTTTTGTTTATATTTTTAAAAATTTAAAACTGCTAACAGTGTTCATAAATTATAATTAGTCTATAGGTCGTATAGAAATAATAAATTAAAATTATAAATATAAACTAAAAATGTTAACAAAGACAGACATAATAAGTAAAGTTTATTTTGTTTTTTGTTTTTTAATTCCCCTCCTCTACTATGCACAAATGTGTACAACAAACCAAATATGTGCAAATGACCATACTGGGTCATCTGAATCAGAAGTGAAAAAAATTGGCGCATGGAGCCAAAAGGTTGTCCACCCCTGCCTTACATCATCAAAGTGAGATAGATGCTAAATTAGATTCTCCTTCATAAATAAAGCTCAAACCTCCTGCATGATGGTAGGGGATTGGAAATTTGAATGATTGTGATGGCAGTTGGATGAGCTCACCAATATAGGTACTGGTACCGGTACTTATGAAATAGATATACATATATATTTAAATACATATTCTATAAATTTAGAATGATTCTTCTTTTTTTTCTTTACTCTAGAGCACGAATTGCAACTGTTTCCTCCTTATAGAAATGCTGCTGTAGGAATCGGAGACAAAGCAGTTTTTGATTGTAGCATTGATCCAAGAAATGGTGGTACACCCGCTTGGAAAACTAAAACTGGAGGCAATGTCCAAGTGTAAGTTTAAATGTATTTTATAAAAATTAAAAAGTTGACAATTTGAAGTCAAACTCAAGGGTCTCAAGTCAATACACTAATCACTGTGCCAGCAAAGTGCTTATGAAAATAGGTTTCAGAGCTATTTATTGTTAGTTTCAATTTGCTTAAGTGACTACCTAATTCTCTACTTGACTTATACCGTCACAACTTTTCCTTGTTCCAGACCAAACAAAATAAGCAATTACCAAAATTAAGTAAAATTTCCCCTTTCAGACCTTGGGAGCTATAATGTAAAGATCATCTGTTTCTATGGCTGACAGTTAACGAGGATGTCATGTTGCCAGCACAACAACCAACCAATTTACTTTCCCCAACTAATGTCACGTACTCATTAGAGTTGGGTAGACTCATGTAAATATTTAAATGTTTCTCACTTATAGATTTTGGTCCCATCCATGAAACGATAGTGCTTAAAAATATTGGTTAACATTTTTACCTGAAATAGCAGAAATAAACCTTAATGCAAGGGGAAACGATTTTTTTTTGTACATTATATTTGTTTTCATTGTTATAGGCCTTGTATCTATTCTCCTACTTATCTTATCTTTGAAAAAAGATAATTTATTCGTCCTTCACATTTCATGTTTCAACCTAGTTATACAGGTTAAGCAGTGAAGTCTATAGCTCTTTTGGCTGATCCATTCTCTAATGACACTAAGGAAGAAAAAACATTTGAAGGTGTATGGACTAAGAAATGTGCCTTTATCTTTATGTCTTTCTTTGTACCGGTATTTTATTTGATTTTGTTATTCTGTTTGTAAAGTATGGTTCACTGTCCTGAAGTGTCTCTCCATGTAGTAATTTTACTAATGGTGATTCTCTTATTAAATGTGAGTATTCATTTATTATAAATCTCACTGCTCTGTTTTGTACTTTTTCTAGTTTTTCTTTATGTTTTCATGAGTCGAGGTATCCCAAACAGAGGATGCATATTCAAATATTGGCCTAAGTTTAAATAGCATTTTAGTTTTAGGTTCCTATTTGATGTGTACAAATTTCTTTTAATAAACCCTAATAATTTGTTTTATTTTTTTAAATAATTTTATCATTATGGAAATTCCATGATAACTTTGGATTTATTATTACACCCAAATATTTTTAATTTTTATAGAGACTGGTTTACCGTAAATAAAATGTTTTTTTTTGTTACTTTAATAACTGGCACTTTCCACCCAGAAAGACATGCTCCAATTTGATTTCCATCTCTGTAGTTCTTCTCATTCTTTTTGTGTTTTTTTTTTTTGTTCTTTATATTATGCAATAGTCTGCAAATAATTTGACTTTTGTTCCTGAACTAATGCTATTAGGTAGGTCATTTATGTGAATGAGAAACAGTAGTGGGCCTAAGATTGTTTCTTGAAGTACACCCAGTTTACTATTATTGGTGTTTATGTACAAATAATGATCTTTTAGCCCATTTTTTATGCTGTCATTATTATTTATTTTTTTATTAATAATATTGAGCAGGCATGATTACTATAATTGATTAGCTACTCTCAAAGCAGAATTTTAAATTCTTGAAGAATCAACATATTTATTGCTTTTTCTTTTATACTTGTATTCTTATTCTAAATATTTTATGAGTATGTGACATGCTTTTTATAAATGTTCCCTTAGTACTAACCAGGATTTCACATCCAGACTTGAGTTTCTACATTTTGCAGTGCACAATGTTGGAACTTATTTATGTGAACTGGGAAAGGGTAACGTACAACAAGAACAACTTTACCTTTCAATAGTAGGAGTTGATGGTAAGTTGATCATCCTGAGTTATCTCTCTTGAAATGTGTGTTATATTACATATATAAAGGCAGCACTAGGTGGAGTTGATGAATCGGAGGATCCACAGTCAGGACATTCCCTTATTTGCTATATTTAATTCACCTTTTTCTCTCATAAAAATTTGGTCCCTATTGCTCCCATATATATATTTAATATGTATGCATCGTTCGTTGATTGTGCACTTAGCTTCATATTTGTATTTGAAACTTGTTTTATATACCCCGGTATACAATTTTAACCCTGAAACATTTTTTGATAATAGACCAAAGAATGATACTTAGGTCAGTGAAATGATTTCTACACATTTTCTTGTAGCCAGACATTTCAATTATCTTTGAAACAATAAAACAAAGTTAAAATCAAGCTGTTATTTTGTTATGCAATAGACCGCTGGCGAACAACAGCTTTGTTTGCATGAGATGCTGAAAAATAAGCAGGTCGGGACTGGATTTGCATAGTCATGTGAAACACTGCATTCATCCTTAATCTTCAGAATCAAAGAACTTGCCATTATGCAATTATTAATAATGTTACGAATCTCACTATCCAGGCTATCTGCAAACTGCACCTAACACCACCAACTTAAAGAACTTGACAACTCAGGGCTTCAAAATAACCTAGTAGTTTAATGTCAATAAATAACAGCCAATACTGTACAATTGGCAACACGTACACTGTACAAATATCTCTCCGATAACACCATATCGCCGTATCAACTCTTGCACTGGCCTCTCCGTCTTGTTCCGGGCTTGCACTGGGTTCAACAGTTCAGGACTGACTTCACACACTAGGCTCGTTGTGTCGGACTCAATCGCAGACCAAGATCAAGATGCCAGTCGTCTCAACTGTACTTGACAGTACTCCGCACTGAACCGTCGTAATGCTCCGTACAGAACCACACCGTTGAACTGTGCTGTAGTCGACTGTGTTTTGAACCCCTGTCGTGAACCTTCTGTCATGAACCGTCTTGATTGCGACACCTCCGCTCTTTATATAGGGTCCCTAATGGCCTTCTAGAGCCGGGCGGAACATTGCTCGACGTTTCTAGCTTCATCACATGACTACATCCCTCGTTACGCTCCTGAGCTCTGTTCACGACGCCGATCATTCCCGAACCGTCATGTTGACACTCGTCTCGGCTGACCGTCGTAACTCGTCATGGTTGACCGCTCGTCTAACGCGTGGGGCGATTTGCGTTGGCTGACTACACTCACACCACTACCCCCCATCTGTGCCATCACCAGGTTTATAACAATAAGTATTGCTTATCATTAGGTTTTTTAGACCTGCTACATTTTTTGGTTCCTTTTAAATAATTTCGAATGAATATTTAATACTGGTATTGAAAATTTATTATTAAAAAAAAGATATTCTACATAATAATTTGATTAGAAAAAAAAATCTTCATGTGTAATAAGTATGCATCATTCATTGTTTCTGCATTGACTTTCATATTTGTATTTAGGTTTCAGCTTAATTGCTACCTACTCACTGAAGCTTTTATATGTAGTGTGTTTGTTTTGTCTGACTTGTTCTATTGAGAGGTATACAGTTAAGCCATTGTTTTTCTAATCTCTATGCACTTTTAAGATTGTTGGTGGAGTTTGATGATACCATGTGGGAGCAGGATTGGGTCAGTCAAGTGCATGTTGGATTAACACTATTTGTCTAAAGATTAATTATTTATTGGGGATCTAGATGGTCCAGTGGTTTGCTCATTGTTGCTATTAGTTGGAGTTGAATCAGCAGGTTGTTGGTTTGTGTTTTGGTCAGGACTGTCCCTTATTTCTCTATATTTAATTCACCACTTTATTTGGTCTTTAAAGTTGCCTTTATTTATGAAATATGTGTGGACAAAATTTTCATAATGTTTTGCTTATTGGTAGAAAGCAGTGTAAATTTCTTTGCCATTTTTCAGGCTATCATGACTTTTGACTTCAAACTTAATAATCTGCGCCACCAAATTTGACTGACTAGGTTTTCTGCTTGTAAAATGCTTATCTGTTAGACATGTATGGTTTTGTTCTTTAGTGGCTTTGTGTGGTTTAGTGAAAAAAAAAATTATTATAAAAACAAAAACCCAGTTGTTTGTGAAAGGCAATTTTAAAACAAATCTTGAGCTTGCCTTATAGCTCTAATTGGTACTAAGGAAATTAAAGACTGTAGGTTTTTGTGGTGCTGGTTACTTTATGCCTTTTTAATCATATTTGGACACTGATGCATGAGTTTTACATCATATGCATCACTAGGGTTTGTACAGAAACTTCACTTTTATAGTGTGAGTATATATATGTAACTAGCACCACACACCAGTTATGCCCATTGATTTGTTCCTAGGCTATTATATATAGGCTATGTATTGTTTATTTTGGCTGGATCTCACTGTCCCATATTTTAATGTTTCCCCCATACATACTTTTTTCGCCTGGGAAGTCTAGTATCATTTACATTGAATTAAAAAGGCTTGCTCTCTCTCTCTCCTTTCCTTCTGCTCACCCTCCCACATAGACTTATGGCCCTTGAATTGTTATTTGAGCTTTTCTCCTTATGTGAAAGAGTTAGAAATGGACACCACTATTCGCAAATAAGTACACTCTTTAAGGATCTTTATCAGTTATAGTTATGGACTTTACATCAGGCCTTTATATTGGGGTGCATCTTATACACACTTTAACTGTATTTGTCCCATTTTTTTTTAAGACTTGCTGAGACAAAGTATCCCCACCTCACAAACCATAATGAACAAAAAATCCTTCCCAAAGCTCACACACACACACTTAGGCCTCCACATTCGCGACTCCATACACAGAAATTCGGTGTTCTTGAGAGAAAATAAAAAGGAAATTTTGGAAAACAGTTTTCACGACTTTTTAAATTGTCCGCAATGGTGAGTTATGCACCAAAGAATTATTGTTTTCATTTTTGGTTTTATAACTTTGTACACTCAAACATACACTTTCACACAGTTATCTCTTATTCAGGGAAAAAGATGGAAGTCTATATAGAACATTTGTATTTAAGCTTTAAATAACTACTGACCCCACTTTGAGAGAAACAGTACAAAAGTTTAATAAAAGCTTCAAATACATACTGACCCCACTTTGGGGAAAATACAATACAAAAATTTAATAAAAGCTTGTGATGTTTAGTGAATAGCCACATTCAGACTGTAAATCAATCAAAACTATTTCTTAATGAGCACCTAAGATGTAAAAAGGGTCTGTATACAAAATTTCCTGCTGTTCCATTCAGCAGGTTCAGAGATATCTTAAAAGATAAATCAGTCATTGGTATTACATGAATGGTATTGTTAAACAAAAAGAAATATTTTTATAACACTATTGCAAAAATATAGTTTTTACTAATCAGTAATTAAGTTTTTTTTCTTGTTTGGAAAACCACTTCAGTTTTCAATTTATTCATAGACATTATTACATTATTTTATAACTATATTGTTGTAGCTCTCTAGGTTAGGCACTCAACGAAAAGGCAGGCAACTTAAAACAGTTGAACAGGAACTAAATATGTGTGTTTATTCACTAGGGCAAAAACATAACACCCTTTGACTTCCTCAGAGTCTTACTACTAATTTACCAGTCCTTTAGACAGCAACCCGAATGTGGACCAACAACAGCCGTCCCCGCTTCGCTCCAGGTCCCTTCTACAACCTTCAGGCAGCACAAAAGCTGGCTTCTTAGTTTCTAAGCATTCAGACTCTTTACAATCCCTGATTACTGTTATTCTCTCTATCCTAGTGTCTTCCTGTTTACGTTCACTAGTGCGCATCTAGAGTACTGGTGCAAGGCGGGGTTACAACAATATTAAGAGTTAGCACTGGGCCACTTTTCTATTGTAAACAGCTTCGTAAAATGTGAGAACTTATTTAACTAAGATCCTGTTTTGTATTAAAATTATCTTACTAGTATACTCTTTTTGGCAGTACATAAATCCAGCAGCGTGTTTGAATATGAGATGGAAAGCGCCACACTTGAATGCAAAATAACTCCTATCAAAAGTATTATTACATCAGCATTTGAGGGATGGTATTATGATCAAAACTCCACAGAAATAATGCTGAGTGGAGATAATTTTATCACTACTAATGGGAAACTAGTCATCAAAGACCCAAGTAAGTCATTTCTCTGGTCTACTCAATAGTTCGTCTGACTCTTTTTAGCAACTGTCTATAAAATTGTTCTTTTAGGATGTTGCATTTATTGCCATATATTACATTGCATCAGTAACATGGTTGTTGCAGTTATTGTTTAAATTATGTTTTGTGTTACAAGATTGGGATATTTCTTCAGAAATGAAGATGATTAGCCCAGACCTGCAGGGAAGTACATGGCTGGGCTTGAATTGGATACCTTCATGACCACATTCTGAAGTCCTTACCATACAACCAGCCAGCCATCCTTGCCTACAAAAAGATTGTTCTAATTTTACAAAAATCTATAATTTTATTTACTCACAAACCTTGGTATCAAGGATTTATAGTTCTATCAGAATCTAGTAATGGTGAGAAATTAGGCCAGAGAGAACGCTCCCATCAAGACAAAGAGCTAGTCTAATTTACAGACACGTCAGTAATAAAAATAGCTTATGTAACCCTATATTCTGTTTGACAGTAAGTTTGTGTCAGGATGATCGAGTATTGTATATTATTTGTTGTAGGGGATTCCTGCCTGACTGGTTAGACCTATGGACAAAACTGGCACATATTACTTATAATGGCCTCCTTCAGTTATGAAAGGCTATGGATCATCTCATAGAAATGAGCTGAATGCCTGGGTGTAGGCTATGATCGGAATGATGTCAATACTACTTTTGATTAAGAAACTCTACCATAACAGACGCATATCTGTCTTAAATAATACTTGATAATAGTTGAATATTTATGGTACAAAAAAGAAAGATATATATAAAACAATTCATGACAATATGACATAAGTATAAGTTACTTACTATGAAATTAAGATGTTATGGAAACCAAAAAGAATGTAAAACTGTCTGTTGAGAAAGAGTTTCCTGTGCAAGCATTGTTCAGGTTTTCAGTAAAATAATTTAACCTCTTCAATTCAGACCCACTACAATTTTTAGACTTCTCAAATCTCAAACAAAGGGAATTAGCTCTGCAAGAAATTTAAATGGGTTCACACACACACACAAATCTCCAAAGATAATATAATAACTCCATCTGCAATATAATCCGAATTGATTGTTTTCTATTAGTCTAACAACTTAGTGTTTTTGTATGTATATCTTTAGTCCTACACTTATGACAAAGTTCTTGACCTATGTTGTGAAAGGATCTTGGTGTGTGTGTGTGTATGCCGCGGAGCATGAGTGTCACCCTTAAGTTACGCCCCTGTTCTGTACCTGTCCAGCGGTTGAATGGGTCAGCCTAGCAGGGTAGCGAGAGGTCAGGAATGCAGAAGTGCAGTGGAGCAGCTAGGCCTGTTAGTGTAGGTTGTGAGGTAGAAGCTAGAGAGGAAATAAAGTGATGTACTAATGGAAAAGAAAGCCAGTCGAGTTTGTTACTTTGGTGTTTTGTGGTTCATTAAAATTAGGAAGTCGTCACAACCTATAATACTCATATCTAGATCTAAATGGCTGCTTCATTTTCATCAGTAACATATCCTTTTATAAGAAAATAAACATCTCCTTTTTTGATCATTGAAGTCCTTAATTCATTACATTTGAAACATTTTCTCCTTTAAGTGTCTAGGAGCCACTCTAATTTTTTATTTAAGGTTGTGACTAAAAAAAATATTAATGAAATTTATATTAGTTGCTGGCCTAAATTGCAGCTATGGGGGTGTAATGACCGAGATGTAAAGCGCTTGGCTTCCTAACCAATGGGTCTTGGAGTTCGAATCTGAGTAAATATTGGAATTTTTATATTTCGGGATTCTAAGTCCACCCAGCTCTAATGGATACTTGACATTAGTTGTGGAAAAGTAAATATTATTTGGTCATTGTGCTGGCCATATGACACCTCATTAACTGTGGGCCACAGAAATAGATCTACCTTATAGATTGCAAGGTCTGAAAGAGGTACTTATTTTAACAATGTACAGCTTGCAAAATTTGTATTGTATTTTTACAAAACTTATCAACTCACTGTGGCTTAAAGTTTATGCACACCAATTTCAGATAAGGCTGAAATTTCACACAGTTATTTCTTTTACTTGACACACAAGAATCACGATTTAACAAAAATAACCAATTAGTTAATAAACTATTAGTGATTTATTATTTTGTTTTGTATCTTGAACAAGGGAAAGAAATTGTACATGACAGATGTGGTGATATCAGTTGAATTTTTTTTGAGAACTCTTGAACACTTTTTTTTTATGTATTTAAAAAAAAACATTCACCTTCTTCCCTTTCCCAACTGGTCCAGACAAGTGATAGAATCATAGTGCATTGAGAAAGCTAAACAAAAAGCAATTTGATATGAATATTTCTAATTGCCCAGATTTAATATGTCTAAGTCAGTTGTAAGTATAATTACATGACTGATCCAAATCAATTCCTACAATTATACTTTAATCTATAAGCTTTGTTCTTTCAAAAAGGTATTTTTTAAAGTTTTATTTATTAAGTAAACTAGATTTTGTTGTGCTTTTATTGTATTTGTCTGCCCAGAGCATTTTTATGTTTGGAAACATGTGCAGCACTTTTTGTAAATATCTTTTTAGAAAAATACATGGTATTTCATTTTTAATTAAAAAAAAAAAAGAAATATGTTTTTTTTTTCTTTGTAACTATATTAACACTTTTTATTGCTAGCAATTCTGAAAAAAAAAATAATTAAAAATAAAAAGTAAAATATCAATAATACATAAAACACTCAACTGTATTTTACAAAAAGAAAAAAAAAAAACTAATAAAATACTCAGAGAGACATAAAGATACAGATACATTTGTTATTTTATATGGTAGGACAAATTTGTACAAGTGCTCCTTCTTCCCTAGTGCCACTAGAGCATGGAATGGGTTGCCTGAATCAGCTATGAAAACTAAAGAAATTAGCAGAGTTTAAGTCTCTGATTAACATGCATGACTAGATTGACTTATGACATGTTTAGGACTTAATCATCTTCCCATTTGAAGTAACGGCTTTAATCTATAAGATAAGAAAAGTTAAATCCCAAATCAGTTATAAATTCTATTTATTGCATTATTATCTTCATACATTTTTCTAACCCCCCTCCTCCCCTCCCCCCTCCCCATTTGTTAAATCTAACCCAATTGAACCCATTTCCAGTTTGAAAAATCATTCAAATTCCCTAAGCAAATAGGAATAACTCTGAATATAAAAATATTTTTTTTTAAATATTAAGAAAAAAAATGTCAGATCTAATAGTTATAAATAACAACTTAAAAAAATAGAACAACATGTCTAGTTTGAAAAATATATACTTTTTATATCTTAAGAATATCCCGGGTGTGGCTCAAGCACTTGGGGTATGGGCACTTTCCTTTTAAAAAGTCATGACGCTCTTGTTCTAAATTAGACATGAGCTCATCCTATAGGAAAGTGTAAGAAACTGCTGCTAGTATCCTGATGCATTAGTGTTATATGCCTACCGCAGTAGGATCGGATTGGGTAGTGGAGACTGAAAGTATGTCTCAAGCTTGGTATAGCTGTTAAATTGGAGAATTATAGCCACATACACACACACAAAGATTATCTTGTTCAATACTGATAGAGCTTTCTACACTATAACATATGACAATAAAGTTATATATATATATAGTAGACATATTTTACCCGCGACCCACGGGTCTTTATTTGTGTATTACTGTCGATATAGTCACTGAGAGTGTTTTTAGAAGAACTAAACGAAATAATAATATAATAAATAAAGCGAATGTATAAATGTAAAAATAGTATAAATGAAGCTATAAAATCAAAATAGCTAATCTACTTAAATCCATTTTTCAAATTAAAACATTTGCTTGTAGGCCTACATATATTTGATTAAAATTTGAAATGAATAGACTTAATTTTGTATGTTCATGTGTAAAAGTATAAAGTAGATCTTGAGGTAGACATAGATCTAAATCTACACTAATCTAGAGTTAAAAATTGGCTTTTATAGAGTTCATTCTGTGTTGCGCATGCGTGACCTTTTTTCATGAATGAATATAGGCCTATCTCAACACGGCTACGCAGCTTTAGCAAACAGCGAATGAATGCATTAAAAATGCTTTAGAAAAACAAATTTGAATGTTAATTTGATATATATATAAAATGTTTGTTTTGTTTTTGTTTTTTTGTGTATAATATATTTCACAAAATAGGCTTCGTATGTATGTTTTTTTCTAACATGGAAACCTCAGGGCGGATTGATTCAGGAATCTATTCAGCTAGATTTAATTTGAATAATGAAAACACCAAAATAGTTTACAACTGTCAAGTCCCCTTTAAAGGTAAGATCTTAATATCTTAGTTTAACTTTATGAAGCTGTATAGGTTTATGTTTATAATGAGGGGTTTAAGTCTTTTTAATGCATTTTAATCTTTTTTTTACATCTGTCCAACCAAATTCGATCAATTTTTAGTATTAATCACTTATTATGTTCAAACTTTTCTGTTTATTTGAATCAATGAACAAAAAAAAGCTGACTTCTTACCATAATATTCAAACTTTTTCTAACATCCATATCCTTAGCTTGGGTGTGTTAGATGAAGGAGTTGGACAGCTAGCTACCGTCTTAGTCAAGAAAAGTGTTGTCCCTTTCTTGACAATCCTACAGCACATTTTTTATTAGATACTTACAACTAGGGGGACATGGTGGCTGAATGGAAGTGCTTAAACTAGGAATCTCCGATTTGAATCTCAGTGAGGACTGGGATTTTTAACTTTATGATTATGGCATCACTGAGACTGCCCAGCTCTTAATAGTACCTGATATTAGTTGTGAAAAATAAAGGCGCTTGGTCATTGTTTTGGCCACATGACAGTCTTGTTAACCTTGAGCTATAGAAACATGATCTTTAAATCATCTGCCTGGTAGCAAGGTCTGGAAATTGTTGTTTTTTTCAAACTACAACAGGAATTTACATCGTTTATAGAATTGGGTATCAAAACAACCCTTTCATTACAATACAACCTGGCCCACTAAATTCTAGCCTTGTGATGTATTTGTAACTGTCATCTTTATATGTTCATAAAATGGCATAAACACCTAGTTTTTGCCGGCGATATTCAATTGTACGATTGCAGTTTATTTAAAATACTAGGCTCTGCATCTTGCAGTACTATGCACTATGTTCCTTAAAGTATTTCATTTCTACATGTAGGTAGGCTGGTAGACTATTTAAAATTTCAATGTATAAAAAAATATGTAAAGGGAGCTTGATTACTACAAACATTATTATAGAAAATGTGGTACTAAACTTGTATTACGCTCTAAAGTGTATAAAAGAGTGCCAGTTACAATACTTTGTTGGCCCCTTTAATGCTGTCCATCATCAAAGTGCATAATTTGCGTCTCCATTTACACATTGGGTGCCGGCCAGTCCACCCTTGTCTCTTGACATTATTCTTGAACCACTTCTGGCCTCTTCATCAAAGTAATAGCTGGAGAAATCAGTGCATAATAAAAAAAACAAAAACAAATAGTACTTACAGACAACCTAGAATTGATCTCTTCCATCATCCACCCAAAAAAAAAAAAACGCTTTTATGAAAATGAAGATAATCAGTAATGCTATTGCTGCAAAATGCAAAGCACCAGGTAAATGATAATGTTCCGCCTAATCAATTCATGAGCATGACTATGATTGCTATGAAATGCAATCATATTTTTTTCTTGCTATTTTACTCAATAAAGTTCCACTATATATTATTGTATATGTTTTGTTAAATGTAATCAATCATATAAATGCATTGGATAGACTGGATAAGTTTTTCAAATGCAGATAGGAATCAGGAACTGTAATTGACTGTATTTTAATTTAAGGAAATCCAGAGTCAGTCTGACAATTGCAGTAAGAGGTAACAATCATTTTTGTTTTAAATCACATCAGTAAATTGTTTTGTTTTTTAATTTAGCAAAAATTGTTTCTGTTTTAGCTGACTTAGTAACAGTGTAGCCCTTTAAATACTCTTGTTGGCCATAGAAAGTGGTAAACTTCATTTTAACAGGCATTTGTTTTTTTTGGACACACATAATATAGAGCCCCATTTGATGTTTCCGTGATTCTACACTTCTTTCTGTAACACTTACGCCATGGTATTTACAAGTCTCAAAGTTTTTAAAATATTTTTTTTTCTTACAGCCTCACCGCTGGTACTTAACTTACCCCGATCTATCAGCTACTTAGTGGACAACGATGCAAATATAACCTGCATGGTGTTGGGTTATCCAATGTCAACAGTGACTTGGACTTTTGAGGATAGAGAGCTGCTACTGTCTAATCGCTATCTCCTGTCTGACATTGGTGGGAACAAGAATAACAGACTTACTATTCTGAAAGTGAAATATTCAGGTCAGAGATTTGTTTCTTTGTGTCAAATGAATTTATATACTATGGTTATCAAACTTTTTAAAAATTTACTATTCCCAAGTGGAATTTAGGCTCTTTCATGGTACACCTAAGTTTGTTATACCTGTAACTTTTACATATACACTTTTAATACCTTTAGACCGAATCAGTTGGTTTTAAACACTGCAATATCTGCACTTTCTACTGAACCAATAGCTCCAAGTTCCTCATTAAAAAACTACCCTAAACTATATCCAAAGCAAAGAGAGGTAACTCTAAATTGTTATAAATTCTTTAAAAAAAACAACTATTTCAACAAAAAAAATTACAAATTTAGAACAAACGCTAAAAAAATAAAAAATAACTTTTATAAAATAGAAAAATGTGTCTAGTCTTAAAAGATATATTCTTTCTTTTTATAATAATACTCAATTTCCTGGGTAACTGTATACCCTGATACATTAAAAGTATACCTTAATACATCCTACTGAAATGGGAGCTATAAGGGAACATTTGGATATTATATAATGCCAAAAATCATTTTTATTAACGTGCCCCTCCCCCTAGTGAAAACAAATCTTCATAAATTCAATTTGAAAAGACATATTTATTGATTATCATTTTCCAGAATTACATTTTTCATCAAGGCATCTGTAAAATTGATGTAGTCATTTTTTTTTCTCAATACTGTACACATACATTTAGTGGCTGTGCTTTAGCCCCTCCTCAAAAGTCTGACCTACGGAAGTTAAGGGGCCACTGTAGGCCCTGTTATTTTATTTCATTATTTTTTTTTTGTTATGTTAGAAATCTTCACACTCCCATCTCTCCCTTGTAACAAAGCGTAACAAATTCCTTACATAATATCTAAATGTTCCCTGAGGTTGACAATGTTAAAAAAGCCCTATACACATCTGGTTTTCACAGAAATAGATTTACCAATTTTATGTTGTCCTTTTGACAAAGACGTAAAGAGCTTTTCTTACATATAAAAATATTAAAAGACACTGAGATTTTACCTTATCATCAAAAGTCTTCTTCATTCTCAAAACTTAGGTCCTCAAATTTACCAGCTGCTAATTTTATATTATATAATTTTATATTTATTTTAAAATCTTTCTAGTGGCAAGTGAGATTACATTAAAAGTTCAAGGGTAAAAAAAATGATGATTTAAAAAAAAAATTCCCATTAGATAAAGGGGATGCACAGTGAGAAAACATCGATTTAGGTCAAAAATATCGATATTTTAAAATTAATTGATTTTAATAGTTTAAAATGTCTAGAATACAAATTCCCTATCAAAATACTAAAAAAACTGCACTTTATACATCAATTTTGTATTTTAAAAGTAGATGTATAAGCAAAATTTTGATGTTATGGTGAAAAATCAACATTTTGTAAGCTAAAGTTGATAAGCTAATGTACGCTCTTATCCCTAACAGATGGTATCAATAAAAAGGTCTACTTTTCTAGTTACGATTATGTGCATGGTTTCTCATTCTATAAATAAATAGTACTACAATAAACTTTCAAACTACGTCACTACCTCTTTTTTTTCCCTATATCCTCATATACACACCCCCAAAGCCATATTTATGCATATGCACTATCAAAGCTACATTGGTAACTGTATATAGACGCATGTGCACTGAAAAAGTTTCATTGACAACAAAATTTGCACGCATGCGCACATGACGTGAACTGGTTATTCTTCTGTAAACATTTGGAAGCTTCCATCACATCAACACTCGATTCATTATTGAAACTCAGAAATGCCAACAAAAGGTTATATGTTTGGAAAGAAAAAATGTTACTGTAAGCCCAGAGGGCGACATGCTTCAAAGACAAATGCACAATTACAAAGGTAAGTCTAGATCTAGAGTTTTTTTTTTGTTTTTTTGTTTTTTTTTACTAGACCAGCGTGTGCTGACACTTTAATGTCATGATAATGAAACCTTTGCTTCATCAATCTTCGAGTTCAACAACGTGTTTATCATGTCAATGAATCACATCTAGATCTATAGACATTAAATAAATATCATGAAAGTGATTGCAAACATAAAGATCTATCCTTTTTGAGATCTAGTCTAGATTACGGGCATAGATCACATTAGAACTAGATATTCTTGATCTAAATCTAGATTCTAGATTATCATTTAGATCTAGTTGTAGGACTTCAACTTGGCCTTTTTTATTTTTTCAAGATCTAGTACATATATAGATCTACATGTAACATGTCTCTTTACATTTTTTTACTTTTGATGATTAATACAATATATGATTCCTAAAATGCATTATAAAATGTAAACTAATCTTCATGTACATAAATAGATGTGACGTGTACTTTCATACTATTGAATTTTTTTTTAAAGAACCTCAAATTTTTTGTTATTTGTTTGCAGCTCTGTTTTGGGTACAGCTGGATCTGAAGCAGCAACAACGCAACCTGGAAGTGCAGCTGAACAAAAAGTATCCCTAACTGCAGTTACTAGCGCTGATAACACCAAAAAGAGGCTGCCTGAAGATTTCATATACGTTATGATGAATTCAATGCAATTGACCACAATGGTCTCCTTGTTGTGCTGTCCACATTGCTTTGACAAAAATTTAACCATGTGCATCACACAATCAAAAGGCATGGCTCATTTGATTAAAATCAAATGCCTAAATTGTGAAACATATTTGTGGTCCGACTGGACCTCAAAAAAAAGTAATGTTCATCTGGATATTAATGTCTGCGGTGTCGTTGCATTAAAAGAATCTGGAATCTCGCATTCTAAATTTGATAGGTTTTGTGGACTTATGAATATGCCCTGCATGCACAGAAATACCTATAACAATCTAGCTAACAACACTGCTATAATTGAAGCTGGTGAAGAATGTATGATTAGGGCATCTGCTGTTGTGCATGGAAGAAACATTTCAAAACCTCTAACTACAGATGATAGAATAAGTTCAACAGGCTGTCCTGTTATTACAGTTTCTTTCAATGGGACTTGGCATAAAAGGGGCCACTCATCTCATTCAGGAATTGGCACAGTTATTGATTTTGATACTGGACTTGTCATCAACACTGAAGTCCTATCAAATTATTGCCGTGCTTGTGATTCAAACTCTGCAGAACTAAATTTTGATGCCTCTAGGCATATGTGTCAAAAAAACTTCAGTGTCTCAGCAAATGCAATGGAGGCCACAGCAGCATCCAAAATTTTTTCGCGCTCTGTGGCATCCAGAAAACTTGTTTATGGCACGATGCTGTGTGATGGCGATAGTAAATCGCATTCATCTGCCATTACCAACTCAGGATATGATGTAGAAATCTTAAAAGAGGACTGCATTAACCACATCTCAAAAAGAATGTTTAATGCTTTGAACAATTTAAAAATGTCTAACAAAAAAGAACTAAATTATAGGCTTACAAAGCCAAAAATTGAAAAAATTACAAATTACTATTCCAAAGCTCTGCGCCAAAATCCTCCTGACATTCAAAAAATGAAGCTGGCTGTTATGGGCTCATTTTTTCATATGATGAGCTCAGACCTAGATCATAACCACAGGTTGTGTCCTGATGGCACTTCATCTTGGTGTCACTTTAAGAGATCAGAGGCACTAAAACAGCCATACAAAAAACATAATCAGACCATCACATCAGAAATAGGAAAACTGTTATTTCCTATATTGAAAAGACTAACAGACACAGATCTGTTAAAAAGATGTTCAAGAATGGGAACACAAAACGCCAATGAATCTTTTAATTCCCTCATTTGGCAAAGATGCCCCAAAACAGAATTCGCAACATTAAAAACGGTAAGGGCTGCGACATACCTTGCTGTTTTAGCCTTCAATAATGGACCTATTGGCATCAAGTCAGTTTTTTGACATTCCCTGGACACTAAAGAACATTTCTTCAAGTGAGAAAATGCAAAATGTCAAACTACAGCTTGTTAGAAAAAGAAGATCAATCGCATTAGTGTCCAGGAGAAAAAAACTTGAAAAAACGAAGAATTGAGCATGAACACCAGGCAGAGATTCTAGAAGGTCCAACCTATCAATTAGGCTATTTTAATGTATAGTTTTTTTGTTTTTTTATTATCTATTATGTTGTATTATGTAAATATTCCCTTTTTTTCATTTTTATGGTTGCAATAAATATTTTATATCATTTTAAATACTTAAAATGCGTTTTCCTCAAAATGTATTTTTAGGTGCATGTTGTCCACAAGAATCTCAAAATCTTTAGTTCTGTATAAGTTAGACTAATAATTTTTCACATGTAGTTTATTGATAGTATATCATAGGTAATAAGCAGTGTATAAGTTAGACTAATAATTTTTTACATGTAGTTTATTGATAGTATATCATAGGTAATAGGCAGCGAAAAATTTTCAATATGTATAATTTTCATAAAAAAAGAAAAATAATGATGTGACCTCAGGTGAAAAATGGGGTTGAAAAAAAATAACAATTTTAAAAATTCATAAAAATTAAACCAGCAATAATTTCCAAAAAAAAAATTAGCCAGTTACCTATGGCATTCAAATATCTATCAGGTGCAATCAAGAGATAAAAAAAAAATTTGAGTACTTTAGAATATTTTAAGATTTTTGTAAACATTGTTTATTTTCAAGATGGCCACCATTTCCATAGCAACCCAAAAGGCTACACTCATAAAATGTGTATGATTACTCATGTCTCTATATGTTCTATCAAGTCATGCATAAAGCTTTTCTTTTTAACTGTAAATTAAAAAAATGGAAATTTCATTTTGCATCCCCCTTATCCATTATTTAACTGAAATGTGTGAATTTCTTATAGATGGAGGTACCTACAACTGTACTGCTTCTAATGGAGTTGGCTTCACTTCTTCTAAGGCTACCCTGCTTCGAGTTAAAGGTAATGTTTATGTTTCTTTTTTATTTATACATTTGGCATGTTCCTTTAAACTTGAAGATAAATACCTCCTAGCCCAAACTTCCTACAGTGCAGCAGGCAGAGTTCGAACCTGGGACCATCAAGACCATCAAATGAAAGTCCAAAGCGCGTACCAAACGTCAAAGCAGCCATTCATACTAGACACAGATTGATTTTTTTTTACCGATAATCTGAAGATACAAGTTTTCACTCATTAAAATCACATGCAAATTATTCAAACATAAGTGTGATGTAAAAAAAAAAAAAGTAACAAATTTAGAGAAAAACAAAGAGGCCATTTATTATATTGTTCCCCCTTTCAGACCTTGTGATCTATAGAGTAGATGATGTAAAGGTCATCTGTTTCTGTGACACATGGTCAACGGGGGTGTCAAGTGGCCAGCACAACAACCAACCGCCCAACTAATGTCAGGTACCCATTAAAGCTGGGTGGACTCAGAGGCGCCAAAGATCCTGAAATAAAAAATCCCAGTCTTCACCCGATTTGATCCCAGGACCCTGGTTCTGAAGCCAAGCACTTTACCGCTCAGTCACCACATCTCCATTTCGTATATAGCTGTGGCATTTCTGGTTGACTAATTCAGTGGTGTTATAAATATTTGTTTAATTTGCACTATTATCTGTAATGCCAGAGGTTCTAGAAAGGCCCACAACTGTTTGTAATTTACATAATTTTCTTAAAGTTCTTAAAGTAAAGATTATTTAGATAAGACTGTTTGAACAATAAAAAAAATTTACACAAATAACTGCAAGAATATTAAAAGAATTGGATGAGCTAAACATCAGAATCTAAAGACTGTATGTCTTTGTCCAGAGAAGTGCCAATTATTATGTGCAAGATCATAAATCTAGGTGTTCTATTACAGAATTCCTACATTTTTTGAAATACTACAGAATTAAACAAAAGAGTTACTTTTATTTTTTTTTTATGAAGACATTTTAAAAGGACATAAAACTATAATGCCATTTTTTATGCATTCTTGATTCTGTATCCCTGAATCCAAGAAAACTTGAAGACAAAAAAAATACTTTTGTACCAACTGTTCTGAGCCATGAGATTCAAACTCTGCTTACTACATGCTCTGCATAAATTGAATAAATAATTTCTAAGCTTACATGTTTTGTTACAGATCCTCTTGAATGGTTGTATCCACTGGTAGGAATTATCGTTGAAGTAGTTGTTGTTGGTATCATTGTTATCATTTGCGCTAGGAAAGAGAGACGTCGCCTGGAAGAAATCACACCAAAGTAAGTGTGCAGAAGTTAGTTGGAAACTGCTGATATTTCATGACTGACACTGTGTAGGTTGCCCCCCCCCCCCATCTCACACCTCCTGTCTCGATTGTAAAAAACTCTGTTGTTCCCTCTTCTGTTTTAATGCAGCAACTAGACTGACTGTAAAGGTGTCGTAGGATCTGGACGAATTTTTCTGGGATGACTTTTTTCTCTAACTATTTTCCATAGTGATTCTCGGTGGACACTATCAAACGCTTTTTTGAAGTCCACGAAACTGATCAATAGCCGTTGTTGGTACTCAAGACTTTGTTCTATGATATTTTGTAGAATGAAAATCTGCTCTGTACATGATCTGCCTCTTCGGAAACCTGCTTGTTCTTCTCTAAGCCTTTCATCTACAGACTGTTAAAGCTGTCTCAACAAAACAGTGCTGAAAACTTTGCCGGGGACAGAGAGGAGAGTTGTTGCAGTTTGCCAAGTTGCCCTTTTTTGGAAGCTTTACAATCACTTCCTTTTGCCAGTCCTCGGGGACTCTTGAAGTTCGCCAACAGAGATTTAAGAGATCAGTCATTCTGTTAACAATGCACTGTCCCCCATATTTTAGCATTTCTGCTGATATCATGTGTAGTCCTAGTGCTTTGTTATTCTTTAGCACTGCAATGGCCATGGTAACCTCCTCAGCAGTTATTAGGTCTGTCTCGACCTTGAGATAATTGTCTGAAGAGGGGTCCTTGAATATGTAAGTTAGGTCTGGCGACAGTTGGTTAAGGGTCTCTTTAAAGTGCTCTACCCATCTTGCATCCTGTTCTTCTTTCGTTAACAAAGGGGTGCATCTTATCTCCCTTCCTTTTCCTCCTAGCCATTGACTACATAATGAGGAGAGCAATGAACCAGACTGCCTTTGGTATTCCATGGCGTGAACAACTCCGATTGACAGACTTGGACTTTGCTGATGATGCTGCACTACTCGGGCTACAAATAAATGCATTCAAGAAATGACAGAGAGCCTAGACTAAGAGGCACCCAAAATTGGCCTCCGCATAAACTTGGATAAGACTAAAATTATGCCAGTGGGATATAAGGCAAAGGGTGTCCCCGTCAGACTTGGCGAGTCAAAGCTTGAAGAGCTGGACAAGTTCACGTACCTTGGCAGCATCATAACAAATGATGGAGATGCTTACCAAGATGTAGCCTGCCGAATAGGAAAGGCAGGGAGCATTTTCCAAAGTCTGCAGCCTATTTGGACTAGCCAAGCCATTGGACTCGAGACAAAAATACACCTTCTCAACACAATCGTCATTCCAACTGCTACTTATGCATGTGAGACATGGAAGTCATCTGTCAAAATTGAGAAAAGGCCAAATGTGGCTCAACAGAGATAGTTGAGATGTATTTTGGGAGTCAGTTACACAGATCAGGTCTCAAACAAGGAAATCCTATGCCAAACTGGGAGTTGAACACTTAGTGAGGTTGTGACTGAGCGTCCCATGAGGTTTGCGGGACATGTTCTACGTCAAAATGAATTACACACACCAAAAGTTGCGATAACATGGAAGCCAAAACAAGGAAAGCGCAAACAGGGATGTCCTTGTATTACTTGGCGACACACCTCCATGGAGGACCTCAGAACAGTGGACACCAGGTGTCAGGAGGATTCAGACATTGCCAGTAACAGATCTATATGGAGACAGCTTGCCGCCCAATGCGCCGAACGGCGCGGGAGAACCTAAGCCTAAGTAAGACTGTGTAGGTTGAACTGTTTCCGCTGGAAATATTGTTTTGTTTGTGTTTACTTGGTTTATTACTTTAAGAAGTCATATCATAATATCTCTTAGTTTTCCTTACAAATTGGAATTTTAACCGCAGTAATCTCCTCTTTGTGTAGTTTTCATTTTCTAAGATCTGGATTACATTATTTAAGCAATAATACGTAGAAAATGAAGAAAACAAATCTGGAGAAATGGAGGGGGGGAGGCTATCAAGTAAGAAGATTGTGAAAGATTTGGATATAAATAAATAATAAGCTACATTGAAAAATACCTGCTTCCTACTAAATACAAAAGGACGTAATCATCTTCTTTTTGAAAGTAACAGGGCTTATTAGATACAAAATTAAAACAGAAAAAGTGGACCACAACATGCGAACAACTGGACCTAAACAAGGATGGTCGAAAGGCATGGACCCTCCTACATTGGCTAGCAGGAAAGAAACAAATAACAAACCACCAACCTTTAAAAGACACTGATGACCTAATATCAGAAAACCTTAAAAATGCCGAAACCTTCAATAAACACTTTGCTAGCATCAATAAGTGACATCCATGAAAACAGCTGGACCAGGCCTTTAGTAATATTCTAAAGAGAGAAGAAAAAGCTCCAACTGTCAACTGTCATATCTTTGACAGTCCCTTCACTCTATACAATACTCAATACTGCCCTAAAAAAAATTAAGAAAATCTCCTGGACCCGATAAAATAACAAATGAAATGATCCAGGGATTAGGATCACAGGCCCAAAATTGTATTCTTAACTTTATCTACCATACATGGAGAACTGAAGACATACCACAGGAATGGAGAACTGCAAACATAATACCCATTTTAAAGAAAAATAAACCACCAGGAGACCATAAATGTTATAGACCAATATCTCAAACATCAAAAATTGGCAAAGTGGCAGAAAAAATGATCAATAACGGACTTAATTGGTGGCTAGAAAGCACATGCTCACTCCACAATGCACAAGCTGGCTTGCTTCAGGAAAGCAAGTAGAACAGAAGACCATCTCTTTCGTTTTATCCAGGACACAGAAGCGTTCCACGAAAACAAACACACTACAGCAGTTTTTATAGATTTGCAACAAGCCTATGATAGAGTGTGGAGAAAAGGTCTATTTTTGAAGATGAAAAAAATGGGCATCCATGTAAGAATGTATAGCTGGATCAGGGCATTCTTAAAAAAAACAGAACCACCCAAACCCTATTTGAAGGTGCCATCTCTACTAAAAAAGTTTGGAAGAAGGCCTACCTCAAGGTTCAGCCCTTAGCTGCACACTCTTTCAAATCTTCATGAATGACCTCCCGGACCTCATTTCGGTCAATAAGGCACTTTATGCAGATGACCTCTTAATTTGGACTACAGAGAAATACCCAGTGCTGACTAGATCCAAATTAAACAGAGCCCTCACAACTATCTCCACATTTTCAAAATTATGGAAAAGGGAAATAAACAAAGAAAAGTCAGTTTATTCAATCTTTAGCCACAGCAACAAAACAGCAAAAAGAAACTACATCCTAAAAATAGACTCCCAGCCAATAAATAAAGAAGAAAATCCAACATATCTTGGTGTAAAACTAGACCAAAGGCTGTCTCTAAAACACTTAATGGCAGATTTAAAATATATAAATATATTAAAATATATTAAATATTAAACATAATAATAAACACCTAGCAGGAATATCCTGGGGAGCTGAAAAGAAAACCTTAAGACAGTTATAACTGGATACGTCGGATCTGTCATGGATGAGGTCTCTCCATACAAGCAGATGAAAATCTGCAAAAATACTACAATCTTGTTTCTTGTCTACTTCATTGATCTTAAACCTGCAGTATTCTTTCTATTCTACATTTTCACTCTCTCTATTACTTTTTCTCAACTCTTAGCATTATCTGATGTCCAATCCGTGTGATTGTCAAAAGAGCCGAAGGCTCTTCAAACTCTAGGCGTGTAAGCCTGCTTGAACTAACAATTTTGTCTGGAACCGGTCCAAGACAATTGTAAGACATTGCTATGTCCGATGTAACTGGCACTACGGGCGCATACATTGCCGAATGCCGAGCATACCAGGAACCCCTGCCATTTTCCTATATTGTACCAAGCTAACCGTGCAGGACTGGCCATTGGTGTAACAATCCCTTGAGGAACGGCGCATGGATTATCGACAGGGACGTGGAAGCTCTCTTTCAACTCCGCACTGTGCAATGGGAAAGCACTCGTATTCCCTTAGACACTCCCACAGGAGTTTTATTTTGCTATTCATTTAGCCTAATCACTTCCTTGAATGATCGTTTCCACCAGAGTGCCATGTTGAGGCATAATAGCATACCCAATTCTGATTAGAAGCTATTCAGAGAATTTAATCACACCAATGTGCACAGGTTTTGCACAAGTGCTCAATAATTATCTTATAACTTTTAAAATACATAGCTTATTAACACTTTCTATTTACTGTATACCACTTAATTGTCAAGTGAGATAATGTTCTATTATATAATACATTTATTATCATCATATTTATTGTTAAATCCTATACAAAATTTAGCAGGGGAGTCTACCACTATGCAATCATTACAAAATATACAAGAAAGTAGGTTAATAATGGAGATTATAGTGTTTCAAACATGCAATTCAATAATATTTTTATAATTCTAGGATCTAAAGGGTATGACCTCTGTGCACTGTGTCTTGGATCTTGTGCTTTTTTTTTTTTTTTTTTGTCATTGTTACTAAATGAATACAATGTTGCATATTTGAATGTGTTGTGAACTTGAATTAAAAATCTTTTTTCTTTTTGTTTATTGCTGAAACAGGAAAAAGTAGCCCCTAAGGGAACGTTGTGATGAGAAAATAGTTACAGTCAAATCAATGACCTTTATCTGAAATCATGAAAAGTGACATAACTTAATAAAAGATTGTTTTATCTTCTTTGCTAATCACTGTTATTAGTCATTTTAGCTATAATATTTTAACTTATTAACATAACTTCTTTAAGCAATGATCTTAAAAAAGATATTCCTTATTCTGTTTGGAGTCTGTTCTTTTTGTGTCTTATTTTATTTTTTTTTTATTTTTTAGAGTTGAAACTTTATGTCCATAGTAACGTTCTCATACTGTTTGTCTTTGTTGCTCTCATGTTTTCGTAATATTCGACTGTATAGGTTAGGATGACTGCTGTTTGTTGGATTTTTCAATGCAAACCACAGAAACTCCCCCCTCCCTTTTCATTTTGCAATGAATGTAAAATATTATGTGTGCATGAAGAGAGTTCCATTTTAAGTGTGAAAGTTGGCAAATGCACTAAAACCTGCCACAAAATATATGTTGCTATGACATTTTATATCTTTAATTTATGATTTCTTTTGTTATTTCATAGTTTGGAAATAATACAAAATATTTTTTGGCTCATGAATTTAAACATAAATTTGTAATGCATGCCAAAAGTACTAAAAATTAGTTCTTATATCATATCTCACAATGAATGAATGAATATAATTTACTATGATAAATTAAAGTCTTTTTGAAAAATATTATTAGCCGGATTAATATTTTTTGCTGTGAAAATTCAAAAGAAAGAAAAAGACTGCATTTTGTCTTTGAACTTTGTTCAAAATCTTGCCAAAGAAGTGCTTTTACACTGAGTCAAAACCTTCCCCCTCTTAATGCCAGTTAAGTAATGAGCCATTCTCTTAACGCCTGTTCTATTGTAAACTTAAAGATAGAAGCATTTAACATTGGCTGCATGCATGATTGTAAACTAGTAAAACACCACGTCAGGCATCAAACCAGTGAACTCCATGATCCTATCTCATAAACAGATACCCACTACGTCCAGTGTTTTATGACATTGATCTCGTATCATCAGTGAAACCTTGTCCCTAACCCTAAATGTGGTAGCTAACAGTTTTCATATCGTTGTGCTTTGTATATTTTGTAATACTGACATTGGCAGAGAAAGTTTTCAATTCTTGCCTCCCTTGTATCTCTACAAACACTTGTTGTTTTCTTTTTTTTTTCTCTCTGTTTACTATAATAATTAGGCTTATCTTCGAGTCAGGAGATTAATGAGGAATGCAGTATTTCCCATGGCTACACCGCCCCAGCTATGACCAACCTATTTTGCCACATCCAGGGCAAGCATAACTATTGTCCGCCGGTGGTCGGTTAAGATTTTCTTTTCACCGTCTGTGTTTGTCCTCGGCAGCGGATTTTTATTTGGTCTCCAATGTGTATCCCGCGGCCTTTGTAGGTGACTTCCAGCTGTCTCGTTCTAAAGCCGCATACAACCAGGTGTTCTCTTCTATGTCAGCTAAGGCAAGCTGGCACCTAAGCCGGTCTTTAAAGCGTTTCCTTGGGGTACCCCTGTTACGTCGACCACTTTTTAGCTCACCAAACAAGCTGCATTTGGCATACGTTTACTATAGACCAACCAAAAAACATAACATTGCATTGGATTTACTTTATAGAGGGCATGTTTTAGAGGCAACTTATTACTCTTGGTTCAATTTTTTCTTTTTTTTTTTGGTTTGCATACTATATTTAAAGATATTGTTCACAATTCACAAAAGTGATGTGTATTGTTTGGTTTGGTTTAATTGAAGTATAATGAAACATACATTTTGTTTCAATTTTATTATAGGGTAGACATAATTTTAAATGCGTTGTAATGTATCTATCTATAAAATAATGCTTGGGCAGAAACAAAAAAACTCAGATAAATGTGATATAACCTGTGCTGGATATTTGTTGAAGGTAATTTAAAAATAATAAAAAAAAAAAAAATTAAAAAAAAGATGTCATTTTCATATATCTTACATTCTTGTGTTTGCTGTTTATGTTTAAACTACATTTGGAAATACTTGTTTTTTTAAAATAACTCCTTATAGATATATCATTGATAAATAGCTCAAAAAAAAAAGTAAGTACTTTATGAATCCTAAGTTTTGGTACAATGTAGATGACCAAAAAAAAAAAAGGGGGGGGGGGGTGAGGAGTTCAGTAAAGAATTCACAAAAAAGTCATTCAAGTGCTTCTGTCACATTTTATTAATAATTGTAGTGTCCTTACGTGGAGGAGTGGTGCTGAGTGGTAAAGTGCTTGGCTTACGAACTGAAGGGTCCCAGTTTCGATTCCTGGTGAAGACTGGTATTTTTATCTGGATCTTTAAGGTGCCTCGAATCTGAGTCAACCCAGCTCTAATGTGTACCTTGGGGACGGTTCCCCGACAAAATAGCGCTGAAAGATATTTTTTCATTCATTTGCAAAAACCACTTTATAGAGATCATAAAATATTAATAGAGCCTTTTTTTTTATGTTAATCATTATTTTTCAGCAATTTTGTTGTAAACACTTTAGATATCTTAGTATATAAATATGCTACATTATGCAAAAATTATGATTAGCTAAAATGAATAATTTCTAAATATATCATTTATTTATATTCCAAAAATGCACCTCAAAAACACTCTAATAATATACTTTCATACTTGTCAGATTTACACACACCTACAAATGCATACTTTCACAAAGTTAAATTGTATGCAATGTCATATAGAAACTCCATCAGTGGCTTAAATTGTTACAATACATTGGCAATTTAGCTGCAATTGAAGACATCTGATTAGTTGGGGGTACATTGGCAATTTAGCTGCAATTGAAGACATCTGTTAAGTTGGGGGTACATTGGCAATATAGCTGCAATTGAAGACATCTGTTAAGTTGGGGTACTTTGTCTTGTTTGCATCTTTACTCCAGCATCGTAGGCCTACCTCAGAATCTTGTTCTCTGAGGAAGTGAGAGATTACCTTGTAGACATTGGGCTGATGATCGTCAATAGACAGACCTTCACTGAATTGCTTCTTGTTAATTTGTTCTGTACTCGAAATCTAAGTCACTCTGTGGTCTCGTCTCTGGCGACCAATATAGTTGTTCTCCCATCATACTAATTCCCTAGAACATGTCAGAGCATCATTGAGTTCTTCGAAGGCAGTATTTATAGATAGAAAAGAGATCGCCAGCTTAACTAATCCTGACACACCTAAGTTTGCCAATGTTGCGGCAAGAGATGCCCTGGTCTGATCAAAGAGAGATGCCGCAGATAATCAAGATTTCTGATAAGCCTACTATAGCACCACACACGTGTAACACACACATCATCATTTACCTAAACATTGAACTACGTTTCAAAGTAAGTGTTGTGCAATTTAAACATTGATGAAAAAGGAAAATGAGATAAAATTTTAAAGTACTCTTTTCCTCTGCAAATATGGCATACTTTTGGATCTATTAATATCGAAGAAGATAGAGGCTTAAACGAAAAATGCTGTTCAGGACCTTCACTGACTAAAATCCAGTACTTTTGTACACATCATATAGGCCTATATAAGTCCGCGCTATTTAGTCGGTAAATTTCGCTCTATTTTGTCAGCGCATTTTTGTCGGGTCGACTTACCTGACAATAGTTTGGGAAACGTTAAGAAGATTGGTTGTTTTGTTGGCCACACGACGCCCTTGTTAACCGTGGGCCACAGCAGGGTTAATGATCCCATAAATTTATGTGCTCTATCAGTATCAGCCGGCGCCTTATATGTAATTGGAGGCCCTATGCGAGGCGAATAAAATGTAAAAGTAAAACAAGAAATAAAATTACATCTGTATGATCTCCATCTAAATCAAGAAATAAAACTTCATAAACCGCAATGATAATGTCCCGTAAGCTTCTTAAACATTTTTGAACCTCATATGTCATAAACCTTGAACAAAAATAAACTTTCGTGATTTTATTGCAGCAATTTGAAGTCTCGAATAAATTGTGACTAATCCAGATAGACGATATCTCTTATCTTATAAAATACAGACGTTACTTCAAAAAACGAAGAAGATTACGTCCTACGCGTCATGCATTTAGTCATGCATATTAACCAATGACTTAAATTCTGCCAAGTCACTGGTTTTCCTGGCTAGCTCAGGCAATCCATTCCATGCTCTAATAGCACTAGGGAAGAAGGAGTATTTGTACAAATTTGTCCTAGCATATGGGACGAAGAATGTGTCTTTATCTTTGTGTCTTTCTGAGTATTTTATTAAATTTTGTTTTTGTGTTTGAAGAATCTCACTCAATAGATATAATTGCCAGACTGTTTAGGCATTCTTGCGTCATCGTTTTTACACGTGTTGAACAGTTGGGGCATCACTCATGGTCTATCGACCGTCTTTGTCAATCTTAAACCTAGCCTGCGTCTTCTGTCACATTGCCCATGACTTACCCCTGCCAATTTGTTGACAACTTCCAAAGTCATCTGACTACTGTGACCACTTGATTAAATGTTAGTCGTATCTTCTTCAATCTGACCATCCAAAGTTAATGCTGCTAAAAGTGGCGAGCCACGCACACATTGGAGTCCCTATTCGACTACCTAGTTTGACTACACCTAATTAGGCCGGCCCTGGCTCCTTGTTATTGCATTCGGCTACGCCACTGCTCTTGTCATAAAATTGACCTAGACCAAATCTTTTTTTAGACTACCCATCTGGTACCTGCGCCCTTTTGTCTTTCGAGCTATTTTTAGGTTATTTATGGTCTTTCTCACAGGGTCGTGTGATAAATAATGTACGTTATGTGTCATGTCGTCTAGTAAATGTTACTAAGTGTATAGTGGATAATAAAGTGGATTAGCATCATCAGCTTTTCTTCATCTGTACGTGTGCCCCTTGTGGGCAGGGCCAGATTTACTGCCGAACAGACTGCCCCATTCAGTAGGCCTACACCTCAGAATCCTCAAAAGGGGGGGGGGGGGGGCTCCACAAACAAACACAAAATATAGGTTACAAATAATAATTTACTACATCTATACATCCAAATTCAACAAAATCATCGTACCTATGATTTAAGCATAGCAAAGTTGCATTCAAATACTCTTTTTTTTCGTGGAAACTTTTGTAAAGCTTTGGCAAGATTTACTGGGATACATTTACAGGCTCAATGCATGACTGCCGTCGTACAGTAGCCTATTAATTGTTGTTCAACGATTGTTTATTAAATGAGGGGATTAGTAATATTTTGAAAGACACAAAGATAATTAAAGGCCATTTCTCGTTCCATGTGCTATGACAAATTTGTAAAAAATGCTCCTTCTTCCCTAGTGCTATTAGAGCATGGAATATGGCCCCTTGCCTGAGTCTGCTTCATTTAAGTCATTGGTTAAAATGCATGATTAAATGCATGACGCGTAGGACGTAATCATCTTCATTTTAAAAGTAACTTCTGTATTTTATAAGATAAGATAATATAAATTCCTATTTCTTAAAAAAAAAAAATAAGCTTAAAGCAAGGGTGGGCAATGGGCAAATTACACGCGGGCCACATGCGGCCCGCCAGAGGGTTTTATGCGGCCCTCGGACACCCACAAATATTAGGTGTGCTCACAAAATATATATATGCTGCAGTGTCATCTCGCCGAGGTCACACGTAGTGACCTCTAACTGTCACTGTTCATTGGTAACACTGCCCCCTTCGTAGATCAGTTCGCCCTCTGGAACAACATGTGAGGGCACGTCACATCCTGTCTTTGTTTACACGCGTAGATTCCGAAGAACACTCGATGCTGTGTCATCTCGCTGGGGTCACACGTTGACCTCTACTTGTCACTGTTCATTTGTAACAATATATATATATACATATATATATATATATATATCTAAAGCTATATTCGTTTACGAAAGCTGCGAAGCCGAGTTGAGATAGGCCTAGATCTATATTCATTCATGAATCGCGTACTAAAAATTATTTCGTTTAATTGTTCACTTTATAATCCCATTCATTTAACAAAGCTATCGCTCTTTTCGTTTTTAATAGATATGAATGTATCGCCTCGGGTAATCCCATTTTCGCAAACCTAATTTTATTTTCGTAGCGAAAGAGAAAAAACTTGAAAGGATCATTAGTTAAGTTTAACATACTTCTAAATCCAATCCACTAGATTAGTAAACACAAACTTAGACCCGCAGGCCGCGGGTAATGTCTGGCTTTCATTAGACATTACCAAATGGTTACACATTTCATTAACAGTGATTAACACATCTCTCTACTTTGTCTATTCTGTCTATTCCTAGGCCTAGGTCTAAAACTCTTATTGAAGATGATAAAACTTCTTTTCGCAAAGATAGTTTTATGCTTTAACACATAAACATACTAATTATTGTCCATTCATTTCATATTTTAATCAAATTAACATTCAAATTTGTTTTTCTAAAGCATTTTTAATACATTCGTTCGCTGTTCGCTAAATAAAGCTGCGTAGCCGTGTTGAGGTAAGCCTATATTCATTCATGAAAAAAGGTCACGCATGCGCAACACAGAATGAACTCTATTAAAGCCAATTTTTAACTCTAGATTATTGTAGATTTAGATCTGTCTACCTCAAGATCTACTTTATACTGTAACACATGAACATACAAAATTAAGTCTATTCATCTCAAATTTTAATCAAATATATGTAGGCTTACAAGCAAATGTTTTAATTTGAACAAATGGATTTAAGCCTATTAGCTATTCTGATTGATAGCTTCATTCACACTATTTTTACATTGACACATTCGCTTTACTTATTACATTATTATTTCGTTTAATTGTTTACAAAACACTCAGTGACTATATCGACAGTAATGCGCAAATAAAGACCCGCGGGTAACATATGTCTAGTATATATATATAATGCATATTAAATAAAAATAAAATATCTCCCTGTTTCAATAATTGAAACTTTCGATTCTTGTGATGTAGTGGCTAAAGAAATATTGTCTATATTCATGTCATTCTAAAAAGTTTAAAGTAAACGATTTATTATTATAATTGGCAATATTTTTAATTATCAGTCAAAGACGCTAACTCAGGCCACTATTTATTCAATGCTAAGAAGAACTGTTTTCAAAGTGTTGGGTTGGCTTTGAACAACTGATGATGCTTGCGTTTGGCTGAAAAATAAAACAAAGATTTTGTGAATAAAAATTAAAGAACAATATCCCAACCATAAACTCTACACAGGAAAGTTAGCACAAAGCTGTATGGAATATCAAACATATTGTGGACCAAATCTTCTGATTCACCTTATCAGTAGGGCTAGGGGTCTAATTATAACCACGGGCAGTTTCGGAAACAAAACATATTTCGATGTTAGGCACTGCAGAGTACTAGTATCGATCCGCTGGCTTATTAGCATGGGCGAGATGTTGAGAAGAATATGGGACCTCAATGAAGAAATTATGACATTGAATGTGACTTTGTTATTGATATTTCTAATGAAGAGTTGAAGAAAGACTTCATATTTAATAGCGACATATTATTGCAACGGGTTCTTTTCACATGTTATGCAAGTGCATATTAAATCTCTACAAACAAAGCAATCTTATTTTATTTTTATTTTTTTTTTACATTATATGGTTTCACATACCTCGGTGAACAAACATTCTCTTGTTTGATAATCAACAAGTGTTAGAACAGGCCAAAGGCGTAGCCAGCATTGTTTTCCAGTGGGGGTGTGTGTGTGAATTTTTGTATGTGTGTGTGTGTGTATATAAGGGCCTGCGTGTATGTAAAAAAAAAACGGGTATTTTAAGCTCAAAACCCTCTCTTGGCCACGGTTAAAGAATTCGGTGACTGTCGTTTGTTTTAGTTTTTGTACCGAAGAGGGTTATTTTAACGTCAAAAATTCTAGAAGGGGGAGGTTAAAATAAACTCACCCCCCCCCCTTTTAGCTACGCTTATGGAATTTTGTGATTGTCGTTTGCTTTATTTTTTTTTTATTTGAAAAAAAGGGGGGTAACCTTAAAATACCCTGTAGGGGGATTTTACCCCCCCCCCCTTGCAGCGCTGTGGCAAGTGATAGATTAACATTAAAATCTATTATAAAAAAAAAAAAGAAATTTACAAATTCCACCCACCCCGGCGCTTTGCCCGTAATTGAGAAACGCTGCGCTTGCGTAGTTTTCTTCTCACCGAGAAAAATACTTCAACCAGAAAAAAAGGTCTTCAATTACAATTTAAAAATACACTAGTTTACACATTTAATCTAGATCTAGATATTTTTAAAAAAAAATTAACAACATTGTTAGATTTTTTTTTTTCAAAGAAAAGGAAAAGTCGAATAATTCATTAACTTACAATCTGGCACGCGCATGTACACCTTTAGTGATTTAGGAAGTGACGATAGTGTTTTACTCAATATTTCCATAGAATAAGCATTGAGCAAGACTCGTCTAATTTATAGATAGATCTAGATTTAGGTTGTTAGTTCGACTAGTAGATCTATAAATCTAAATGTGCTTAGACCTAGTGTAGCTTACTCGGTTGCGAACGGAGTTTTAGTTTTGCTAGTCATCTAGGCTAGTGTAAGGTAATCAGAATAATTTCAAGTTTAACAGGTTTCTGAGTTTCTAACACACTGATGACACTGTGACTGTCACTGACTAGGTGACTACACTACACAAGACAAGTATCAAGTGCAACACAGTGGCAACACGGTCATTCAAGTCATTGTACCTGAGCTGAGTAACACAGCTACATACTCAAGTTACACTTAATTGGACGTTCAATAGTTATTATAGTTGACTAAGAAATGGGATTATTATCGTGTATTTTACTGGCTTTCACTTTGGCATCAATCTCAAATGCCCTATCAGGACAGTATGGTAAGATTTGTTATTTTAATTTTTTTAAAAATTTAAACACATTATTATAATTTATTAAATTATATTAAATTAAATATCATTAATAATATATTATTTAAATTATTATAATATAATCATTCAGATTCACATGTATCAAATTAACAAACTCATTTGTGGACCAGTGGGGGGTATATCTGGGCATTCTGGGAGAAGGTTTTCCGTACTGCCTTTTGGCGCTCAGTAAACTGACAACTCTGCTATAGGTAGCCAAGCCAAGTTCAAGCGTACTTAGGCTTTCGCCCATGCTTCCCACTGTAGTTAAAAACAACACAAGATACACACATTTTCAAAGAGAATTAGATGAATTACAGTAATGGGAATCAAATTGGAACATGTCTTTCCACCCAGAAAATGTCATCTATTAAGTGTAACAAAAAAATTCAAACAAATAAATTACAATTTTTATCTTATTCATGGTAAACCAGTAACACAGACTAAAAATGCAAAATACCTAGGACTTAGGCCTAGGTGTTATAATAAATGAAAAACTCTTTATTTATGGAATCCCCATATTGATGACATGGTGCCCATTGCCAGGCTATCCTGTAGAACATCGTTGGATATGATGGAATGGTTGTGTTCTGAGCTAGTATTTTAATCTTGCTTTGACTAATATTTAAGCCAAACTTCTGGCAAGCAGTAGATAGTTAGTCAACCAGGGTCTGATGCTGAATAGCAGTGTCAGCAACAATAGCTGCATCATCAGAATAGAGAAGTTCCCTGATTAGTAACTTCCTATTATTTGCTGTCAGCAGTTAATATGCTATTATATGATTACAACCAATGATTTATTTTATAAAGTTGACTTCAGATAAAGAAGATTAAACTTAATGCCTGTGGCTATACTATTAAAATTTGGGCAGACAAATCCGGCTTTACTGGGGTCCCAGAAGGGAAAAAGTTTGTGAACTGCTGCTATATATGCAGAAGCTCTCCTTGTAAAAATGTCCTGAATATCCCTAATGTTAAATCCAAAATTATGACACTTTGGTACAGATCCTGGGCATGCTGATAGGTAAAATTAATTACATTTGAGGCACATACACAAGATTAGTTAAATCTTACATTATGGTCTCAGGCTCATTATTTACTTAAAAAAATGTTTTGCTTTCAAAATACATGTTGTCACATACAAGTCAAGCCATTAATCTTTCATATTCACACTCTGCATTTTTTTTATAAGGCAACGTTAGAATGTTAATCTTGAGTTGCATAACAACTTGGTGCGCTAAAAGAAGTTCATTCTGTTGAGGATTTTGCACCAAAGTCTCATACCATGTTCGTGTCAAGTATGGCATTTGCTTTATATAAGACATGGAAGATTTTCACATTCACTTTGAAGATTAAATGTCTTAAATGTGCCGAAAATTTTGGTATCTGAATAACACTTAAAAAAAAAAACAACTTTGCAAACTGTCACTTACATGGGACAGGAGGTGCGGTGGCTGAGCGGTAAAGTGCTTGGCTTCTGAACCGAGGGGTCCTGGGTTCGAATCCTGGTAAATACTGGGATTTTTAATTCGGTATCCTTGGGCGCCTCTGAGTCCAACCAGCTCTAATGGGTACTTGACATTAGGTGGGGAAAAGTAAAGGCAGTTGGTCGTTGTGCTGGCCACATGACACTCTCGTTAACCGTATGCCACAAAATCAGATGACCTTACATCATCTGCCCTATAGACCACAAGGTCTGAAAGGGGAACATTACTTTTTTTTACTTACTTACATGTGACAATCTTTTTAAGAATTTTAGATTGAAGAGACTTTAAAAACTCCTGTTTGTGGACCTAATTGTTCATAATTGTATGTCATTAGAAAAAGTATCAACAAAATGATAATTCAGTATCATATTAAAGGTCTTCAATAGTTGTGCTCTTGTTTCAGTAGGCTGGATGTTATCTCAATTTTGTTGACAAAAAAATGATTCAACATTTCGTGACTAGTTTTTTAAAAATCTGCTCCATACTTGAGTGGCACTTAAAAATAACTTGGACTTTTAACTATTCTTGTTAAAAAAAAGGGTACCCCTTTCAGACCTGCAAACTATGGGAAAAGATTTTCTGTTTCTATGGCCAATGGTTAACAATGGTGTCATGTGACCAGCACAATGGCCAACCATCTTTGCTTCCCCAGCGTATATCAGGTGTACTCATTTTTTGGGGTTGGACTCAGGGGCATCTTAAAAATCGTGAAGCTCAGAATCCTAGTCTTCACTGTAAGAGTGTTTTGTTCAGAAGCCAAGCACTTAACCACTTGAAACCCCCCACCCCCTTTTTCTTGATTCATTGTAATATTTTTTTTTTGTCATCTTTTTGTCAAAATGTTTTTAGTCATCTTTAGAATCTCACAAGTATTTCAGTTTTAATCACAAGACATTAAAAAAAAAAAAAATAATGTTTAAGTGTTTTTAACATAACTTCTAATAGCTATGTTTGTATGGTGTTGATTGACGTCAGACACTCTTTTTTTATCTACTAAATCCAAATATAAAACATGTTAAGAGGCTGTTAACATTACTGCTATAGATAAAGATAAAAGGGCTTAAAATAGCTGACACAATGCTGTAAAGGTGAAGTGTGTAAATGGCTTTGTTTACTTAGGGTCCCAGGGTTTTATGGGGCTGGTACCTCATTTTCATTACATTTTTTTTAACACTTTTTTTTTTCATATGGATAGTTCTGCTTTTTTTTTCTCTCTTTCAAGCAAATGAAATAATAAGTTGACTGAAAATTGCTAGGTGAAACCTATTCTTACCTTGCAGTTCTAAAATTTTAATAGGTGGCTAGTCAATGTAGTTTGTGATTATGTTGAGCCCAGACTCCCTTTGTACCTAATATTTCACTTTTTCCATCTTTTTAAAAAATCTTTTTTTAATCTTATAAATTACTGACAACCCGTATCAAGCCATTGTTTTTCTGGCTAATTTATCTAGCCGTTCTTTGCTCAGAGAGCACATAAAGTGTTTTATTAATTATTGGTTAACTAGGTGGTGACAGTTTCTTACTCTTGGCTTATTGATTTAGCACATCTGATTTTAGCATGCTGGCTGAAATAGATTCTTTTAAATCATTTGAATAATGCTTGGCTGGGAGCTGGAGCTAGAGACCTGACTTGATCTAAGTTTACTGAGCACCTGGTCCACAAAAGAGTTTGGACCTTAGCATACTAAGGGTGCTAAAGCATTAAAAAAAAAGCCGTTCTCTTGTTGTATATGTTTTTTTTTTTTATTACATTGCATTATCCACTTTAAACTAAAATAAACTTTCTTTCGTGTTAGTTAGCTACTTCTGTGTGGATGGGTGTAGTTAATTATATAAATTGTCCACCCCCCCCTTTCTAATCATAAAAAAAATAATTTTCCTTCATTACTTTAATCTATATGCTGGTAGTTTCTCACAACCATGTTTGAAATAAGCCAGCTGTTCCATGAGCAACTGTTAACACCCCTCATTTTTCTTCTGTCTTTTTTTGTCGTCCAGTTAGTTAATGTTCGTAGCAGATGGTGTCAATAGATTGCTCTCCCTTACCACTGTAGGTAATATTTTTTTAGAAGATAATTAAAAATGTAAAAAACAATCAGCTAAAGCTGCCTAACTATTTTGCATTGAATGCATTAAAGAGCCCTAAAATAATGTTAGCAAGGGTTGGATACCCACATGCTGATTTTTTTTAAAGTAGCTAAATGCTGCATAAGAGCCTCCTATTAAACATAGACATTTTCTAAACAAAAAAAAACAGTTAAAAAAAGAATGCCTAATGCCCAAATTGACCAAAATGTTTATAAAACTAATCTCACCAAAAAAATATTAGATCAATGTAATTGTTTGCTTTGAATTTACTTTCCTATGAAAATGTATGCTCTTTCTGTTCATTAGCCTTGATCATTTTTATTTTACCTATTTAAGCTTTTTGTTATTAGAAACAATGATTACAGATTCAATTTAAGTCACTGTAAGGAAAAAAATAGATGGTCAGGCATATTTAAGGAAGCAAATTCATGTCTAAGAAATCATCAGTTAAATAAAGTAAACTTAGCCGTCAATGACTGGTAGAGCTACTGGAACTGTAATTAATTAAAGCTGCAGCAGTGTTCATAAATTATAATTGGTCTTTAGGTCATACAGAAATAGTAAATTTAAATTAGAAATGTAATCTAAAAATGTTAACTCAACAAAGACAGACTTACAAAGTTAGGTTTGTATTTTTTCTTAAATCCCATCCTCTTCTATACACAAATGTGTTTAACAAATCAAGTATGTACAAATGACCATACTTTATAGGACTGAAACTTGTAATTTTAAGTGGCGCATCTGAATCAGAAGTTAAAGATAATAAAGGTTTGCCACCCCTGGTCTAAAGTACTATTAGTTCAGGAACATTAGTATGCACTGTTTTCTAAGTCTAGATCTGTAGGCCCATCATTAAAATTTAATATACCCTGACTCTACTCTGAGTAGATTAAAAATATCCTTAACAAGGACTTTTTTTCATGGGAAGTGGAAATTGGTGTGTGGTCAAAAATGCTGCTGCTGAGATTCCACTTTTACCTATTGTCATGCATGCTTTACTTTATGATTTGTTGAAAGGTATATTAGCCTAATGCTAAGTTTGGTTCAAATACCAGCGCATTGGTGTAATACGAGATATTTACATTAACCTTAGCTAACATCATTTGCTATGTAGAATATTTTTAAAGCATGTAATGGCCCCCACATAAGAATGCTGTTATTTCTTTTTCTAGTTACTATTCAACCCAATTTCCGTGTCATAGCTGTGACACTTGGCAGTACACTCAAACTAGATTGTTATCTAGATGGATCACAAGGTAGCTTCCCGAGCTGGGAAAATTCTAGTTCTACACAGATGTAAGTACCATGTTTTTTTTTTATAGCTCCTAGAGCAGGACACACGTCTCTGTTAAATTACCATTTTAACAAAATAAATCGCACACAACCAAACCCTTTGTAGATACTGCGCTTTTGAACAGCCAATAAATAAGTTATAGATTGGTAGTGACAATTTTTATTTGAGTTGCCAACTTTTTTTTTTTTACCAAAGAAATAATCAAATTTCATAAGAAACAGAAGGAAAAGTTCATTGTTTCGGTAGCTGGGGAGAACATTGAAATGAAATTGTTCTCTGCAAGTCAAGCTGAAACTCTCCTCATTCACCTCTCTTTCAGAGTTCCAAGAATCAATTACAAGATGGTAACACTTTGTCATCAATGCATGTGAAATGATAAAATGCCCTTGTACCTTAGGAAACTGATCACTTCATATGTACCCTAAAGATAACTGTGCTCCTTGGACTCATTTCTAGATATGTCATACTTAGATGAGAGCCCTTCAGATTTTTCTCTGAATTGAATTTAGACCTTATTCTTCTCTACATTAAGATGTACCTTTACTTAGATGAGTTTGCCTATAAATCTTTTATTATTAATTATGATATTTTATTATAAATAATTTTTTTTACATTTAAATTTTAGAAAAACTTTCACTATGAAAAATTCAATATATGGATCTACGTTAACCATTGAAAACTACAGCGAAATTGGAGAAAAGATATTTATTTGTTCATCTGAGAATTCTAAAGCTGAAATTACAGTAATCACAGTGGAAGGTAGTTTTTCATAATTTCTATCAATATAATTTATTGTTTTTATAAACTTTTTGGTAAACTTTTCTTTGATTTTTCTTTTCTAAAATTAATGTCATTATAATGGGAAGCATTCTGTAGTGATAAACACATTGATGTTTAACTTTGTATAGCAACCAAAGTTTGAAATCCATATTGTAAAATGATTTTAGAATACAAATCTTTCTACAGAAACCAGAGAGGGAGATCACTTCTATTATGGCAATAAAACAGCTGCCCTGACTTGTGCTATTTCTGGCCTTGAAATCAGTCCCAAAGATTGGCTTTTTAAAAATAAAAGTCTGTCTGGCGACAAGAAATTTAAAATGGAGAATTCCACAATCATTATTGACAAACCAAGTGAGTGTTTATGTTTTTTTAAGGGATATTATATTATTTGGTACTAGCTGGGTTTGTTAGTAAGGTTTTTGCTGTGGCATAGGGACTTGATCAAGCTCAAGGGGACAGGGGTCATGTTTTAAATAAACTTTTCATTTGATTAAGGGTTCTTTAGTGTACACCAGCATTTCTCAAACTGTGACTGTGGGTGTGCCCCCAGGAGGTCCTATCTGGGGGGGGGGGGGGGGGGGGGGTGCAACATCCTGACAAAGAAGGAGGTAAGCAGGACAATCTCTTTCTTTAGGCAATTGTGTTTTCATTGTCGTTATTAATGCATGTTTGATTATTAACCAAATAAAATGACATTATTACCATTGTTTACAGATACAAATATTTTAAACATCATTTATTCTTTTTATACAGATCTTTTAAAACATTTACTGACTAAACATTTTGAAGAGGGCATTTCATAACGTCTCAGCTAATATGATTCTTTTTTACTTTCTTATGTTACAATGCTCTAATTGTCTCGATTGTTGTACCTTATTATGTTGACAACTTTTGTGTGACAAAACTAAAAAAGTTCGCAGCAAGACGTCTTCCCTTAACACAAAGATGATCTTACAACAATCACGTCTATTAGAGATTGCGCTCTATGTAACTCGTTCTTTATTAGACTTCATTTGATCTGTGATTTTCTTTAAAGAATGGTGGCCTGTGCTCTTTTGCATGAAAATTACTTCAATATCAGTCTGTCATCCTTTTTTTTTTTTTTTTTAAATTTAATAATAGTATAATACTGACATCAGACATATTACTAGTCAGGTGCTATTGTGTGCTGTCAATCATAACATTTATACATGCATGTGACACACTGTCAAGAAAGTGAGAATGCAATATTTACCATTTTATAAAAGTTCTTAAGCTTTTGATAGCATTTAATTATCTACAAGTTTAAATGTCAAATGAATAATTTAAAAAACTATTATTATTTTTTTTTTTTTTTTTTTTTTTTTTTTTTTTATATTTCAGTACTTTTTTAATGAATGTTGAAGCTCTCTCCAGGTTATGGTAAATGGAGCTAAATTACCAAGTAAACAACTGCTAGCAATTGCAGTTGGCAATAATACTTAAATAAAAATAAAATATCTGCCAAATGAAAGTATTCATCATGGATTATGAAATTCTACATACTTTTTATGAAACATTTAAAATAAGTGTTTAAAATTTCAGACCGTGATGATGCTGGACCTTATACTGCAGTGTATGAGATTAAAAGTTCTCAACGGACATTTGAACACCAGTGTGTTGTGGAGTATACAGGTCAGGCATTACTGCTAAGTAAAAAAAAAAAAAAAATTGGGGGGGGGGGGCTGAGTGGTAAAGCGCTTGGGCTGGAATCTGGGGGACAAATGTCTTATTTATAATGATTATTATTTTACTGGGATTTTGATTTTTAGGATATACCTATTCAGTTTTAACAAGACAAAGAAACTAAGTCCAAACCTTTGTAAAACACAGATGATGGTTTAATACTGAAAAAAGGCCACAGTCGAGTCTCTGTCTATAAAACGTTATCTCTAAGAAATCCTAACACCAACTTTATTATCCTAAAGTAGTCTCTAACCCAACTGAGTCATGACATCACATTCAAGGTCCGTCAACTATGGTGCGTCTCTATACAAGCTACTAATACTAACTAACTATCTCACAATATATATAGTATCAGTCAAAACAGTTAACATATTGGACCTTATTGTACTTTAGTGAATTTTATGAATACAAAGTGTGAAATGTAAATAGTGAACAGGAGTTAGATTTGACCTGAAGTAAGGTCAAGTGAGAGATCGAGAGTTTTAGTGAGTTGGAGAATTTGAGTTGAACAGTTGGCAGAAGCAAGTGAGAGATGAAATGTATTAGTAAAAGAAGTAAGTCGAGTCTTAGTTTGAGTTGAGTTGAGAGAAATGCCTACATGCATCCTACAAAATTAATTGAATGATATTCATCTCTAATATCACTTACAAATAGCTTTTTAGTTGTTCATATTGTAAAATATTATTTAACAAAAACATGCTTGTTCTTGTTTTATTTAAAAATTGTCTTACAAACTTGCCAGCAATGGGAAACAATGTCTATGAACAAGCTATGTAAATTAGGTTTAAAAAACACTAAAAAGCCTATGTTTCTTCATCTTAAGTTTCAGGTTTTGATGTGTTTATTTCTCTTTTTTTCTTCACACCAGCTGGGCCACTAGTTATGGACATGGCTCGCTCACGTAACCTTGAGCAAGGTGACGACTTAAAATTATCCTGTGAGGTCAAAGGTTACCCCCAAGCTGTAATCATTTGGCAGAGGGATAAGATGAACATCACTAGGAACGGAACAATCTTCAGTGAATACATGGGCTATAAAGATGGACAAATTGAAATAAAAAATGTCCAGTTTGATGGTAAGTCAGACTAATAGTTACTTTGACACTTCACCTCTTCTCTCTCTCCCCTCTCCCCCCTAAAAAAAAGTTATAAAAATGGATGAATAGCTTTTATTTAAAAAAATTGTGTCATGTTCATTTAAAAAACAATATTTTTTTCTCTTTTATTTATAGATGCTGGAAATTACACCTGCACCGCTTACTCTGAGAGGTTTGGAAACTCATCTACCAAGAACATCATTGTCAGGGTCAAAGGTAGGCATTGCCAGCACATCAGGCTCAGGCTTGTTGGTTGGTCTTTTCTTTGCACAATTATAATTCTTTACATATCACATGTTCTTATACTAGTCATAGAAAATCTATTCTTTAAGTTAACTTTAACAAATCAAAAACATTTCTTTGAGGTATTTTCATCAGAATGTTAGACATGTTTACAATGGGCATGATCTGAGTTTTGTGTTTGCAGACAGAAGTTTATTGTCTAGAGTTTATTTGTAGTTTTCCCTTGTCATCTCATTTATGTCCATATTTGATTGGTATTTACATTGGCCCTTCTTTTTTAACTGATTATACCACAACTTTCATGTACACTGTCTCCATGACTTTCCATTAAGGCTAGAACAGTAGAAATTGTAAAACTCCTTTTTTCCTCTACCAACCAGATTATTTTAAGGTCCTTTGTCAATCCATTGTGCACTGGTTATGCATGAGTGTCTGTTTTTCTATTTTCTATGTTGTTTGTATTTTGTCAATATTTTTATTGTTACAATAGTAATGCTGAGGTGGGCTATTGTAGTTAAATTGAATTTCTTTTTGCTTGGACCAAAAAAATAATTTTATCTTATCTTAGTAGAGATAGCACTCATGATATTTTAAAATGATACTCTTAAAAAAAAATTGTGAAAGAATCAGTATGTAGAAATAAAAGCTATTGAGTGTTATAAAAATTCATTTATTGATATTGTTTTTTTTCTTGACATAAATACTTAAGTAAACAAAACAAAATGTATTTTATGTAAAGGCTAGCTATACGTTGTAATTTCCTTTACAGATCCTATAGCTTGGGTGTGGCCATTGGTTGGCATCCTAGTTGAGATTGCACTTCTGGCCATCATCATCATTGTAGTCAAGTTGTGTGAGAGGAGAAACAAAGACAGGTGAGTGATTTGTTTTAGATTACTTTGTTTGTTGGAGGATTGTGTGAGAGAAGTAGAAACAAAGACAAGTGAGTGCTTTGTTTCTAAAGTTTGATTTTGGGGGGGGGGGGGGGGGGGATTGTTAGAGGAGATACAAAGACAAGTACTTTGTTTCTAGAATTTCATTTGTTGGGGGTATTGTGTTAGAGGAGGAAAAACAAAGACAAGTGAGAGCTATGTTTCTAGTATTTTGTTAGGTGGGATCTGTTAGAATGGACAGCACTATTTAACATTAAAATTACTGATCTAAAAGTAGAAATTAATTTAATTATATAATAAAGCTTTTTTACTAAATCTTAATTTTGCATTTATGTAAAACTTTGTGTTGTTCAGAACTATCTACTCACATAAATATTTTTTTTCTATTTCTTTCATACAGTTTATCAGAGCCCCCCAGGGAGAAGTATGAATAAGACCGTTCAATAACAAGATCCAAGGGAAATCATCTTTTTTAACGTTGCAATAATTTACCATAGGACCTTTTCTTGGAAATTCTTTTATATTTTTTGCCTCAGAATATCAAAATTTTAAGAGTTTTCTAATTGTCCAGTTTTGCTAACCCCAAATGTAGATAAATTATATTTCTTTAATCAAAATGTTATATTTGCCTTAAGAAATATTTTATTACTAACTCTGAAATAATTCACTATTTTTATTTAAGTAACAGAAAAAACTACTTAAACGTACCTCCCATACTGTTTCAAGTGGAAAATTAACACTGACAAATTAAACTAAACATGTTGACTAATCATGTCATCAATACCTTTGACCAATTTATTTTTCCTGTAACTTTAAGAAACTAGGGCACTCAATCAAATTTTTTTTTTTTTTTAAGTTTTAAATTGGGATGTACACCAGTATAAAGAATGGTAACCCAACCCTAGACTAAATCATTACTGTTTCTTTATTTTCAAATAAAGTAAAAACAATTTCTGTCGTCACTTCTTTACCTTGATCCCCTTATTATACCTTTTTATGGCTGAAATGTCCATCCATTTATGTATTACTTACAATATTTAACGATTCATCCAGAAATAAGGTAACTAAATTTGAATAAATGTGAGTGTAGACGATTAAAGACTTGTGAAACAATCCTGAACTACTGTCTAGTATAATATGTGCCTGAACTACTGTCTAGTATAATGTGTGAGACCAATTCTGTGTTTGTGTGCAATGGTATGTTGAGCTTGACCTTATGACTAAAAGGTGCTCTAATTGATGTGTGTCCCCCAGTGCTGTGATCTTTTTCATGCCTTGCAGCCCTCATGATACCCTCAGTTACAGCACCTCCAACCCATTACCCTTCTCAGTCATGAATATTAAAAAACTAAACAATTACAATCTCCCACTAATTGTCACCACTTGTAATAATTTATTTATATACTGCAAACATTTTTTTTTTAATCATTTACACTTTGTATATATGTGTATCCATTTTTGTAAAGAACTGTTTGAATCTTTATAATAGACTAGCTGATGTGGTTGAAAAATCTATTTTATTTCTTGCAAATTAAACAAATCTTTTTAAGATTGTGTATACATACTTGTGAAAGAGAAAATTCTGTGAATTATTCACAATGCAACATATTTCTGACAAAATTAGGACTTAATTAAAAAAAAAAATAGGGCTACTGAAATCGCTCCTTGCCAATATATGCCCTGTGCCATGGCTATAACTATTTGTATCTGAAGGATGCTTGTAGCTCAAAATTAGGCCAGTGTTACATTTACTGCTATTTCTATGCCAACTAGGGTGTTGTGAAACAATTTGCTTCAGTTGAATTATAACTAATTTTATTTCTTTCTATTCTGAACATTTTTTATTTACCAACCGTTTTAAGTAATTAGTACTAAAATTTAAGAAACTTGCAATCATTATCTATTAAACAGTTTTTCAAATGTATACTTGATCATTTATCAGCGATTAGATTTCTTTTTTTTTTTTTATCAGTGATTCCTAATTGAATGTAGCATATTATGTTTATGTAATGTCAATGGACCTGAGCATCATAATCGTAAATGTCCCATTTTTTGTATTTTTTTTTTTGTTATTCTTCTTAGTTCTACTGTACAATTATTTTACTTTTGTACATCCCATTTCTTATAGGTGTAGTAGCATTTTCTTTTTTGTCCACTCATTTTTTTTTTTATTTGTACACATATAATAAATTAAATCTCCATTGGTGTAACATTTTAATTTGTAAATAGTTTTTGTACATTTATTTTTTATGTGTGGTGTACCAGAAAAGAAGGATGTTCTTACTGTCTTTCTGTGAGTAACCTGAATGAGGTTTTAATTACGAAATAAAAAGTCATTGAAAAAAACTAAATCTTGTAGATGAGACTTTCTGTAGTAAATAATTTAGCTGACTGAAACGACACATATTATACTGATCTTCCATCGGTTGAAGCAATTTTTTTTCTCAAATTAAGAAACAAGCAATATCTATAAATAAAAAAAAAGATTCATCTGAGTTTGTTATTGTATGGGATTTAATGGTGTTTTTTTTTTTTTTATTTCTTTTCCATAGAGGCCTTTTCTTTGCTGTATTAATTTGTACTGGCTATGTAAATTATATACATTTTTTCATGTGACTGTGCAAAAAAGAAATTTTGCTTTATAGACCATTGAATTATTTTATAATTATAAATGTAAATTATTTTAAGTCTGAAACATTACATTCAAACATTTTAATGTTATTTAGTTTCTTGCTTAAACTGTTTATTATTCAGGTGCATTAAGTCACATTACGATGTTATCGAAAGCCTGATGACATTTGTTTACAGCTCTGGTGAATTTATTCTTGAGTACTGACATTTATTTACTCAGTATTTATTTAAACTGTGGTCTGTGTTTCATGTTCCTAGCTCAATCATTACAATCTTCTTTCACTTTGCACAAAGGGATGTTTAGATAAGCAGGCTTTAAAAAAAAAGAAACATATAAACACTTTGTCAAGTACTGGGGAAAAAAAACACATTTTATTTAGAGTGTGTATATTTACCACTGCTTTTCTAACATTGGACCTTTGCGAATACACAGTCCTGCTTAACCTAACAGAAACACTTGTAGCAATAATGAAATCTACTTAGATAAACATCAGTAATATATTTGGAATACCAGTTTATTTAGTACTTACTACTTAAAAATAATTGTCTTTTTTAATTAAAAGATTTTTGTTTCAATTAACATGACCCAGTTTCTATATGCTTAAGAAGTCTCAGTGGCAAGTTCCCCCCCCCCCCCCCCCCCCCCCCTGTATTTCTGTGCTAATTAATAGTTACACTGTGTGTAATACCAATCTATTGTTTTGTAGTGCTTAATGGATAAAAGACTGTCCTTAGTTCTTAGAATATATGCTACATAAGCTAGAAATTTACACTTAAAAAAAAAAAAAAAGGCTACTTAATATTCGGCTACTGTTTGTGATAAAATCAGTCATGTAAAACGCCTTAGTCCAAGTATTTTATTTTTCTTTTAATAGCTAAATTTGTTAAAATTCTAATTTTTTAAAGATTTTGTTTATTATTACTTAGTTTATTGTTGCTAACATATATATTATGTATTAATTCCTGTTTGATTTATGAACAAATATAAAACCTTTTTGATATTTCCATTCATCAACTAATCAGTATGCCTTCTTTCTATGCAGCATTAAATTTCTCTGTTGCTGTGCCTTGCTTATAAGTCAGACTGTCACTTTACATGATATATATAGAGAGTACAACCCTATGTCTAGGGCTATTCTATTCTCACATAAATATTACAAATGGTCACTACAAAATAGTTCTACTGGTTTCATAAAGGTTAACAGTTGTTTATGCTAAACAATAAGAATGATTGAAAGTCTACATGTGGGCACAGTCTTGATTATTGATATTATTTCTCAGTCTGATGTTCACTCAACAAAGATCATTACATGTATCAATATTGTCAAAATGCACTTGATGTCAACTATGAATCAAACATTTTTGAATTCTTGTCTGTCGTCTCTTTAGCACATCAATCCACAACTAAGATTCAATTGTTTTTAAAACTATCTTCGCAAAAACAATTAGTAAGAATCAAAAAGTAGAAAAGTTTTTTCATCTGTCAAAGTATTATTTTAAAATATTTCTCCAATATATTCTAAATACTATTGATATGAAGATTATTAAATTCACTTTGTGACCTGATATGGGAAGTTAATTAAAGTCGCTAGAAAGCATTTTGCTAATTGATATTGTTTTTTGTTTTTTTAATCTTCTAGTTCATAGTCTGTCTTGAAGTCATTTTTAGTGAACATTGTGTCTCCTAGCTGTGCTTGTGTGGACTAAAAACCAGACCCAATACTAAGACATTTCACAGGCTCAGTCTTGAAGGAAAACCTGCATGCATTTGTTTTTGTTAGGTAAATAAATTAAGTTAGGACTTTTTTTAAAAATTTCGAATTGAAAAAGCTTAATACTGTATACATATGTCAGTGCTAGCGAGCTTAATTGGTAAATGCATTTTTAAAAATGTTCTTTGAAGTTCATTCTCCAATTACTAAAAGGTTTAGTGTCTGATAATTACACAATCCCCCTCTCTCTCTATATATATATATATAAATATATATATTGTTACGAATCTCACAATCCAGGCTCGCTGCAAATTGCACCAAACGACACCACCAACTTAAAGAACTTGACAACTCTGGGCTTCAAAATAACGTAATAGTTTAATGTCAATAAATAACAGCCAACACTGTACAATTGGCAGCATGTAACACAAGACTGTACAAATATCTCTCCGCCGTATCAACTCTTGCACTGGTCTCTCTGTCTTGTCTCGTCTCGAACCGTTGTAACGAACTGTAGATCGGTAAGTTGTGACTGACTGGTCTCTGATACCTTCGCTCTTTATATAGGGTCCCTGCTGGCCTTCTAGAACCGGGCCGAACGTCGCTCGACCATTCTGGGTGGTCATATGACTACATTCCTCGTGACGCTCCTGAGCTCTGTTCACGACGTCAATCCTACTCGAACCTTCGTGTTGACACTCGTCTCGGCTGACCGTTGTAATTCGTCACGGTTGACCGCTCGTCTATCGCTGGCCTGGGGCGATTTGCGTCGGCTGACTACACACACACATCACTACCCCCATCTGTGCCACCACCAGGTTTATAACAATATATATATATATATATATATATATTATAGTTTTTTCAGTGTTTTGTATGATCCAAATTGGCCAAATACTTTTTATATCGGTATTTTATATAATTCTTATGGTAAGCTATCGAAACAAAACCACATGTGATGAACATAAAATTTAAGAATAGTTTCTACATTTTTTGTCCTTTTAAAATATTTTCTAATAAAATTTCTTTGACATTTTGTAACACTTTGAGTACAAATAGTTTATAATTTTTTAAATTGAAAAAATTTTGCTAACAGTATCTTTTTTAAGTGTTTTGTTAAACCATGCTACATATGAATTGTATGTATTTCTTAAACACATAAATATATGTATATTGGAATAAAACTTTTATCCTCCATTTAAATTATTGTTATTATTTATTGAATCGCTACTGCTGGGAAAAGCTGTTATTGCGTTAATGCTCAGGCTTTTGTTTTCAAATTCGTCACCCTGCTCTAATCAGGTGCAAAGACGTTGATCTTCCCTAAGCATCCCCATTGGTATGCAAATATGTATAAATCATTTTAAAACTGAGGGAAACAGGAAGCTCCTGTCACATGATCATAGCCTATGTCAAGTCTGATATACCTCACACCTTAGATTTTGAAAACTGAGCTTGCAATTGATTGGATGAACCATGCCAGTAAGAACACTTTTTTTTAAAATATTTCATATTTCATCATTAGCTCAAACAAAAATTAAGTCATGCACAGCATCTTCTTTGGATTGTTGGCCCCTCCCTATTTTGTCAAAAGAAATGACTTGCAGTGAATCAGTGGAGAGAGTCCCCATTTTATTTCCCACTTAGCATTAGACAGGAAATGTAAGAAAAATAAATCTACAGGTTTCTTTTGAATAGTTTTAAATATGTGATAGGTAAATTGATTATTTAAAATTGATTCTTGTTTTGTCAGGTACACTAACTAATTGTACAAAGTTTCAACTTGATCCGAGAATGAATGTGGGAGAAATAATCTGTTCAAACTTTTTAACAGACAGACAGGATTGATATTAGCTTCGTAAAAATAATATTTTTTTTTAAAGTCTACTTTTGTAGGTCAGTGAGATCTGCTAATAAATGTTATGGCAACAGGAAGTTGCGTAAATCGTTGCTACCGGGAAGACAACACTCTTCGGAAGACGGGCATCAAAATGTCGGGTGTTACATTCATTTTGACCTTCTGGCTTTCTGCGGTGATTGCTTTGTCGTTTGCTGCAGGTAATATAGATCTATAGATTTATTGTTTGCAAGTTATTACTATGTAACATTGTATAAGTTGGACTCCTATTTATAATCTAGATCTCCTAACGTCATGATTCACTCAGTCTCACTCATTTATGACTCGGAGTCAATGCTAAATAAATATAAAATAATAAATAAATAATCACTGAGACTTGAATTAAGTCTCAGTGATTATTTATATGTATTATTTAGCATAGCAGATGATAGCATAATAATCATAATTGGCATATGTCCATACCATACGATGATAATTGAATCTAATTATTTTAACTCATTGAATTCATTGATAAATATTTGATATACTCATTATCTCATATATACTAATATTAAATATAGATCTAGTCAATCTAGAATATTCTAGATCTAATTGTATGATTGATTGTTTGTGTGACTGTCAGTGGTGTCATTTAAACTAAAGTCATTTAATATTAACTAGATCTAGAATCTAATTTAAGTTATTATTATGATTAATCATTAAATAATGATCAAGTCACAAGTCAACTATTAATTCTTGGTAGTGCAAAAAAAAAAAAAAAGGCCGGGGGGGGGGGGGTGTTAAGTTTAAAAAAAAAACATACAATATATACTTGACTTAATCCTGTGCACTCCCAGGGGAGCATAGGGCCACAACCACACCTCTCCACCAAACTCGGTTCTGATCAGCTTTCTTCATCTGCTCCCATGTCATTCCAGTACCCTCAGCTTCACTGATGACTGACCTCTTCCAGGTTTGCTTGGGTCTGCCTACTTTCCTCTTTCCTTGTGGGTTCCAGTCAAGTGCCTGCCTTGCAATATTGGTAGCTGGTTTTCGCAGGGTGTGTCCTATCCAGCTCCATTTTCGTTTTGTGATGTCTTGGGCTATGGGCTTTTGTCTAGTTCTCTCCCACAAAACGATAGTAGTTATCTTTTTTGCCCACTTATTCTTAATATCCGGCGTAGGCATCTGTTAACAAAGGTCTGAAGCTTTTCCATATTTGTTTTAGTGACTCTCCAAGTTTCTGAACCGTATAGAAGGACAGACTTAACATTCGTATTATAGATTCGTATCTTGTTGTGTAGAGATAATGCCTTAGAGTGCCAGATAGTTTGAAGAGTTGAAAAGGCAAACCTAGCTTTATTGATCCGAATTAGTATATCATCAATATATAGATCTAGCTAAACAAAAACATAAAACTGTGCCTGACAAATATTTCAAATTAAGGGAAACCAGAAGTAAGCCTTGAAAAGTATGTCTGTGGGAGCATCAGAAGTGCCCCCAAAAAAGTGTTGTTCTGTTCAAAATAAGATACAAGCAACATCAAGGGCCTTTTCTATCAAATATTTTAATGCAAATGATACAATTAATGAAAAACAAAATGTGTTGGCGAATTGGTTTTGGGAACATCTTGTATTTCAAATATAATGGCTGAGAAGGATCCAAGGAATAACATACCAAGATCATGTCACCAATAGAGAAGTTCTTTCTCGCATGGGCAATTGTTCCCTGAGTGAAATTACCAAACCATGCATTAGATTCGTGGGACATGTATCCTTGGTAAAGGCAAGATGGGGATAGCGAAAACAAGGCCATTTTAGTATAACATGGCATTGTTTCTTGCTACAAGACCTAAAATTTGCTGGTACCAACTAGGAAAAGGCTGAACCAGTGGAGAAAGCTTGACACCCTTTGCACAGAATGGTGTGAAAGGACCTGGGTCTAAGTCTTGGGATATTGTTTTAAAAATTATGCTCTTTTTATCACCTATTTTCAAAACTTCCACCTGTGTTATGTTATATATATATATATAGATATATTGAGTCTATTTATTTATCATGTAGAAAAAAACAACATCTTTTTAGCCTTACTTATTTTTAAAGTATAATCATGCTATTATTATAGATCCTGCAGATGTGATCTTTACTTTCAATGACAAAAACGCAACCTTGACATGCAATGCCACAGATAACAACTCATATTATGTTGGTTGGTACCACCTAGGTCAATCAGTAACTGGCACTAGATACACCGTTACCAACTTGACACACTCCACTGTATTGGTGATAACTTCTCCAAGTAAGACTTTGTTTTGTTTTCTAAATTTTTTTTTTTAAATCATCTCTCTCTCTCATCTCTGCCTGTGGTCCCTTTTGGGGCATAGGGCACCAACCAGCTTCCTCCAGGCATTTCAGTTTTGGGCGAGTCTCTCCAGCTGTCCCCATGTCTTGCCCATCTGCTTCCAAATCGCGGCACCATGTATTCCTGGGTCTTCCCCTTTCGCAGGAGTTCCAGGTTAGCTTGTTATGTTGGATGCATGCTTGTGAAGGGTGTGACCTATCCATCTCCAGCGTCTACTTCAATGTGCTGCTGCTTTGTTCTTTGCCACAGTTCCTCATTCGAGATCTTGTCTGGTCAGCAGATCATAAGAATCTTCCTCAGGCAGGTATTGATGAATACCTGGATTTTTTTCATGGTGGTGATGGTGGTTCTTCTCTCTGGAGAACCACCATTGTTTTAAATCAGCATATTATAATTCAGATTCTTATGATGTGAATCTTTGGAATCGGGCAGTAGATTTTCTCAAGGTTTAGGGTTGTGTCTGTATAGAAGCTTAGAATTTCACATACTATACCCTGCCCAGTCTCGAGATTAAACCAAAACCAGTGACTCATTTGGGCGCATCCATTGCCTTTCGAGACAAAAAGAGCCATATATATATATGTGTTCAAACCCATTCATCTGGTGTATATTTCTCAGACAGTGAAATGGAGTTCAGCCATTTGATTGTCAGCAATGTCAAGTCAAGTTCATTTACTTCAAAAGTACAAGTACTAAAAATGTTCATTTTTCAATTTTTTTTTTATGTGCTGAGTCAATTTCCTGATCATAATCATTCAACTAGAATGTTAAACACAACCCTTGATAGAATCACACATTTTAATTCTTGTATAAAAGATCCTAGCCTCTTATAAAAAAAAAACTTAAAAGTTAATATTCTGTTTGATAGCCACCATCTCAACACCATGATTCATGTAGCAAAGCATTTAAATCATTAATAAATATTCTTTTTTTTTTTTTACTCCAGCTCGAGAAGATTCCGGAGAGTATGTGGCCACTTTCTTGAAAACTGGAGGCACTCAAGAGAATTGTACCATCAAGTATACAGGTCAGTTGTTTCACTTCTCCACTTCATTTTAATAATTTTTAAAGTATGGTTTAGGTTAAAGAAATAATTGTGCAAAATTTAGAAGTTTAGCTCTTTACCACTTAATCAGTTTGGAAGCTAAGGTCTTGACTACTCAGCCACCATGCCCCCCCTCACCATGTTATAGATACATATCTTACTGAAATATTTATAATTTTTTACGTTATTTAAAATAATTTTTGGTTCTATAGCTACCCCTCTTGTTCTTGATCTGGCCAAGTCTAAAAATCTTGAGAAAGACCAGGACCTTGACCTTCACTGTGATGTCAAGGGTTACCCTGGGTCAGTGGTGTCCTGGTCAAGAGATGGGATCGACCTGACAAATACCACCAGCCGTGTGACACTAAAGAATGATGGCATAGTTGAGAATGCCTATTTGCATATCAAATCTTTGGATTACTCAGGTTTGTATGTTCCTTGATCAGTGGCTAGATCATATTTACAAATCTTACAATTACAAAAATGCTAGGCTAGAAGTTTGTTGGAAATGCAAGAAAAAACAATGGAATCAACTTTTTTCAAGCTAAAATTTGACTTGATTGCTAAGCTGATAGAGCATCCCACTAACACAAATGTCATGGATTTTATCTTATTGACTGGCCTTTTTCTTTATTGTTTAATGACAAATAAAATCTAATTGTTTCATTCTCTATATTATTTGAACAAAAAGTAAGATTGGATTTTTTTCTTTTTACAAATATATTACTTGTTAATGCTTAAGTTAACCCTCAAAATTTCTTCCATCAAATAAAAAAATAAATTAACCTGTGGTTTAATATAAATGTGTCTATATCTGTTTCAAAGACTAATGACTAAATTATCAAAGATGGTGAATTTAAGAAATAGCTGGTTAATATGCAGATGTACAAAAAGCAGTCAGACAGCAATACTAAGTTGTAATTAATTATATTAGAAATACTTTTATGAAATAAATACAGTTTATGAAAAAACTGAAACACTTTAACCAAAGTATCAAACATCATTAGAACAGTTTCTTAAAAATGCTATTGTTTATTGCAAGCAAGCTCATCAATCTTTATGCATTGAAATAGCATTATAGTCACAACAGAAGATGGCAGCTGTCCATTGACACACTGTTTCTCAACATTTTTTTTTTCTCCAAAGTGCCCAAGAAGAGACTTTAAGTTTCAATTACTATTGTTGTTTTTTTCATCATCTGCCAGCCAGTTGAATATGTTTCATAGGCCACCAACAAGCTTCCTCCAGGCATTTCGGTTCTGGGCAATTGTCTCCAATTGTCCTCAAGTCTTGCCTATAGACCAAAAACTAGCTTTCTCCAGACATCTTGGTTCTTGGCAAGTCTCTCCAACTGTCCCCAAGTCTTGCCTATAGACCAAAAACTAGCTTCCTCCAGACATCTTGGTTCTTGGCAAGTCTCTCCAACTGTCCCCAAGTCTTGCCTATAGACCAAAAACTAGCTTCCTCCAGACATCTCGGTTCTGGGCAAGTCTCTCCAACTGTCCTCAAGTCTTGCCCTTAGGCCACCAACCAACCTACCCTGTAGAAAAACCACTACTAGCAAGAGAAACATGATTACAGCCATTTCTTAAAAAAAAACAATTTTATTATTTCAGTTTGTAAAATAATTTTACCGATATAACTAACTTTGTGCCATATAACACTGCTCTTCTTCTTGCCTACACTTTAAATTCTGTCCTCTGAGTGAAATGAATTGTTGCTATTTCTCTGCATATGAAATGCTTCATTGAACCTCTTTCCTACTCATGAACTTCTTTGTTTATCTTAATTTTGATTAGAAATTCAATCCCAGCATTTGTTTTATTCAATTTCCTCTTTGTTCTGTTTAAAAAACAACAACTTTTTATGTAAAACTTCATTTTGTTTCAGATGAAGGCACATACAAGTGCACAGCATACAGTAAACATTTCAACTTTTCACATTCCAAGTCTTTGGTTATCAGAGTCAAAAGTAAGTCTTCTATTTTACTATTGACATGTATATTTCCTTGAATAATTCAGGAGGGAAATGCTTTCACTGTTTTAAAATCAGTAAACCTTTAAACCATTTATTTAAAATAAACTACAAATCTATCATAAGACCCAGTAGTCAAGTATTTGAGACCTGATCATCAAAAAATCTGCATAACAGAACATATGCAAAAAAAAAAATTCTTTAAAAAATATATGAAATTGTGTGAGGACCCATCTTTAATGACAGAAACAAAAAAAGAACTCCGACTCTAGGTGAACCAAATGTTAATGAATCATTTGTCATTAGAACCAGTTAGTGTGAACCAATTGTCTGGTGAACAATTAGTTGAAAGTCAAGTGTTGTTTTAGTCAGTTGTATGTGCACCTGTCCTGTGGCATTTTACGTCTCGAGAGACGATCTTTTCCCTTTGCAACTTCTTGTGTGACTAAAGAGGCTAATCCTTGATACACAGGCTGGGCATATATAATCACCAGGTGCCGTTGCATTTTCACCCTTCTTTCTGCTTCTGTTGTGTATGATATCTGCAATCTTTGACCCTTCCTTTATGCTCTCTCTCCATGAGAATCTGTCCAGTGCCACCTCTTCCTAGTTGCCAGTGTCGATTTTGAAGAGCTTCATGTCGCGTTTGCATACATCCGTATAACGTTAAAGTGGCCGACCAGCGGCTCTCCTGCCTTCTATTAGATTGCCATACAGGATGTCCTGTGGAAGTCAACCTACTGGCATTCTACGAACGTGGCCAAGCCAGCCAAGGCGTCTGCTGCTGATAACAGAGCAGATGTCCTGGCACCCTGCTCTTTGTAGCACTTCCTCATTGGTTATCTTATCTTGCCACCTTATTTTAAAGATCCGTCTTAGGCATCGGAGGTGGAAGACATTCAGCTTTTTTTCCTGCCATGAGTAGGTTGACCATGTTTCACTTCCGTACAGCAAGGTGCTCAACACACAGGTCCGGTAGACTAGGGCTTACCGCACCACTGGGTGCTTGGTGCTAAGACAAAATAAAAAAGCAAGCTGCTCACCCGCACCTGCAAATACAACCAAAAGAAAACCCTCAACATTAATGCGTTTGGCAAGCTGGAACATACGGACAATGTGTCCTGGCTTCAATGCTGACCCTGAACTCGTTACCGACATGCGTCAAACAGCTATCATTGACAGAGAACTCAGCAAACTGTATGTGCACCAATTGTTATGGAACTATCTAAATTATGTTAATACAGTTAGGATGTCACCTTTATCCCTTAGTCTGTTGGACTGTTTGGGCATCACCAAAGATCTTTCTCCATTCTAGTCTTTTTGCCTTGGATAGAATCTCTTTCAATGGCAGGCCTATCCATTCTTTGATGTTGCCTTTCTCAGTCTGCCACTTCTTTTTCCTTTTCTTCTGAAAGGTGTGATGTGGCCATTGCTGTATTAATCCTGTCTCTAATCTCTTTGTCTGTGATGTGGTCTTCGTATGTGATACTCAGGATCTTTCTGTAGCATCGAGAGTTTGCTAGGATCCTCCTATAGTTCTGCAGTCAGCCTCCAAGCATTTAAGAATGCGGGCATGACTAGGGAGCACATCAGTCTGATTTTAATGTCCAAGGTTATGCCTTTGTCTAAGTCCCAACTATTTCAAATTTATTTAATGCTCATTCCAAGATAATTATTACTGAGTTGGCTTTTTGTTCAACTCTATCAGACATAGATCAACTTAAACAAAAGTTAAAGTCAAGTTCCCCTATAGGGAGATGATGTCAAGGTCATCTGTTTCTCTGGCCTACTGTTAACGAGGGATACTCAGAACCCTTACAACAAGCACAAGATTGTTAGATAAATGTGTTCATGATGTAATGAAGTTGCATATGCACTAGAGGTATAACATCTACATCACTTTCACACACACGAGATCGGAAAATCTTTTTTCGAAAGAATTTAAAAATTATAAGATAAGATGATAAGGCATAACCTCTGCATCACTTATCATCCACTCAATTATTTTCTTACATGCAAATATGTCTGCAATTTGACCTCTGGACCCATGAAATGTTATTGCCCATTTTACTGTAATGGTACTCACTTGAGCAAGCAGCTGAACTGCACCTTGGAAAATGTTGAACTTATCCCATGAAGTTTCTGATTCATGGAAGTTTGGGTGTGTGAAAGGATACTAGATCTACCAGAATGTATAAATAACCATAAGTGATTACATCATATGATCTTAATGCCACAAAAAAATAATATGTGAGGGCTTTAAGGAAGTGAGGAAGTGACAGGTTAGTTAAACAGGATTCTTCCTAGATAGAGAACACATTTTATCGTTTTTTAAAAGTTCTTTCTTGTTCATTGTATGAACTTTTAAAGTTACAGAAATCATCTGGGTGGTGGAGGTCACTTAGTAATAGTATATCATACAAGATTCAATACAAAGTGCCAATATTAATTAAACAATGTTGAAGAATGTCATTTACAAGAGGTGTCAAGGTGCACCAGCAGTCTCAAGTTTACATCCTGCTGGTGATTGACAACTTTAATTTAGGATTTTTAAATATTCTCCCAACTCTTATGAGTATCTAACATAGCTGAGTTGCTAGTTAAATTGTTATGCTTCAGGAGACCCAATGGACCTTATTCACCAATTGTAAACAAACAACATTTTGCCATGTGGTTCTCTATATCTTCTATACAATATACGCAATCCATAAAGGCTGTCACGTGATACGTAATTTTCATTGTTTTATCAATATTATCACGTGGCTAAATGTTGTTTGTTTACGCTTGGTGAATGAGGTCCATTGACCAACTGATACAGTTTACATTCTCATTGGAGTCTTACATCTTTAAAAAAAAGCACATTTTCTTACTTACTAGTATCCAACTCTCAATGTAAATGTATACTCCACAGATCCCATAGCTTGGGTGTGGCCATTAGTAGGCATCCTCGTTGAGATCATTGTATTGGCCATCATCATTTTTGCTTGCTCCAAGTTTGACAAAAGAAGGCTGATCCAGACAGAGCAGAATGACTTGTAAGTTGTTTTTTTTAGATACTCCCTTTACCTTATTGTCTGATTGACACATATGTCTCACACACCCCAAGTTTGTGGTGTACATGTTTTAAATAAACTTTCTGAATTTTAATTAGGCATGTATATATATATATATATATTTTCAAATGTAAAACCTCAATAATACAAGTCTATGAGCCCTTACAGATTTTTTAAAATATCCGAATTAAGAAATAATTTTAAAAATATTCCAGGAAAAGTTGGTCATCGCTGCGCTCATTGGGCCCCTTCAGCATAGTAAAGATTACTTTTGGCCATTTGAAAACCTTTTCATAATATTAATAATTAGCTGTATTAAATTTTTTGTTATGATATATTGACACTGATTGCCAACACTTTAAATGACATTAAGAAACAGTTCTGATAATTACAAGTGTTTACCTCCTGTGTGTATATTGAACTATGAAGGTGTTTTACTATTGTTGACATTTCCTTGTTAGTATGCTGAAATTTGACCCATAAACACAATTAGTTCATTGTGCTTGTCAACAGAAGGATGAGATACTTTGCAGCAAGTGCAATACTTGTTTCTGGCACTTGACCAAAGTTTTGTCATTTGTTATTAGACAGCAAACTTTGCTTGGTAGTACTGAGTGTAACTAGAAAAATAGGTAACCTAACTTGTGGGGAAAGTGCAGAGTCTGCCTCTTGGATATTATTCAATTCTAATTAATTACAAAAAAATTGTTTTAAAAAGAGAATAAATCATCACAGAGAAAAAAAGTTTTTTTTAGCATATTGAAATTAATGTCCTAATGGATATTATATTCCTGTTGAACTGCAACCTCTATTATTTTTCAGTAGATGTGAAGTAGGCTACAGGTCATGGAACAAAATGGATAAAGTTTGGCAAAATGGCTCATATCATATTGTAAAATATAATGGTTAAAGTTTGGCTACATAGCTCATACCATATTGTGAAACAAAATGGTTTCTTCTTAGTATGTTTTGACTTAATTGAAACCAGTGGGCTGAATGGCATGACATTTTTGCTTAAGATCAAGTCTTAGACCTAATTCCTAAAGTATTTGAAGTTTTTCTTTTGGTTTTCAAAATGTTAAGTTCCTGCCTAGTATAATGTGTTACATGTTTTGAAGAATACTAAATTGGTTTGGTTGTTTTGCTAACCATCTAAAGTCCTTAGTAGTTTTGGATAATAGAAATGGGTAATCTTTAACCCTCTAGTAAACTTCTAGGACTTGACATGTAGAATGTGTTTTCATTTTATTAAGAATATTAAATGTAATTTTTCTTTTCAAGGTATCGCAATGAAGGACATGGAACAAGGAACCATGGAGCTGAGAAAACTGACTAGTTTACATGCAAAGTATCTTGGAAGATTATTTAAAAATTTTTAAACTTTGCGTTTTTTAAAGACTAATATCGATAAAACTCTCTCTTTAACAGTGTATGCATAGATTGTTGATATCCAGACTTTTAACATTTGTAGAATTTCTGCTTTCTTAAAACAAAAAGGACTTTGTTTTTAAATGTGATGGTCAAGGCCATTCATAATGGAAAAACATTAAAATGGGCTTATTTGTATTCAAATAGGCAAACGCTATAATAGAAAGTCCATTGTCATTACATTTAAAAAACAGACGATGTCACAATCTTAAATGTCTCAGTAATGAAAAAAATATTCTGTGTACCTTTAAAACTAAGTAGTATACTATATTTTGTATTTTGTTGTATAATTGATTTTTTGTATCGACAGTGATTCTAGTCATTTTAACAGCATATTTCTTTTTCTCTTTTTCAATATTGAATCTATTGTAATTTTTATTGTATGAAATTTATGTCATTGAAAAACACCAAAATTTGTCATGTTTAACAAACCAACTTTTTTAGATAGAATTTTTTATACCTATGTGTTTATTGTTCATCTGTTAGTTTAGTTTGGGCTAGTTTTTTTTTTTTTCCATTGTTAAGTGTAGACCGAATGCTGAGAGGTGAAATGCTTTATAGTTTTGAGGAAAGGGGAGAAATCACAAGTTAAAATTTAAGTCAAGGCTGGGCAATTTTTTAATTTAATTTGGTACATGACTGTACACTAAGTATTTAACAGTAGTTGTGGAATGTTAATTGTTTCCACAATAACTTTCACCTTCAAGTCTACTCCATGGAGCGCTAGATTTCATAGGAACATGCTAGGTTGTCACAATGGTCAACAGATTGAACCATGCCCACTTCCATCCCTGGTCATCCTGGGGGAGGTGTTGTCTAGGATGTAATAATCTTCAGTTGAGGAGAAATGTCAAAACTTATCAAACTAAAACAAAAATATTGTTTAGTGTCTGCTTCATACTGGTAATATGTTTCAAGAAAGTCTTATTTTGACCTTCCAAAACCTTGCTTTGGTCACTGTACACAGTGTGTACTCTATCCCTTAATAAAACATTCTCTCTTAGATTGACTTTTTAGAATGATCAGATTTTTTATAGTAATTTTTTACTTCGTTATTGTTGCTAAGAATTTAATGTATAAAGTTTTGGGTCACATGCTATGGATACATGTTAATTTTTTGTTCAGATAATAAGTTACTTGGGACATGTGCAATTTAGTAGATCTCCATTTTCATTTATTGTATGAATAATTATATATTTTGTTTGGTTTTTACTGATGTATTTATATATTTGGCTTTATCTTTTATTTGTTCTTTCAATCATGAAAGATGGGAAATTTCCAATGCTTTGCACATGTAGACACTAATACTTTTTTCTCTAGCAAACATTTTCTTAAGAGTATTATAATCACCTACAGTCAGATAATATTCACACAAAAATAAATTTCTTAGTTGATAAATGAAATGCACAAAATAATTTTGATGCTGTTTATTTTTTTTTTTATGAAAAAGAATAAACCATCTGTAGAGCATACTTTGTCTTCACTCATTGTACAATGCAGCAGAAAGAAGCCAAATGGAAATCTTGTCATTCAGAGATAACATTTTCTCACTATTTTATCTGGCTGTGAATCAGATAACTGCTTCAGTATTAAAAATCCTATAAAGTGCAATGCCCGCCCATCCCCAGCCCACACACACTCACATTTTGTTTTGCATGTATTTTGTTTGTTGTATTTGCATACACGTGCATGCTTTTTGATCTTGTGTTCCATTGTTTAGGAATTGCTGACAGTATTTTTATTTATTTTTGTTTTAAATACTCACTTTGCATCTATAGATGCAGAATAATAATTTCATTTTATTTTGAACATTGGACTTCTTGAATTGATGATATGACTCAATGATGACTGTGCAATGTGTTGTTACTTTGGAATCTTTCTGGCCTGAAAAAATTTTTTTAAGTCCCACAAAATTAAGACTGCTTAATGAATTCTTAAACAAATGTCACTATTTTAGCTGGTTTCCTGACCTTTTTTTTTTACAATAGAAAATCAAAATGGGTAATTTAAGTCTACAATTTATATTAGAAAAAACAAATTGTTTAAATATTATTGTTTACTCTTTACATGTATTAAAATGGATGGTTGTGTGGTTTGCGTACTGGACTGTCGTTTGGATTTATCAAATGGGTCCATGGTTCAAACCCTGCCCGCTCCCATCTCCTGTTGTCCTGCGGGAGGTTTGGACTAGGAAGTAAATTATATTCAACTATGAAGGAACATCCGAAACATGGAAAACATTTTACAAACGAATAAGAAAACGTAAAGAGAAGATAAAGTCCATTCCTAGTAGAATTTTGTTTACATTGTTAGAACATGTCCCATTCCCATGTAAATATTTTTTTTTCTGATCTTTACATTAAAATGTAACAATGAAAAATTTTTTTTTTGTTAGGAATAATTTTTGTTTTCCACCAAACTAAACACATGTGTGTGACCTAGCGTGATTATGTCTTCTAACTATTCTAACCTTTTTCCATGACTGGGTATTTTGTTTAGCCTTTTTTTTCCATTAGTGAGTCAAAGCACTGACACACTAACTTAGATCTCTGGTACTGATCACTTTATATTGAATGCTTGATTTTTTTTTTCCCCCTTACTTTTACTATCAAATATTATTTATTTATTTATAAGAAGCGTGTGAAAAGTCTTATTTATTTATAATCAGATTTGTTTTTATTTACATGCTTGTCAATTGTTATTATTTCCAGCATGAATTGAAATGTATTGGCATCTTTGAAATGTAATTTTGCCTCATTTAAAAAATATGAAATGTTTATTATAATAAAACAATTGGATTGACAGACATTTTAAATATGGCCAACAGGAGCATGTAATGGAAGATCTGTCCCATTTTTACAAGTAGAAATAATAACAGAATCCTATGATGTTTTGTAAAAACGAAAAAAATTGGTGTTTACATCTGACTGGTTTAATCAGACACTTACATGATGACATAGTTAAAATCTAACCCTAACCCAGCTAACATGTACTTATAAGCTAAAGTTCAATTTAAAAATCTTTTTTTAGGTCAAGCTTTTTTTGGGGTACTGTTTGAGACTCTATTTGAATGATATATTTTTTTTATTGCTTACAACTATTCCATTTTCTTCACCTTTGATATTTTTGCCATTTGATGTTGGATAATAAGTAGTGTCCTAGTTAAACTTCATGTCAGTATTAGAATAGTTGAAATTGTGATTGTATTTTTTTAAAAACTTTTTTAGTATTTTTTTTCACACTAGCATAGTTAAAGAAAAGGCTGTCATATGTGTTACTTCACATGCCTAGATGACTATAATTATTTTAATGATTTATAGTTGTAATCAGTCAAACCCATTCCTAGTTTTCATAACAAAACATTTTATAGCACAAAAAATAAGCTAACTAGGCATAAAAGAGCATAGAGAATAAATGAATTCAATTAATGTATATTTGGAGAAACTGGAATGAAGAAAAATTAACAATTTATTACATTATGGTGTTAATTATTGAAACAATACAAAAATAGTTTTAATACTTTTTCCAAAGACACTGTCAAAACGTTTTACAATGTCAGTCAGTGTGTGGCATATACCACTTGGCTACCTTACTTGAAGGTTTGAGTTTGATTCCCGACTTGAGCTGAGCTGTGTTTTGCAGAGCGCCCAAAGGCAGCACAGAAACGTTCTCCCAGATACCCCCTTTTCCCCCCAAGGGTCCACAAAAGATATTGGACCATAGCGCACTGAGCATGCTATAAGCATGAAATATGCGCTATAGAAAAGTAAACAAAAACTGTAAATTATTTTGTGTTATAATACCTCCTACATTTTCAGGATATAAAATGGGTAATATCTATAATTTATTGCTATTTAATAAATAAAATGAGCTTTTTTTATCATTACTATTTATTTCTACACTTTTAAGAAATACGACGTATTCAAAGCACTGATGTACACAATGTATTTTGCAATGCTCTGAAAATGATTTTTTTAAAAATTTACCATTTAATAGATGTCATGAATGCTGGTTATATGTAGCGTAATTAAATTTATTATTTTTTTAAATTTTAATTATGTAAGTATTATGAATACTTGGTAGTTCTAGAGTAATAAAAGTTGTTTTTTTTTAAAAATTTAACAATGATTAAAAACTATGAATACAGGATATTTTTTATAGTGTGATGAACAGGGGTTTACCTTATTTTAATACCAGAGTGCAATTAGCGGCTTATAGATCTGGTCTGATATAAACTTCATCATTAATTTTTAATCCTTGGCTTTAACTTCAGTTTCCCATGAGACAGTATTTTTCAGTATATGTGATTATTCATCCAAAGAAAATGATTTGGCCAGGGGGGTCTCTATCTTGTTTTCAAGCAAGAGTTGTTTTTTTATGAGCTTACCCTCAATGAAATTACTTTCTGAATCTCACTTCTGTAGCTCCAGGAAAGTAAAGGTAACTGTCTGGTTGGTTTGCGCTCTGGACTGTCTTTATGATGGTTCCAGGTTCAAACTTGGCCCATAGCCATCTCCTGCTCCCCTGAAAGAGAATTAGGCAAGATAGTAATCATCTCAATGAAGTAATAGTACTTGAACTCTTTCTAAAAGACGTTAAACTTACTTGATTTGGGTGGGAAGCGTGGTCAAGGTCGAGGCTAAGTACGCTTGAACTTGGCTTGTCTTGGCTACCTATGGAGGGTGCTCGAGGTTCGACACCTGAGTCGGGCAAAGTTGTATTTACTGAGTGCCTGAAGGCAACACGGAAAAACCTAGATACCCCTCCCCCCCACTGGTCCACAACTGAGATTGTACCAAAGCGCTCTGAGCAGGCTATAAAGCATGATAGTAGTGCTATATAAAAAAGCCATGGTTTTATTTGATGTTTTGAGAATTTACTCTCAAAGATGGTGTGTATTACAATTAACTGCCCTGTAAGCAGCCAACCAGTGGGAGGTATGGGCTAGAATGTAATTATTTTCAGTAGAAACATCTGAAAAATGTAAAACAAACCCTATTGATATTTTGCATCTTTACACAAACTGCTGCACCTCTGCCCTCTCCTTGGCTGAGAACCCCTGGTTTAAGTGTGTATATCTAGTCTTATAGACATATTTTTTTTTATACCTTTCATTGCTGTTCACCTTATTTATAATAATCTTTGAGTTAATTTTGACTACAGCTGTGTCTAGTCCCACCACTTCATAAAATAAATTTTAAAAAATATAGCCCAGATCTTGAGAGTCCATTTTTTTTTAATATTTAATTTGTATTCATGTCAAAATATTTAAACATTTTATGTTGTATTTTGTTTCATTTCTTCGGGTTTCTAAATTTTTAAGTTGGATGTCTTTGAAGAAAAAAACGTGATTGACGTTCGGTCCATTTTCAAAAGACCCAAAAAGATCGAAAAGATATTGCGAGGTGCCATCTGTAGTCGAGATTTAGTCATAGTTCACCTCACCCCTGAATTATAGCATCCGAATTCATCGTCACTAAAATATAGATATATATGATTTATACAGAACTAGGTCTTAACTCTTCAAGACCGTAATAACGCTGACAGCGACCAGTCTCCCGGCAGTGCTAACGTAATGACGCTTCCAGCGTCCGATCACAATTTCCCTGTTTACTTCTTTTTCTTTTCTAATCCACGTTTTTAATCCCTTAAATGGTTTAAGGAAACGCTAGAGCGGCCATTTTGAAAGTATTTTCCTTCTGATACTTGTTGATCTAAGCTGTTTTTATTGTTCTAAATATATTTTTTTTGTAAGTGACTAGTGAATTTTTCGTTTTTTTGCATCAGACATAATGGCTGACAGGTCTTCTTGCCGTTTTACTGCTGACGAGGCTCTAAATATCTTTTTAGATACGAATGATAGTGACTTAACTTAGACTGTTAGATAGAGATTCTAGACCTAGAAAGTTATAATGAAAGCTATTTTCAGACTCAAGCGAGTCTGATAGTGAATTATTCATCACTAGATCTAGTAAAAGTAGTAAACGAAAGGGTGCGTCGCCCCAGCCAGGCCCTAGTAGATCTAGAAAGAAACCTCACTAAAAGTGTAAATATTGATCAAGTTTGACAAAGTTATGTTTGTTAAATAGATAATTGGATAGAGTAGCTATGCGAAATTCCCCGGATGTTTACTAATTTTGAGTGTGCCGCCATTTTGAACTTTTATTTTTATTTGAAGTAATGGTGCTTTTTAATTAACTATAAATAAATAGTTGTGTTAGAAAAGATTTCAACTGTTATTTTAGAAGTGGGAACATATTTTCTAAAATAATTAATTTATAAAATGACAAGAAAAAATTTTTTTTTTTACATAATCTCAATAAAAGTTTGTCATTTTTGCAGAACTACCACAAAATGTATGTTGAATTTTTTGTGTAGTTAATTAATGCAACCATATAATCAGTGAAAAGTAACTATCCTATCTATAGCACATCTAATTCTATTTTGATTTCTGTGAGGTGACCGTGAGTTGCTAGTTTACAAAATGGCGTCCAATGGGACAGATCGACATGACCTTGCCGTATTGTATAGTTCTAGCTGAAAAAAATACATTTATGTGTTTTTTTTTCATTGTGTAGAATATGCATTTGTGCATTTATTTTATATGGTTTTTATATGTTTAAAAATGCACAAATGCTCCTATTTAGTATAGAATAGTATAATACTATAGATCTAGATCTAATTATACTCTTACTCTACTCTAGATCTATTTAGTGTGTATGATTTTATGATATATCTAATTATCTTAAATTAAAATCTAGATTCTAAATCAATCATCAGGAGTCATGATAATCTAAACCTAATAAGTTATAACTAGAGTCTAAGTATAGAGTATAAAGGCACATTCCTCGTCCCATATGCTAGGACAAATTTGTACAAATACTCCTTCTTCCCTAGTGCTATTAGAGCATGGAATGGGTTGCCTGAGCTAGCCAGAAAAACCAGTGACTTGGGAGAATTTAAGTCATTGATTAATATGCATGACGCATAGGACGTAATCATCTTCTTTTTTGTATTATATAAGAAGATAGACATAGGAAACTAAAGTGATCTAAACCTAATAAATAAGTTATAACTAGAGTCTACTAAGTATAGACCATAGACTAGACATAGGAAACTAAAGTTTCTAACTAAGAATAATAAGATGAATATCAATTATAATATTTTAACTCAAATATTACTATATTATATATATATTTTACTATTACTCAAATATTACTAAATCTAGATATATAAGCTAAAATGAAAAGATTTTTGTGATGATAATGATTATCATTATATATCATATATATAATATATAGAGTATAGGAAATTATCCAATGATCCATATTGTATTATATCAATTTGAGTGGATTAAATCATCATCTAGATATAGATCTATAATAGTAATAGATAGTATATATTACGAATTTAGATATAACAGGTCAAGATGAATCAGAGTATAATCATAATAAAATGTTTGCATGTTTCGGATATTCCTTCAGAGTTGAAGATAATATACTTCCTTTTCCAATGGGTAATGGAGCGTGCATGGTTTGAACCGTAGACAATTGATAAGTCTAAATGACAGTCCAGTGCACAAACCACATGCCCGGACAGCCATCTACCAATATTATATATTATTATTATAGCTTTTATATAGTGCTACTTTCATGCTTATAGCATGCTCAGAGCGCTTTTGGTCCAATCTCACTTGTGGACTAGTGGGGGGGAGGGGGTATCTAGGAGTTGGTTTTCCGTGCTGCCTTTAGGCGCTCAGTAAACACAACTCTGCCCGAGCCGGGTGTCAAACCTCGAGCCCCCTTCTAGGTAGCCAAGCCAAGTCCAAGTGCACTTGGCTTCTCGACCACGCTTCCCATTTATAGTAAATCTATAATATAACTTTGTGGTGCATTCACTGTCTTGTTATATCTATACTGGGTAGCTATATAGAATATAATTATCTTTACATTATATGTGTAGTTTGTCTTTATCTATTAAGAGTATCTAGATCTAGAATTTATTTTTTTTTTAAGAAAAAGAAATAAAGAAATCATGCTAAATCTTTATATTGTTTTATATATAAATTTACTTTAAATAGTGACTAATTAGGCCTGTATAAGTTGTTTTTTTTCTAAATGATGGTAATTGACAATTTAAAAATTGTCTCTATTGACCTTAATACCTTATTTTTCTTTATGACTCATGGATTTTTAAAAATTTATATAATTAAATTACTTCAAGTATCACTAGTGATACTTATTCAAGATTGTATATAATTTTAGTGTCAGTTGTAAAAATATAAATATCTCAGTATATTAGATATATACATTTAATATTTCTTTTTTATTTTCTTAATCTAGGCTACTTCAATGTTTAAATAATTACTTGTTGTAGATCTACATTAAAATATAATATCAAGACTTGTCAAGAATTTCTATGATTGTTTACTGGACTCTTCTTTAACACATCCTAATTATAAGCTATTATCAGATTACTATCATGCCAAGACAAAGAAAAAGAAAGCTTTCATCATTTAAAAATGTGGAAGACACTGTTTTGTACAAGTTTCTATTTGAAAATTTTAACTACTCACAACTTGCATCTGATGATACTAATAAACTATGCCTTAAAGGATATGTACTACTCATTTATTTGCAAAATCAATCCTCCAAAACATCAACTGCTGAAATTGTTGCTTCCACATTTGGATTTCCCTTTACTCCTGTTTTAACTCAAAAAGTTCACAATTTAATTGAATACACCATTGAAAAGTACACAAAAAAAATTACAACATATTTGCCGGAAATAAAAAAAAATCTGTTGTGAAATTTTTCATCAGTTACCAAATACAACTGCTCCTAACCCTGATCTAACTCCATTACCAAACACAACTGCTCCTAACCCTGATCTAACTCCAGCTAAAGCTCTAGATATTTCAAATATTAATCAGCCAACTGAACTAAATACTGTTTCATCAAATTTAAGAAGCAATAATGAATTAACCCCTCGTAGAAGAACATTAAAAAGATGCCTTTCTTTAATGTCACAGGCAAGAAGTGAAGACAAAAGTAAATATAGAAAAAAAATATGTTATTAAAATCTCAAATCAACTCCCAGCTAACCCTTATTAAAACTCCAAGACAATCTATAAAGAGAAAAAGTGAAAGAATGAAAGATCTACTAGGTAAATTACATGAATCTAAAATTCAATCTCTAAAAAGAAAACATTTCAAATGTAAAAAACATCTAGTACACAAAAAAACTCACCAAGAACTTGTTAAAAAAATTAAATCCTCATATAATAAAGAACTTGCTGAGAGGGACGCAATCATTACATCCCTTCAAAGTGATAAATTACATCTTGAAGATGAAATTAAAGAATTAAAAGAAAATAAAGCTAGGTCCCTTAAAAAAAATAAAAAAACTTGTCTTTTATACCAAGCTAGGTGTTATAATAAATGAAAAACTATCATGGAATCCACATATTAATGAAACTATAAAAAAATCCAACAAAGCGTTAGGGTTTATTAAAAGAAATTTCTACAAATCAAATAAGAACATAAAACTAAAATGTTATTTAACCTTGGTATGCCAATAATAGAATATGCATCCACCGTTTGGGACCCCTCAACTCAAGAAAACATTAAGAAACTGGAACAAACACTAAATAGAGCAGTGAGATTCATAACAAATGAATATTCACATTTGACTAGAGTAACACCATTAGTAAAATCACTAAATTTAGAAAGCCTTCAGGACAGAAGACTCAAAAGTAAAGTAGCAATTATACATAAAACACTGAACCATAATCTTCAAATACAAAAACAAAATTTAATAAAATACTCTGAAAGACACAAAAATAAAGGCACATTCCTCGTCCCATATGCTAGGACAAATTTGTACAAATACTCCTTCTTCCCTAGTGCTATTAGAGCATGGAATGGGTTGCCTGAGCTGACCAGGAAAACCAGTGACTTGGCAGAATTTAAGTCATTGGTTAATATGCATGACTGAATGCATGATGCGTAGGACGTAATCATCTTCTTTTTTAAAGTAACGTCTGTATTATATAAGATAAGATAATATCCTAAAATTAAAATCCCAGCCTTCACCTAAATTTAAACCTGGTACCTCTCGGTTTGGAAGCCACCATTTGGTCTGTAAGTCCGTGCAGGGAAGCACAATGCTACTTTAAATGCTCATGAAGAAAAAATAAGAAATAGTTCGATCATCTGGAAAGCCTATTCAATTCTTGAACAGAAGTGGTAGCAAAAAAAAACGCTATTACCGAACAAGAGAATGTACCTATCAAAACATAATCATTTAAAAAACAACAACAATTATATTGAAAAAGAGAAATAACTTCTAAATTATTAAGATTTAAATTATTATTAATTATAAATGTGAATATGCATGACGCGCAGGACATAATCATCTTCTTTTTTGAAGTAACGTCTGTATTATATAAGATAAGAAGATAAGCCCCACCCTCTTCTACCTCCCCTATAGTAAGTAGTTTATCACAGAGATTGGGTGTTCTTCTTGATTGCGTCCCTCACAGAACCTCAGTAGACATCTTTGTAAGAGAACTTGGTGTTATTTCAGACCTACAAGCCGCTGAAGTTGCCATGAAAACACCACATCTAACTCTTGGGTTTGAAGCCCCACCCTCTTCTACCTCCCCTATAGTAAGTAGTTTATCACAGAGATTGGGTGTTCTTCTTGATTGCGTCCCTCACAGAACCTCAGTAGACATCTTTGTAAGAGAACTTGGTGTTATTTCAGACTTACAAGCCGCTGAAGTTGCCATGAAAACACCACATCTAACTCTTGGGTTTGATGCCACAACCCAAGAGGGTGTACTTGTCAACTCAGTACATCTCACCACTCCAACTGATACTTTTGTTATAGCTTGAGATCAGTTGAGTGGTGGGAGGGCAGAGGATTATGAAAAACAATTGAATCTATAAAAAATTTAGCCTACGTTTATTCTGATTTTCATAAAATTGAGTTTACCAGTTGCCATGATCAAATTATCAAAAATATTTCCAACACTATGTCAGATCGGGCATCTGTTAATCATGCTTCTATCGTAAGATTAAGTGCAGTATGGGACAAAACCTTAAATGAACTTAATTATCACCTGCACCCAATAGAATCAAAATGTAAAAAAAAAAAGTATACTTTTATTAAGCACATCCTAATCTTTTTATATATATACAAAGCTTTTAGCTGTGAGGTAAAAATTAGCAAACTGTTACACATTTTCAGAAAACCCTTTACAATATAAGTGAAAACGCGTTAAAATTTATATATTTTTTAAACCGTTGAGCCTATTGCAAAAATCTATATATCATTGGAAAGCTCAGAACAAGTGGTTTAATATTATACTATTGATAAAATTTAAAAATAAAAATAAATTAAAGTTTTATTTAATGAATTAAAAATAACAATGTCATATTGGCTTAGTTAAAAAAAAAAATAATTTTTTTTATAAATAAATTTTATAAAACAATACCATACTTCAATTAAGCACACTATGTGCTTTATTTTGATATATGGTTTTTAAATGGGCTTTGAAAATTGGTGAAAATATTAGCAATTTTCCTTCAATTTTCATAAAATCTGGTGTCATCATTTCCATTGACTTAATATTAAGTGAAAATGCGTTTAAAAAAAAAAGTTGTTTTTTTTTGTTCGCTGCACTTATACCAACAATCTATATATCATTGGAAAGCTCAGAAAAAGCACTTTAACAATCTGATATCATATTTATTTTTTTTTTAAACTTTTGTCACATTTCTAGTCATAGAGTTACAAATATTTCATACAATAATAATGATTGAGGACTGTTGGAATATTCTTTTTTTTACTTGGGAAAGTCAGTTTTTAAAGATTAAATTAAAAAAAATATTTTTTTTCATCTGTGAAATTACCTAATTTTTTTTTTCAGTGACTATAACATTGAAAGATAAATTATCTTGTAGTACATTCAACATTTCCAACAAAATTTTATATAACATGTCTATGTTTTAACAAACAGAAAAAACAGTAGGACGTTTATAAAAAGGCTTATGCGATAAAAATTGTGGGGAAAAAAATAATTCCTGTAGAATGAGAAAAAAAAATTATGGTTTTTAAGAGTTGAATGTAGAGACGGATAAGCATTAAGGAACGAATTTATGTAAAAATGCTTTTGAAACACAATTTTGAAGGTTAATTTTATTAATGAATTGAATGGACTATATTTTGTATGTTCTTGTGTTAAAGTAAAAAAATATCTTTACGATAAGTAGATCCTAGAATTAGATCTATCATTTAACCTTCGCGAGATTTTCTGCTGCGCATGCGTTTTTGTTTTTGGTCTGATCTCATGTAAACATGGCTATATGACCTAGGTTATTAAAATAGAAATACTTTCATAGAGTAAGGCAAGTTTTTTTCCTTTTTTTTAAGGGTCTTAAGTTAGTTTTAGTACTACTTTTACATATGTTACTTTTCCAGTCACTACCCAAGGCACATTTATGCCAGGCTTTGTCAAGATTGGACAAACAGTTTTGATTTCTATTTAGGACATAGTTAAATACATACATACATATATACATACATGCATGCATACATACATACACACACACACACATGCATACATACAATCATACATACATATATACATACATACATTTATACATGCATGCATACATACATACATAAAACATACATATGTACATAACATACAAACATACATACACATATATACATAAAACATACATACATACATACAAACACCTTACTTTCTGCTTTATATATTAGATAGTTAAAGTAAAGATCCTTTTTCCGACCTTGTGGTCTATAGGGCAGATGATGTAAAGGTCATTTGTTTCTGTGTCCTCCTACGGTTAACGAGGGTGTCATGTGGCCAGCACAACTACCAACCGTCTTTACTTTTCCTCAACTAATGTCGGGTACCCATTAGAGCTGGGTGGACTCAAAGGCGCCCAAAGATCCCGAAATAAAAATCCCAGGATTCGAACACTGGCTCTCCGAGTTCTGAGCCTTAATACGTCTGCTTCTTTGATAAACTCTATGAAATCTTTTGAAAGGTGTGTTTTTAAAATTTTTGTAAAAAATCCTATTGTTTACTTTAATTTTGTTTATTTAGTTGATATTTATATATATGCATTACACATTTTGTACTTTTGTATCCTAGTAATTTTTTTTTATTTTGTAACATTTTATTTAATAGAGAAACTAGCTCAGAATTTTAAAAATACAAGTATGAAGCAACTTATTAAAAGTTTTACATATAAAGGTATGTATAAATATTTTGTAGTTCTAGATTATTGTCCTTAATTGTTGTAGGAGTAGATACGTTCATTTGTAACTTAACAATAACTATCACAGTTTTTATAAAGTGCTTCTTTCAACAGGCGTGCTCAGAGCGAAATGTCCCAATCTCGTTTGTGGACATTTTGGTGTTATTTCCTTTGTCATTAGCTCATAAGCATTTCTGTATATCTAATTATCTACGTCACCCAACCATGCGGGACACCTCGCTAACCCTCCTCCTGCCCCGTCCTGCCGCACCCGAGCCTTCCTCGCTCTCCAGGCATGCGCACAAAGTCGTTTGCCTAAACCCTCCTATTTGGACAACTGTGTCTTTGAGGGAGTGTTAACCCATCAATAAATAGCGTGGTATGCTACGCCACGGGTCGACTAGTATATATAAAGGTAATGAAACAAGTTCCTTTAATAGTAAAGAAATTAATAGTAACATATGTGCAAGGCTAACATTTATATACAAACAACTCCACTAGATGTTTTTTCCTTCTCGTTGTTTACACACACACACACACCCGTGACTTCCCTCAAGTCCCCAAACTCCTAGGTACACATTAACACTTGATCGTGTGTCACGGGGTTGACCACACATGCAGTATAGAAACCGTGTCACAACAATATGTATATATATATATATATATATATATATATATATATATATATATATATATATATATATGTGTGTGTGTGTCTGTGTTTTGCCTAGTCAAACTCCTAAGGGGAAAATGTTGTCGTCCAAAGCTACTGCAGTTCATTGAGTGCTTTCATAAAGAAACGAAACGTACTGTCAAATTTAATGGAGCCCAATCAGCACCTTTTGTGGTCTGCAGTGGTGTCAAGCACATCCCGTGTGCTCGCACCTACTCTGTTTGGCATATTCTTCTCCTGTCTACTGCATTAACGACATCAACAAAGGTGTGTTTCTCCATACAAGATCCTCTGGAAAACTATTTAATGTATCAAGGCTGCAGGCAGAAACCAAGGTTAGGAAGATAACAACTAGAAATTGTGGATCACTTTTGCTATCTCGCCTCCATCATATTCAAAAATACTGTACTGGATAAAGACATTAACAACAGGATAGCCAATACAATGGCCACCATGTCACGGTTGCAGAAAGGGTGTGGGACAACATATTGCTAACTAACAATACTAAAGCCCTAGTCTACCGGACCTGTGTGTTGAGCACTTTGCTATACGGAAGTGAAACTTGGTTAACTTACTCATGGCAGGAAAAAAAGCTGAATGTCTTCCACCTCCGATGCCTAAGACGGATATTTAAAATAAGGTGGCAAGATAAGATAACCAATGAGGAAGTGCTACGAAGAGAAGGATGCCAGGACATCCGCTCTGTTATCAGCAGCAGACGCCTTGGCTGGCTTGGCCACGTTCGTAGAATGCCAGTATGTTGACTTCCACAAGATATTATGTATGGCGATCTAATAGAAGGCAGGAGAGCCGTTGGTCGCCCACTTTTACGTTATACGGATGTATGCAAACGCGACATGAAGCTCTTCAAAATCGACACTAGCAACTGGGAAAAAGTAGCACTGGATAGATCTACATGGAGAGAGAACATAAAGGAGGGGTCGCGGATTGCAGATGCCAGAAAGAAGGGTGATAATGCCTGGTGATCACATATGCCCAACCTGCGATGGCAGCTGTTTATCAAGAATTAAACTCTTTAGTCACACAATAAGTTGCAAAGGGAAAAGATCGTCTCTCGAGACGTAAAATGCCACCGAATATATACACTGCTTCTGTAGTGTATGGTATCTGCAATCCGAGACCCCTCCTTTATGCTCTCTCTCCATGTAGATCTATCTAGTGCTACTTTTCCTAGCTGCTAGCAAAGATTATGAAGAGCTTCATTTCATTATTGAAAGATTATCTAAGCTTTGTTGATATTTTTTTTATGTAAATCTAATATAGATCACAGATAGATTCTTGATCTAGAATTCTAGAGCAAGAAAAGATCTTACGAGCTATAAACCAGAAGTATAGGTCTAGTGTTTGATCTAGATGTCCACATAATGAAAATGCCAATAAATAATAACACTAGTGTGCGTTGCCCACAGGCGATATTGGTAACCTCGTTCGTTCAAGTAGCTTACGGTGTCAAAATCACAGGTTCGAAACCCGGTTTGAACCAAACATTTTATTTCATCAATTCTAATTATATTTCATCATATTTTAAGCTGTATAATAGAGTTACTGTCTTTTTGTAAATATATTTTTCAATATTTTTATTGTTTCATTTTGTGTTGTTTGCAAGATGTTTTTCCATCGAGGTTACAGCCTTTTACCAGTGTAAAAGAAAGTGAACATGAGGATTCTGAAGTCGAAGCCTTCAAGAAAAAAATTGGTATGTTGCTTTATATAAGAACAAAATATATTGTTTATTATCAGGTTCTCCTGCGCTTTGCGTTCTCCACAGAGATCCCTCACAGGCGATTTAAAATAACTGCACACAACCTGTTGCCACCTACATGTTTTGCCACATCTTATGTAGATAAATCCGATGCCCGCTGGAGGTATATTGAAGTCTTTTCTCCGTCTTCTGCGCCTATGATTATTACTGACTTTTTTTCTTAAATATGAATACTTTTAATGTCAATTGCATCTGATTTGGCCCACATGCCTCGACCATTTTGGTTTTTGGTTTGCGGATTAGTGACACTCTGGGTTTAGTCACGTGACATATATAAAAGTAAAAAGTTCTCCCTTTCAGGCCTTGTGATATATTGGACTTATGTCCCTCAAATCTCTTAGGGTGTTCTGTCAACATGTAACTGACGGAATTAGTACTATTAGTGACATTATCTCAGAATGCTATTATTAGAATCTTTCTCAGCCACGTTTAGTCTATGTTCAAGTTTTCTGAATATGTTTCTTGTCTCGCAAGTGTAGATGGTATTAGGGAAATGAACATGGGTTCAAACCCTGCCTGCTCCCATCCCCCGTCGTCCTGCGGGAGGTTTGGACTAGGAAGTAATTATCTTCAACTCTGAAGGAACATCCGAAACATGTCAAACAAAAAACAAATAATATGTGATGGCATCAGATTCCTTTTCAGTTGTAGTTGGACGGATCTCAAGGTAATCGTCTTAGTATCGGTCTTGCAATATTCAAATTAGGTCCAGAGGCGTTTTAGCTAAAGTTTCCTTCAATTGTTCTACCACCAAATTTTGCATCCATTTTTTCTCTCTTTCTTTCTGTTTGTTTTTTTACGGGTTCGCCTTCGAACAATAAGATGAACATTCTTCATGACTTTTGTTTGTAGCCTTCTCTACCTTTTTAACGTACTGTTTAAGCCTGTCTCGTTTATCTAGCAAGCAGCATCTCTTCAATTTTAGATTTACCAAACTGCAGACTTCATCTGCTTCTCTAGCATCCTGTATGCATTTTCCTTTTATCTTCTATGTTTGGCATCATTTCTCTCTACGACCATCTCTCCTTGTTTAAACCCTTTCTTCTACTGACGACTTCTTCTGCTAATTCAATTTACACATCTGTCATTATAAAAAAAAATCAATAAACTATAAAATATTAAATATACAATCTTTTTGTTCTTGCCTTTGAATTTATTGAACTGTATAGATACATCCTTTATTTAGAATGATACAAAGTGTTATAAACGTATTATGGAGGTTGCAGGATTTCTCTTAGCTTTGCAGTTCTTTCTGCGACTCAATATCGGGCCACATCTAGTAAAGAATCTAACGTTGTAGGCCTACTAAGCTAGTTGGGCTATTGTGCTAAATTCTTCCCATACTGCCTTATTCCTAGATATGCAACTACGAAGAAAAGACAATGGTGAATTAACATCTACAAAATGCCTCACGCTATAAGAGAAAGGAAACATTCTAATGTAAAAATACGCACTAGTTATCAAGGTGTGTTCTTAGAAATGGTGCACTAAAACTTCATGGTGTGCACCTTTAAAAAATAGGTATTCATGTCAAAGGGAAAATGTAAAACGTTCATATTACAAAAAGTCTTTGACTAGCATGTCATCAAAAAAGATAAAATAGAGAAATGATCCATTTCCAAAATAGTAGTATGAGAGTTTAATCGTTGTTTGTTTTTCAGACTCATGAAACAAATCAGCAACGATTTAGGATAGCAACTTAAACTGTTTATTACATTTTGAATCTAATGTTAAGAATTCTATTTCAGAACATGAGGTTGACTTTGAAAGTTCAGAAAAAACATGTACGAAAAATTATGGCCATCCTGGTTTCATTCCCGTGACAGAACTGAAAACATCACACTTCCCTGAGGAGTACCAAGATCAAGACTTGGTTGACACAATAAAACTTTTAGGAGATTTAACAGTCAAAATAATAGTTACTGTTTCCGACAAGGTAAAGATTGGAAGTGGTCGAATTTTTGAACTCACTAAAAGTACACAAAAAGGTACATGTCCTTGTTCAGATTGTAGAAACAACAGTAAACACACACAAAATTGGTGGGAGATAGTGGTCCTTACATCAATCCATGTTGTGAATAACAAAGAAGATGCCGAAAACACCAAGTGCAGGTTATTTTACGACACTGAGGACAGCTCTTTGGTTAATCTTGAAGGTGCGATGGTTGAAAATTCGTCGCAAAATAAAAATAACCAAATCTGTAGACTAATCTGTGTAACATGCGATGAAGTATTAAGCAACCGGATTGATGACCTACTTAAAAAGTTCATTGAAAACTATGAGAAAGTCTTTGACAAATTTTGGGATGTTAAAAATTCAGAAAAACTTGTTGTCATAGTGTCGCATCCACATGGCACCCCCAAGAAAGTTACTATTGGTAAGTCAGATGAGAGAAAGAAAATTTCTGATGGTCATAGTGTTTTAACATATTCAACAAACACATGTCCAGGAAGTGCTGGAGCATTTCTGTATATCTTGTAGTAGTCATTGCAATATTTATTCACTTGCAATTTTGTATAATGATTAAAGTACAAGTTGATATATATATAATCTAGATTGTCAGTAAGGACATTGGTATATATAACATATACAATTGTGTTTATTTTTGAAATCCTTGCTAAAAGCATGAATTTTGTTGTTGACATTGAGTTTATGTGTATGTTGTTAGTATGCAGAGCATCCCCTATGGGGATTGTGTTGTTCTATATAATGTGTGTTACGTGAGAGATTGTGTTGTTAAAACGGTCTCATTAATCTAGCGTTAAAAGTTCGCGCTATTTATTGATTTCTAGTGTATCATTTTAAAGCTAAAAATATAATGTATATTAATTTTAAAATACGTAAGCTTTTTTTTATACAAGAACACATTTTCAGGAAAATTTTGCGCATCGTCTTCTAAGTCTACCTCAAAAGGTCTTTAATTGGAATGTTATAAAGTCTACTAGATCTAAACCTTCTCTTAACTAGGATTCATTTTTCGGGCGAAAGTGGTGTGGGTGGGCGGGGGTTAAAAATAGTATATTGTTATTTAATCTAACATTAAGCTGTATAAAAGGGGTATAGTCTTTTTTTTGGTAAAGGTATTTTTTTATGTTTTTGTCTTTCACTATTTTAATCAATGTCAACGTAATTCAGATACAAGTTATTATACTTTTTTTGTATCGATCCTCTTTAAATATTGCACACGTTTGATATATTTAGCAATTGTTGTTTTTTTACGTGAAGGTAACTTAACACAATTGCTTTGTCACTATATCATAACTTTTAAAAAATAGTTTAACTTTCATTTGAAATGCCATCGTGAATGACAATAAAGATAGTATCCTATTTGTTTAAAATTATTATTCTTACTATTGTTAAATGCAAATCTATGGATAGATGTTTCCCTCTCACTGTCTCTCTCTCTCACTCTGTTGTAGTCACAGTTCTCTCTCTCTGTTTAATTACAGACCTCTCTATCTCTCTGTTGTAGTTAAATTTCTCTCTCTCTCCCTCTCTGTTGTAGTCACAGTCCTCTCTATCTTTCTCTCTCTCTCTCTCTTTGTTGTAATAACAATTCTCTCTCTCCAACTCTGTTGCTATTGTTTCATAGACTAAGCGATATTCATTTTTTTATACGCCCATGAACCTTTGTTCCAACGCATTACTTATCTCGTCCGATGATCAGATAAACAATCTCGACTTAATGTGGTCTTCCTTATCGTATTTCAACTTCTAACGCGAGACGTCATAAAAACTAAAACTGTCTAGGCCATGAGTGTACATCACGCTTCACATGTTATAAACAAATAAATGAATAAATAAATTATGGCTTTTATATAGCGCTACTTTCATGCTTGTTATGAGGCTCGCCCAGTTGACTTTTCAGTCTTGTCACAAGTATCCTTATTCTATTTTTATGACTACATATGATATAGGAGAAGGAAAACTCTGAATCCGAACCTCCGTTGCCTTGCGGCTATACACGGACACCGGAAAGGCTTCGGGCGACAACCTTGAAGAAAAAAATCATTAGCTGGTGACCCTTAGGTAGATTGCTGCACACTGTGCTACAGCCTGACAGAGCCTGCGGCGCTACTGATCCCAAACTGTCTCATTAGCTGCGCGGAGAGGGAGAATCGACCATAGACAATGCCCAGGCTTTCATCTCAGAGACCAAAGCGAACGCCACATTGACCTGCAATATATGTCGACGGAAGTGTCTCTCCAAAATAGGGCTCCACAGCCATGTGAAAAAGTGCTCGAGGTGAACCATAGTTGTTCTTAAAGCATGCTCAGAGCGCTTTGGTCCAATGTCATTTATGGACCAGTTGGGGAAAAGGGGTATATGGGAGAAGGTTTTCCTTGCTGCCTTTAGGCACTCAGTAAAACAACTCTGCTCGAGTGGGTGTCGAACCTCGAGCCCCATTTTTTAGGTAGCCAAGTTCAAGCGTCTCTCGACCACGCACACACTTTTCTTGACATATCACGTGATTGACCAATCACATATTTTCTTGCCCAGCTCCTGTATTCACCCGAGCGACATATACGCTTAAATTCTCATCAGTTAGGAGCAGTCGTTCTTTTTCTCTGGATAGTTCAGAGATTCTTATTTATTATTACATACATTCCATTATTTTTGGACTTACTTCCTAGTTTCGGCTACACACATGGATTCATTTCCGATCACTACAAGGTGAAGTTCCTTTTTCCGTTGGAATCTCTTCATCGGCAAGTAGCAATGCCATAAGTAGCAAGTACCAAAAGTACCTGTACAATAAGTACAAGTACCGTAAGTGCCATTACCGCAAGAACAAGTACCGCTAATACCAATACAATAACTACCTGTACGGCAAGTATCAGTACTACAAGTGCCAGTACCCAAAGTAACAGTACCACAAGCACCAGTACCAAAAGAACCAGTTCGGCAAGTACCAGTACCAAAACAAGCAGTACCACAAGTATCAGTTCGGCAAGTTACAGAAGAACACTCAAAATTACAAAGTGGGAATCTGATTAGAGATATATAGTCGTTTTAATCAATTCATTTCTGGCAAACAATAATTTATTAACTGCAGGAACATCAAGTACACCGGTTTTTTTAATAGCTGAAACCTTAGATGAACTATTAGTAATTACTGTTAATTAATTATTGTGTTCTATACCGACAAAGGAAATTTATCCTTCAGTATTCTCAGGTATGGCTAAATATGTAGGGTTTGGGCCCTTTATGATGTTGTTCACACTGTTTTCCCCACACCCATTCTCGGATCAAGTTGCAATTTTAAACAATTATTTATTGTACCTAAAAGAAACCTGAATCAATTTTTTTTTAAATAACCAGTTAGTCATTTGGTAAATAATTATTTAGTTTGATATTGCACAAGGGAAATAACTTTTTATTATTGAGATTTACAGTTGTATTGTGGCTTGTTTTACGTCTAGTAAGAAAAAAATATCCTCGAAATATTTTCCAATGATAGTCATTTAGGTCCGAGTTTTCAGAGTTTTCGGGAAATCATCAGGAAAAGTTGTTCGTAGCTAAAAGGAACGATCGGATTGAAAATCATTTAGTATAAAATGCGTCCCAACGGCGATGTCATATCTCCCTGAAGCGCACCTGTGTTGACAATTTGTGTTTTAGTTGTTACATTGTTCACACTAACCCTCTAATGTCTCAGTGTTAAAAACTCATTAGCGCATAGTATTTATATAAAGACTTACTTTCAGCAAAAAACTTTCACGCAATAGCTTACTTTAAAAGTTATGAGGTCCTTAATGATTTAAGCCAAATGTAAAATACTGTTATAACTTTGTCATGCGCACCGCCATCTAAGCTAGAAGGTGAGCACTGTGATAAACTAGACTGAGAAGGATGTCAACATTAGGAAGAGAAGAGAGAACGATTTCCGACCAAGTAGAGAGCCGAAGATAGAAGATGTTTTGTGTACCTGTGATGTCGTGTAAATAAACGTCTATGTCTCGTTGAGTTGTCTCACTTAAGTTATTACAATACATTTAAAATATTTTATTAGATATAATATATAAAAAAAAAAAAATAAGTGATGATCTTTCATAGTTATATTTAGTATAAAAAAATATTTAGTCGTGAAAATGATACAAAGCGCACAAAACGTATTAACTAGAAGATGAAACACATAAAATATACTTTCAATAAAAACAAAGCTTTTATAAACAGTATAATTTGGTTTGTAATTAAATTTTGAATAGATCTAGACCAACAACAATTCAACTTTCTCAATATTCTAAGATCCTCATATTCTAAAGCTTATCTTCACAACTTAAGTAAAGGGAGCAGGAAGAAGAATGATATATGGGTGGATTTTCATGTTATTGTTTTTTTTTTAAGCATTAACAAAAAGGGAACGACTTAAATTCAAATACGTGGGTCTCGCCTTCAATGGGTAGACGAGCTAACCACTTTACTAGTGATGTACTTATGACTGGGGAAGACTGTATAGTTATATATTGTCTCTTTCTATTTAAAGCGGGGACCAATAATGGGGACTAATTCAGTCAAGTACAATTTCTTTCCCTTGTTCGAGATACCAAACGAAATAATTAATTCATCATCATCATCTTTCCTTTGCGTTCCTCATTGAACATATGACCTCAGTAAAAACACGCCACTCTTCACGGTCACTTGCTAGTTTTTTAATGGCTTCCCAGCTCTTTCCTGTCCTCTATGCTTAATGTAGTACACTGCATCGCAACGTTAAAGATTCCTAAGACATCACACGAAGTTGTACAGTGAGTCCGTCAGGTTTTTTTTTTAAAGAAGGTAATGAAAAAGAAGCGCGGTCTATACCAGTCTATAGTCTAAGTACGCTTAAACTAGGTATGGCTACCTATGAAGGGGGCTCGAGGTTCGACATCCGACTCGAGCAGAATTGTGTTTACATGAGCGCTAAAAGGCACCACGGAAAACCTTCTACCAGATACTCTCTAAACCCACTAGTCTACAAATAAGGTATATATATATATATAAAGAAATGAAACTTTTTCATAACACAATGTCTTGGTTTTATTTTTCATTTATATTAATTTAACACTATGTTTAGAATCCAAGTTTACATACTAAAATTTCACAGAGTCCGTTGTTGATTTTTTGTTTTTTTTCAGAAATAGTGTTGCCTATACAATTTTTAAGCTTTGTAAAAAGTTATTTCTGTAGTTAGAATCGAAAATGCTGAGGGTTTCCGCTAAAGTTGGCAAGGGATCTAATTTCTGAACGGGAACCCGGCACATTCTGGCGTTTTTCATATTCAGAAATTCTTTTTGCTGGCGTCTACAATGCCCAATAAAGAGGCAAAAGCCCAAGGATTCCTAGGATGTACTAAGCTCGACAACTGAAGTCAAAAGCTAAAAAACTGAGGTATCCTGAAAAAAAAAATTAAACCAACATGTTTTGTTTTATTTTGTCTGATTAGTTTCATATACATTTCAATCAATCTGGGCATCGTTATAGTTCCTATTTAAATTCCTCTAGAACTATTTTTTGTAGAGATCAGTACTTTTTTATACAGGTATGCCTCTTCTTAATTTGTTTGCGCTCCTTCATAGACATACTTAGGCAAGACTAAACTACAAACAGCGATGTTGGTGCGCATGCCAGTATGGAAAGTATAGAGCAGGGATTCACAACCTGTGGATCGCGACTCTTTTGGTAGTCGAATGACGATGACCGTCGAAAAGCTAAATCTTTTAGTCTAAAGGTAATTAGGATTACAATTTTATGGTATTTGCAAAAGCATAATTAATTATGCTTTTGAACGAAAATAATTTTACGCTTGGGGGTGGGCAATTGTAAAGAGGGGGTCGGCGAGACAAAAAGGTTGAGAATTGCTGGTATAGAGAATCCGTTCGACAGTCACGCTGGACAGGGCACGTATTTCATATGGGGGACGAATGTATGCCAAGGCTTTTTTTTTTTGAGTGAGCTGAAAGGTGGTCGACGCAACAGATATGCCCCAAGGAAACTCTTCTTTAGAATACTAACGCAATGTTTTTAAGTCTCTTAGGAAAAAATGTGCCATTCTACTTTGTTACAAAGTACATTTTTTACCATATAACCTGCAAACTTTGCATCAATTGCTGCTTCGTACTAAACCCATAATGAATATACCAATTGAAATATTAAATGTCTGAACGTAGCCATACGAGAAATTACAAGGTAAAGACTTTCTTCCAAGCCATTAATAGGCCAAGAGTTTTACGCAATGTAAAATAACACGACGTGAGCTGTAGTTTTTCTACACTGTTGGGGGACTTGAGAGACTTTCTATTCTAATCGCCATATACAATTACATTTAGAACTAATAGAACACAAAAGCAATTTCTTGGATTGGTAGCCTTTACTCGACTGATCATGTTCGTCATTACAAAAAATGTTTCTAAAATGAGTTTGATTAAATATATTTTTCTATCAAATTATATATTATATTTCTTTATAAAGGCTAAGACTGCACTTTGTATGTGTCATGCACATTTAAAAAAAATCAACTTTTTATGCAGCGATTTCATGCAGTTTAAAAACTCTGCTATACGCACCGCCATCCAGACTAGTGCTAGAAGTGCGCACTAGACCTGAAAGGATGTCAACATTAGAGAGGAGAACGATTTCCGCCCAAGTTTAGAGCCGAAGTGAAAAGACTGTGCCTAAGAAAGATGATGTTTTATGAACTTGTGAGGTCGTGTAAATAAAGATATATGTGCCTCGTTGAGTTGAATTAATAAGATTTTATTATATTTTTAGTACCCCAGGCAAAGTTGATAGCAGTGTACATTTGGTGCGTTTTTTCTGTCGGTCTGTCGTCACGTTTAGATCGAGAAAAAAGAATAAAAGATTATTTAAAAATTCTGATTTCACCTTATAATTTTCCTGTCTAAACATCACAAACAGTGTAGGTATCGGTCAATAGATTGTTTCGGATGTTTTTGTAGAAAGCAAGTTAACACGAATGAATGTTTGGAACTGTTATTCTAATTTATATAACATTTAATTTTCTATGTCAATCTAGTCATGCCTGTTAACTAATGACTTCAATTCTGCAGAGCCACATGGTTTTCCAGGCTAGCTCAGGTCACCCATTCCATGCTCTAATAGCGCTAGGGAAGAATTTGTAGATTAAGTAAATTTTACTCTTATGTTCTTATTTGATTTGCTTACATTTCTTTTCATAAAATCCTAAATGCTTTGTTTAGAATAGTTTCATCAATATGTGGATTTCTTTCATTTATTATAAAACCAAGGTTGTTTTTTTTTTGTCTGTGTTACTGGTTTACCATATATATATATATGGTAATAATTTTTCTTGGCTACTGTCTCATAACACTGGGCAACAAAAAAAGTTTTTTGGAAAATCGTCCAGGGTTTTTCAGCTGAATTAGACAAATGTTGATGCCCTGAGTCCGAAAATGAGCTTGGTTTCGCTCAATCAGGTCAGAATGTTTTGCTACAGAAACTTTTAAAAAATCGTTTTTTGTAAAAAACAAAATTTTTGCGCCTCACCAGTCGATAAACCCCTGCCGATTTTTTCGGTATTCCTCAATAATTAAAGTCAACACAATTCAATTAATTCAGTTTTTGTTTAGTTTATCAAATTTTATTAGCATAATTGACATAATATGAAGAAAAAGTTCAGGGCATAAATCTGCGTTTCTTAGATTCCCGTGTGTGAGCAGCTGCTGGGTTGTCTCTCTTCAGCGACCAGCAGTAGTCCGCCAGCATCCCACCTCCCCTGGTACCTTTCCTCCATTTGGTGCATGTCCTGATGGAATCTTTCTCCCTGCTCATCGCCCCAAGGTTTTCCGGAAACTTATCCATGTGCGAAAACAAGAAATGCATCTTTATGCTCATCAAACACCCGAGTTCTTGAAAATCCTCAATCATGGTGCTGATGAGCCTTGCGTGGTTTGCTGCCTTAGTGTTCCCCAGGAAGTTGTTCATCACCTGTACAAAGGATTCCCAGGCGGCGCACTCAAGTGAGTTCATGGAGCTAAAGAACTCTGCATCGTTTATGAGCTGCCGTATCTGTGGGCCGTCGAAAATGCCGGCCTTCAGCTTCTCAATAGTCATTTGAGGAAATGCTCGGCACATGTAGTTGAAGCACCTCCCATCCTTGTCCAGAGCGCGCGTGAACTGTTTCATTAAACCCAACTTCAAGTGTAGTGGTGGGATCAATATCTTCTCCCGGTCAACAAGAGGTTCGTTTATGATGTTTCTCGCCCCAGGTACTAACTGCTCTCGCGCCGGCCACTCTTTCTTTACATAGTGCTGGGCTCTGTCTCGACTGTCCCACATACACATATAGCATGGGTACTTCGTGAACCCAGACTGCTGACCAAGTAAAAAGTTCACCATTTTCAAGTCGACGCAGATGATCCATTGGTGTTGCTGATATTGGATTTTTTCGAGCACATACTTCACTGCTTCATATTTCTTTTTGAGAGTCGTGGAGTGCGCAAGCGGGATTGAGGCAAACTGGTTCCCATTGTGGAGGAGCACACACTTCAAAGAACGCTTGCAACTGTCAATAAAGAGTCGCCAATTTCTCGCATCGTATTGAGGACCGCCCAGTTTATCAAGAAGACCGGCGACATCTCGGCAGTACACAAGGTTTTCCTCCTGGCAGAAGTAGTCCATGTACTCCTCATGCCTTCTACGAAAGAAGGTAATACGCGCGTCCTTGTGAAGCAGGTTTTTCTCTTTGAGCCTGGAAGCCAACAGCTCGGAGGAATTCTTCGACAGGCTTAGGTCCCGAACTAGATCATTGAGCTCACATTGTGTGAAGGGCTGCGGACCATATTGTGCTTCATACTCCTCTTCTGTACCACATTTCTCGTCTGAAGTGGTGGCCTCGTCGTCGCTGCCTGGAATCTCTCGGAACGTTGGCACGGGTATTTCTTCGCAATGAGGAACTGGACGACGAGCAGATGGAAGGTCGGGGTACTGGAGGCTGCGCCGATTTTTTCGTTTGATGCCTGCAGTATTGATGGCACAGAAATAACAATCCGATGCGTGGTCAAATGGCTCCCTCCATACCATCGGAATTCCAAACTTTAGTGATGTTTTCTCGCCTTTCGTCCACCGCCGGAGGTATTCCACGCATGTTTTGCACACCGTGTGCGGTGCCCAAGACTTGTCTTGGTCACCCAGCTTGATTTCAAAGTAAGCCTGGTAGGCATGTTTCACAAATTTTGTGATGTTCATCCTATCAGCTGACAGTGTGTACTCTCCGCAAATGTAGCAGAAAACGTCAGGGTTATTCGTGCATGAACGTCGTGCTGAAGCCATTTTAGATATTAGCTAGATAGTTATTTTTTAGTAAATGAAATAGCAGCAGAGTAAGCCCTATAAATACATATTTGTAAATCAGTAGTCTTTGAATCATTTTATGTTATTTTAATATCGGTTCTATTGATCTAAATTAATTTCTATGTTGGTAAGATATCGATGGTGTTTTGTTGTGCGTTTATTACCATTGTGTAGATTGTCAGCTCAAAAATTTGACCTGATTGAGCAAAACCAATGTGATATTCGGACTCAGGACACCAAAATTAGTCTAAATCAGCTGAGAAACCCCCGACGATTTTTTGGCTGTTGCCCAGTGTAATTGACATTTTATGGGTGGAAAGACATAGCCTATTTGATTCTAATTTCTGTAATTCATCTAATTGTCTTAGTACAATTTCTGTATCTTGTGTTGTTTTTATTGTAATATATATTATGCAATTGTATAAGTTTTGTAATTTTTTTTTCCAAAATGGCTTTTCCAGCTATAGATTTTATATAAAAGTGTATTTTTTGTCTGTGTTACTGGTTTACCATATATATATGGTAATAATTTTTCTTGGCTACTGTCTCATAATTGACATTTTATGGGTGGAAAGACATAGCCTATTTGATTCCAATTTCTGTAATTCATCTAATTGTCTTAGTACAATTTCTGTATCTTGTGTACTAGAAATCAATAAATAGCGCAAACGCTTTTAACGCTAGATTAATGAGACCGTTTTAACAACACAATCTCTCACGTAACACACATTATATAGAACAACACAATCCCCATAGGGGATGCTCTGCATACTAACAACATACACATAAACTCAATGTCAACAACAAAATTCATGCTTTTAGCAAGGATTTCAAAAATAAACACAATTGTATATGTTATATATACCAATGTCCTTACTGACAATCTAGATTATATATATATCAACTTGTACTTTAATCATTATACAAAATTGCAAGTGAATAAATATTGCAATGACTACTACAAGATATACAGAAATGCTCCAGCACTTCCTGGACATGTGTTTGTTGAATATGTTAAAACACTATGACCATCAGAAATTTTCTTTCTCTCATCTGACTTACCAATAGTAACTTTCTTGGGGGTGCCATGTGGATGCGACACTATGACAACAAGTTTTTCTGAATTTTTAACATCCCAAAATTTGTCAAAGACTTTCTCATAGTTTTCAATGAACTTTTTAAGTAGGTCATCAATCCGGTTGCTTAATACTTCATCGCATGTTACACAGATTAGTCTACAGATTTGGTTATTTTTATTTTGCGACGAATTTTCAACCATCGCACCTTCAAGATTAACCAAAGAGCTGTCCTCAGTGTCGTAAAATAACCTGCACTTGGTGTTTTCGGCATCTTCTTTGTTATTCACAACATGGATTGATGTAAGGACCACTATCTCCCACCAATTTTGTGTGTGTTTACTGTTGTTTCTACAATCTGAACAAGGACATGTACCTTTTTGTGTACTTTTAGTGAGTTCAAAAATTCGACCACTTCCAATCTTTACCTTGTCGGAAACAGTAACTATTATTTTGACTGTTAAATCTCCTAAAAGTTTTATTGTGTCAACCAAGTCTTGATCTTGGTACTCCTCAGGGAAGTGTGATGTTTTCAGTTCTGTCACGGGAATGAAACCAGGATGGCCATAATTTTTCGTACATGTTTTTTCTGAACTTTCAAAGTCAACCTCATGTTCTGAAATAGAATTCTTAACATTAGATTCAAAATGTAATAAACAGTTTAAGTTGCTATCCTAAATCGTTGCTGATTTGTTTCATGAGTCTGAAAAACAAACAACGATTAAACTCTCATACTACTATTTTGGAAATGGATCATTTCTCTATTTTATCTTTTTTGATGACATGCTAGTCAAAGACTTTTTGTAATATGAACGTTTTACATTTTCCCTTTGACATGAATACCTATTTTTTAAAGGTGCACACCATGAAGTTTTAGTGCACCATTTCTAAGAACACACCTTGATAACTAGTGCGTATTTTTACATTAGAATGTTTCCTTTCTCTTATAGCGTGAGGCATTTTGTAGATGTTAATTCACCATTGTCTTTTCTTCGTAGTTGCATATCTAGGAATAAGGCAGTATGGGAAGAATTTAGCACAATAGCCCAACTAGCTTAGTAGGCCTACAACGTTAGATTCTTTACTAGATGTGGCCCGATATTGAGTCGCAGAAAGAACTGCAAAGCTAAGAGAAATCCTGCAACCTCCATAATACGTTTATAACACTTTGTATCATTCTAAATAAAGGATGTATCTATACAGTTCAATAAATTCAAAGGCAAGAACAAAAAGATTGTATATTTAATATTTTATAGTTTATTGATTTTTTTTTATAATGACAGATGTGTAAATTGAATTAGCAGAAGAAGTCGTCAGTAGAAGAAAGGGTTTAAACAAGGAGAGATGGTCGTAGAGAGAAATGATGCCAAACATAGAAGATAAAAGGAAAATGCATACAGGATGCTAGAGAAGCAGATGAAGTCTGCAGTTTGGTAAATCTAAAATTGAAGAGATGCTGCTTGCTAGATAAACGAGACAGGCTTAAACAGTACGTTAAAAAGGTAGAGAAGGCTACAAACAAAAGTCATGAAGAATGTTCATCTTATTGTTCGAAGGCGAACCCGTAAAAAAACAAACAGAAAGAAAGAGAGAAAAAATGGATGCAAAATTTGGTAGAACAATTGAAGGAAACTTTAGCTAAAACGCCTCTGGACCTAATTTGAATATTGCAAGACCGATACTAAGACGATTACCTTGAGATCCGTCCAACTACAACTGAAAAGGAATCTGATGCCATCACATATTATTTGTTTTTTGTTTGACATGTTTCGGATGTTCCTTCAGAGTTGAAGATAATTACTTCCTAGTCCAAACCTCCCGCAGGACGACGGGGGATGGGAGCAGGCAGGGTTTGAACCCATGTTCATTTCCCTAATACCATCTACACTTGCGAGACAAGAAACATATTCAGAAAACTTGAACATAGACTAAACGTGGCTGAGAAAGATTCTAATAATAGCATTCTGAGATAATGTCACTAATAGTACTAATTCCGTCAGTTACATGTTGACAGAACACCCTAAGAGATTTGAGGGACATAAGTCCAATATATCACAAGGCCTGAAAGGAAGAACTTTTTACTTTTATATATGTCACGTGACTAAACCCAGAGTGTCACTAATCCGCAAACCAAAAACCAAAATGGTCGAGGCATGTGGGCCAAATCAGATGCATTTGACATTAAAAGTATTCATATTTAAGAAAAAAAGTCAGTAATAATCATAGGCGCAGAAGACGGAGAAAAGACTTCAATATACCTCCAGCGGGCATCGGATTTATCTACATAAGATGTGGCAAAACATGTAGGTGGCAACAGGTTGTGTGCAGTTATTTTAAATCGCCTGTGAGGGATCTCTGTGGAGAACGCAAAGCGCAGGAGAACCTGATAATAAACAATATATTTTGTTCTTATATAAAGCAACATACCAATTTTTTTCTTGAAGGCTTCGACTTCAGAATCCTCATGTTCACTTTCTTTTACACTGGTAAAAGGCTGTAACCTCGATGGAAAAACATCTTGCAAACGACACAAAATGAAACAATAAAAATATTGAAAAATATATTTACAAAAAGACAGTAACTCTATTATACAGCTTAAAATATGATGAAATATAATTAGAATTGATGAAATAAAATGTTTGGTTCAAACCGGGTTTCGAACCTGTGATTTTGACACCGTAAGCTACTTGAACGAACGAGGTTACCAATATCGCCTGTGGGCAACGCACACTAGTGTTATTATTTATTGGCATTTTCATTATGTGGACATCTAGATCAAACACTAGACCTATACTTCTGGTTTATAGCTCGTAAGATCTTTTCTTGCTCTAGAATTCTAGATCAAGAATCTATCTGTGATCTATATTAGATTTACATAAAAAAAATATCAACAAAGCTTAGATAATCTTTCAATAATGAAATGAAGCTCTTCATAATCTTTGCTAGCAGCTAGGAAAAGTAGCACTAGATAGATCTACATGGAGAGAGAGCATAAAGGAGGGGTCTCGGATTGCAGATACCATACACTACAGAAGCAGTGTATATATTCGGTGGCATTTTACGTCTCGAGAGACGATCTTTTCCCTTTGCAACTTATTGTGTGACTAAAGAGTTTAATTCTTGATAAACAGCTGCCATCGCAGGTTGGGCATATGTGATCACCAGGCATTATCACCCTTCTTTCTGGCATCTGCAATCCGCGACCCCTCCTTTATGTTCTCTCTCCATGTAGATCTATCCAGTGCTACTTTTTCCCAGTTGCTAGTGTCGATTTTGAAGAGCTTCATGTCGCGTTTGCATACATCCGTATAACGTAAAAGTGGGCGACCAACGGCTCTCCTGCCTTCTATTAGATCGCCATACATAATATCTTGTGGAAGTCAACATACTGGCATTCTACGAACGTGGCCAAGCCAGCCAAGGCGTCTGCTGCTGATAACAGAGCGGATGTCCTGGCATCCTTCTCTTCGTAGCACTTCCTCATTGGTTATCTTATCTTGCCACCTTATTTTAAATATCCGTCTTAGGCATCGGAGGTGGAAGACATTCAGCTTTTTTTCCTGCCATGAGTAAGTTAACCAAGTTTCACTTCCGTATAGCAAAGTGCTCAACACACAGGTCCGGTAGACTAGGGCTTTAGTATTGTTAGTTAGCAATATGTTGTCCCACACCCTTTCTGCAACCGTGACATGGTGGCCATTGTATTGGCTATCCTGTTGTTAATGTCTTTATCCAGTACAGTATTTTTGAATATGATGGAGGCGAGATAGCAAAAGTGATCCACAATTTCTAGTTGTTATCTTCCTAACCTTGGTTTCTGCCTGCAGCCTTGATACATTAAATAGTTTTCCAGAGGATCTTGTATGGAGAAACACACCTTTGTTGATGTCGTTAATGCAGTAGACAGGAGAAGAATATGCCAAACAGAGTAGGTGCGAGCACACGGGATGTGCTTGACACCACTGCAGACCACAAAAGGTGCTGATTGGGCTCCATTAAATTTGACAGTACGTTTCGTTTCTTTATGAAAGCACTCAATGAACTGCAGTAGCTTTGGACGACAACATTTTCCCCTTAGGAGTTTGACTAGGCAAAACACAGACACACACACACATATATATATATATATATATATATATATATATATATATATATATATATATATATATATACATATTGTTGTGACACGGTTTCTATACTGCATGTGTGGTCAACCCCGTGACACACGATCAAGTGTTAATGTGTACCTAGGAGTTTGGGGACTTGAGGGAAGTCACGGGTGTGTGTGTGTGTGTAAACAACGAGAAGGAAAAAACATCTAGTGGAGTTGTTTGTATATAAATGTTAGCCTTGCACATATGTTACTATTAATTTCTTTACTATTAAAGGAACTTGTTTCATTACCTTTATATATACTAGTCGACCCGTGGCGTAGCATACCACGCTATTTATTGATGGGTTAACACTCCCTCAAAGACACAGTTGTCCAAATAGGAGGGTTTAGGCAAACGACTTTGTGCGCATGCCTGGAGAGCGAGGAAGGCTCGGGTGCGGCAGGACGGGGCAGGAGGAGGGTTAGCGAGGTGTCCCGCATGGTTGGGTGACGTAGATAATTAGATATACAGAAATGCTTATGAGCTAATGACAAAGGAAATAACACCAAAATGTCCACAAACGAGATTGTGACATTTCGCTCTGAGCACGCCTGTTGAAAGAAGCACTTTATAAAAACTGTGATAGTTATTGTTAAGTTACAAATGAACGTATCTACTCCTACAACAATTAAGGACAATAATCTAGAACTACAAAATATTTATACATACCTTTATATGTAAAACTTTTAATAAGTTGCTTCATACTTGTATTTTTAAAATTCTGAGCTAGTTTCTCTATTAAATAAAATGTTACAAAAGAAAAAAAAAATTACTAGGATACAAAAGTACAAAATGTGTAATGCATATATATAAATATCAACTAAATAAACAAAATTAAAATAAACTTCCAATCGGATTTTTAAAAAAAAATTAAAAAACACACATTTCAAAAGATTTCATAGAGTTTATCTAAGAAGCAGACGTATTAAGGCTCAGAACTCGGAGAGCCAGTGTTCGAATCCTGGGATTTTTATTTCGGGATCTTTGGGCGCCTTTGAGTCCACCCAGCTCTAATGGGTACCCGACATTAGTTGGGGAAAAGTAAAGGCGGTTGGTGGTTGTGCTGGCCACATGACATCCTTGTTAACCGTAGGAGGACACAGAAACAAATGACCTTTACATCATCTGCCCTATAGACCACAAGGTCGGAAAAAGGATCTTTACTTTAACTATCTAATATATAAAGCAGAAAGTAAGGTGTTTGTATGTATGTATGTATGTTTGTATGTACATATGTATGTTTTATGTATGTATATATGTGTATGTATGTATATATGTATGTATGTATATATGTATGTATATATGTATGTGTGTATGTATACATGTATGTATGTATGTATGCATGTATGTATATATGTATGTATGTATGTATTTAACTGTCCTAAATAGAAATCAAAACTGTTTGTCCAATCTTGACAAAACCTGGCATAAATGTGCCTTCGGTAGTAACTGGAAAAGTATTATATGTAAAAGTAGTACTTAAACTAACTTAAAACCCTTAAAAAAAAGGAAAAAAACTTGCCTTACTCTATGAAAGTATTTCTATTTTAATAACCTAGGTCATATAGCCATGTTTACATGTGATCAGACCAAAAACAAAAACGCATGCGCAGCAGAAAATCTCGCGAAGGCTAAATGATAGATCTAATTCTAGGATCTACTTATCGTGAAGATATTTTTTTACTTTAACACAAGAACATACAAAATATAGTCCATTCAATTCATTAATAAAATTAACCTTCAAAGTTGTGTTTCAAAAGCATTTTTACATAAATTTGTTCCTTAATGCTTATCCGTCTCTACATTTAATCTAAATATTCTAAATTGCCTTTTATTTAGGGTCTTTGCATACACATTTTGGGTCCTAAAGGGAATCATTCTTCATTCATTCAGACCATAGCATAGTCTAGTTCTAAAGATAACACATAGGCCTACAATAACGACCGAAGATCGAGGGGAAAAAAATATTATTAGGGCCTCTCTTCCCGCATTACTCCCCCACCCCCATCACGCACACTTTTTTTTTCCTTCAGTACTAGCAGTTTAACCTTGAGATTCTTGGCAAATCGATTTTTTTGTCGAATTATACGTCACTGTTGCCAACTCTTGTTTCTTTCCAAATTGATCATTGTGATTTGAATAAACTCTTGGACTGATTATGTAGCGCATCCTTTTATTTCACTAAAATGAAGATGGCATCAGAGTTTGCTTGTACAATGTATAAGTGTTGCTGATGTCTAAAAGTGTATTGTTTTATTTTAATAATTTTATAGGCCAACTCACCTTATATTACATATTAATACGAAATGAAAATACGTGTGTTTTTAAATCAATGACATATATACAGATAGTATTCAAAGATGGATAGGTGTTAACATGGGCGTAGCCAGGGGGGGTTCTCCTCTCCCCCCCCCGAAATGAACCCTCCCCCCCAAATTCCAAGAGCATAGCTAAGAAAGATTTTGATTTTAAAAACCCCTCCGAAATCTACGATAAAACCCCCTCTTCCATATAAGACTATCCATACATCAGTCACCATATTCTATGAGCGTAGCCAAGAGGAGTTTTGTGTTTAAAAACCCCCCTCCAGCCGGGTTTGCAGCCAAAAACCACTTTTTCAATATAAAAAAAAGAAAATTACACACTCATAATTCTATAAGCGTAGCCAAAGGGATTCTTTAGTTTAAACCTCCTTTCAGCGGGGTTTGAATCTAAAAAAAAAATAATACCTCTTCAATAAAAAAAAAAGCGAATTGCACACTCAAAAATCTATGAGCGTAGCTAAAGGGGTTTTGAGTTTAAATCCCCCCCTTTTACGTGGTGTTTAAGCTAAAAAATACCTCTTCAATACAAAAAAAAGCAAATTACACACTCAAAATTCTATGAGCGTAGCCAATTTAAGCCAAAGGGAATTATGAGTTTAAACCCCCTCTTCCAGAGGACTTTTTTTTAAAGTTTAAAACGCCTCCAGAGAGATTTGAGGTTGAAAACCTCTCTCTTTAATTTTATTCTAAAGCAAACTACTGTCACCAAATTATATACAGTGAGTGATTAAAAGAGAGAAATTGACTCTCCTTTGGATTAGTGAGATGGAGGCGTGATGACTGAGTAGTAAAGCACTTGGCCTCCAAACCCGGGGTCCCGGGTTCGAATCCTGGTGAAAACTGGTATTTTTACTTTTGAGATCTGTAGGGCATCTCTGAGTCCATCCAGCTCTAAAGCAGGGGCCGATCCAAGGGGGGGCCTAAGGGGCACGTGCCCCCCCTAAGAGAAGTGTTGGCATAAGGGGCACGTGCCCCCAAAAATTGCTGAAAGGTACGTAACCATAATTTCCATACACATTTGAGACGTATTTATTTTTGTTCAACTTAAAATTTGTTGAAATTCGTATATATGTAAATGTTATTCACTGACAGGTGTAATTCCCAACTTAAATTTAGAATAAAAACTGCAAAAACATGGTCGGTGACCGTGTTAACATATTATTCGCTGCAAAGTTTGTACCTAATTCATTATTAAGTAAATTTAAGTGATGAAGTGATTCTAAGCCATGTGTTGTTTTATTTTTTATACGATGTTTTACGATTACAGAAAATGAATGATAAAACCAAGCGAAAGATGTCAGGTCCTGAACGAGTGAAAGAGGAAAAGAAGCAGAAGTTGGTGGATAGTTTCGGATCTATGAAAACAATCAGTGCTTACTTTCTCAGTCAAAACAAAACTCCACTACCTACATCATCAGTCCAAGATCAGTCAACTCCGTCTACATCTACAGTGCACGATATACCGCCTACATCCGCATCTGCAATCCATGATCAGTCGCCCACAACTACGTCTGCAGTGCATGATATACTTCCTCCATCCGTATCTACAGTCCATGATTCGCTGCCTCTATCTAAGACTACAGTGCACGATATACCTCTAAATTCATCAAGTGTCACTAACTCATTTGAAAATAAAATGCTTCAAGAGTTTATCAAACCATATGACATTGGGCTACTATATAAAAAAATTAGACAGTTTTCAGCTTCCAATAGATATGACATTATCCGGAATGTAGCGAAGCCAGATGTTAATCATTGCTTTCCACAAACACAAGAAGGTAAAAAGAAACGCTCATTTCAGTACAAATGGTTGGTAGCTAATCAGTGGCTAGTTTACAGTCAAGCTTTAAACGGCGGTTTATGTTTACCATGCATTATTTTTGCTAAAACGAGTCATAGATCAACAGGTGTATTTGTAAGCACACCATTGACAAAATTTAAAGATGGACCACAAGATATATATAAGCATACTGAAACGGAATACCATAAAAATTCAATGAAAGATTTGGCATCATTTATTGAGATAATGGAGCAGAGACAAGCTAATGTCATCCAGCAGACTTGCAGTAGCATCCAATTACGTATACAACAAAATCGTCGAAAGCTGATGTCAATTCTACAAACAGTCATACTCTGTGGTAGGCAAAATATACCACTTCAAGGACACAATGAGACAGACACTAATTCTAATAACAACCGTGGAAACTTCCAAGCCCTTCTGGATTTCCGTATTTGTGCTGGTGATAATATTCTAGAAGAACATTTCAAAACTGCTCCAAAAACTGCAACATATAGGTCAAAAACCATTCAGAATCAACTGATTAATGGGTGCGGAGACAATATTAGGTGTACAGTGGTAGAACAAATAAAAGAGGCTGTTTACTTCAGCATTATGGCTGATGAGGTGACTGATGCATCTAACAAGGAACAGTTAGCGCTTGCAGTTCGATTTTATGATGGTGTACAGATTTCTGAAAGATTTGTAGATTTTATAAGATGTGATAGTGTAACAGGAGAATCAATTGCCAAACTTTTGATTGGTAAACTGCAAGAATACGGTTTGGATTTGTCTAAGCTGCGTGGTCAAGGCTTCGATGGGTCTGGCAACATGGCTGGTAAAATCAAAGGAGCTGCAGCTATAATCAGTCAGCAGTATCCTAATGCTGTTTACTTCCATTGCAATTCTCACGTTCTCAATCTTGCTGTAGTCCAAGCCTGCTCATTACAACCAATTAGGAACATGATGGGTACTTTGCTTGAGGTCTGTATATTTTTTAAGTATTCACCTAAGCGTCATTTGCAATTGCAGCATAATATTCAGCATCTATGTCCTGAGTCCAGAAAGCAAAAACTTGTTGATCTATGCAAGACTAGGTGGGTAGCCAGGCATGATGCATTGGAAGTGTTTGGAGAACTTTATACAGCAGTTGTGCAAACTTTAAATGATATAGCTGACGGTGATTCCTGGAATCAAGAATCAGTAGCAAAGGCACGCGGTCTTCTTTTGGGGGTGACACAGTTTGATTTCTTAATTTCTTACGTTACGTGCTGCAATGGTCTCCGTTTTATTCATTCACTCAGTGTGAGTTTACAAGGTCGATCAATTGACATTTGCTCTGCCATGATAGAAGTGTCAAATGTAATTAGCAGCATTGAAAGATGCCGGAAGGAAATTGATGAGGTTAGTTTAGAATGGTATACGCAGGCCACTTCTTTATCCAAGTCAGTCGATGCACCAGAGCCAAGTGTACCACGATTAGGTAAACGGCAGATAAATAGAGCAAATACACCAAGTGATTCACCAGAACAATATTTTCGTCGTACTGTCATAATACCTTTCAAAGATCATTTACTTTCAGAGTTAAAAACAAGATTTTCACCCTTGCAACAACGTGCTGTTCAAGGGATTGCTCTCGTTCCTTCTATCTTCTTGTCTAATCCACAAACTAAGAAGAAAGAAGCTAAAGCTTATGGCGAATTAATTGTAATGGATCTTCCATCACCACACACATTGTGTACAGAATTGGAATGTTGGCAGAGTAAATGGGAATCAAGCTCATCAGATGTTCCATCTTCCCTAGTGACAACACTTCAACAAACTTCTGCAACCTTTTATCCTAATATTCACACCATGCTACGTGTGTCAGCAACAATTCCGGTGACGTCATGTGAGTGTGAACGATCATTCAGTCGTCTTCGCCAGTTAAAGACATACTTACGTTCAACAATGGGAGATGAACGACTTTCTTCATTGGCCCTCATGTGCATAAACCGTGACATAGACATTGATACAGAAAAGGTGTTAGACAAATTTGCACGTGATCAAACTCGCAGAATGGAACTTATGGATATTCTTTCCGATTAACGTCCACACCTGCGCAATCGGTTGCCCGCCATCAAATTCAATATGAACTGTATTTTTTATAACAGGATTGGTATCTGTTAGCTGAATTCAATGCCAAAAACGTTTTATATTTTCTTTCCCTATATATATATATATATATATATATATATATATATATATATATATATATATATCAAGAAATTACCGACACATTTTATTTGTGCCCCCCCTAGACAAAATTTCTGGATCGGCCCCTGCTAAAGGATAACTGAAATTCGTTGGAGAATCGTAAAGGCGGTTGGTCGTTGTGCTGGCCACCTGACACCCTCGTTCACCGTGAGACACACAGAAACAGATGATCTTTACACTATCTGCCCCATAGGTCACAAGGTCTGAAAGCGGAACTTTACTTTTTTTTTTTACTTTAATTAGGGAGAGGCATTTTTATAACAAAGTAGGCCTGCAATCTAAATGAAAATGTGTTCCACGCGTACGTTTGCTTACTATGATAAAAAAAAAGGTCGTTTCGTCTAATTTAAGAACTATTATATAATTACCAAAACAATGAGGCATTGTCTTCAATTCCGAAGATAAAGGATGAGTGTAGTATTTCAAGTCACTCTATATTTGCCTGACTTAGACTTAGTTCTTTTGACTCCCAATGGCCGCAACAGTAGGCCTGCTAACCTTAAACCATAAGAATCTGTTCTGGACAATGACCAACGGTTACGTGTTAAAGGGCATTATATGAATAATTCATTCGGATTTGAGTGAAGACATAGTTTTAAATATAACACGTACAAAAAGAATAGAAAGATCGAAAAAATTGTTTTATTGTTGGCTTTTAAATTGTATAAATGCAAACTTTTATACATGTAATCGTTCGAAAAAAAAAAAAAGCAGAGTTTGTCTTTAATAAAAATAGCTAACTTGGCAGCTCGTGTCTACGTGCTTTCCTTTACGAGAATGGCTAAGTAGAGGAAATGAAGATCTGACTTTGTTGCTTAGAAAGGGGGAAGTAACCAGACTGTATGAGACATTGACATAAATTTATGTCTATGGTGTGAGACCTTTTCAATTTTGGAATTACCTTATCCTATCTTTAGATATGGTGATATAAGAAAAGTATCACAGATTTCTAATTTAACTTAAGAGTTTTCGGGTGTTCTATCAGAAATGAAGATTACTGCGTTCTAGATCAAACCTTTTGCAAGAATTTAAGGCAGCGGGTTTACGTTGGGCAAGGTCTGGACCCGGGTTCGAATCATGATGAAGACTGGGAATTTTAATTTCAGGATGCTTTGGCGCCTCTGACTCCACCCAGCTCTAATGGGTTCCTGACATTAGTTAAAGAAAAGTAAAGGGGGTCAGTCATGGGCGTAGCCAGGATTTTTTTTCGGGGGGGGTGGTGGTTAGGGGGGGGATTTTCTCTCTCTCCCCCGCCCCCCCCCCCCGCGAAAAAAATATTTGTATTTATGTGTGTGTGTGTGTACATAATCTTTATTACATTCTGACCTTTCATTCTATCGGGACACGTTTATTGTGCCCTAGAATAGGTTCTTCCTGGAGTTAGTGGAAAACTTGCGCGGGGCGAAGCTCGCCGCCAAGAGCACTATTTCTGGTATTGAATGCCAAAAAAATGCATATTCTGAGGTATCTACAGTGCATATTCCTGCTATTAAAAAGTCTTATTTCAAAAACCTAGTGTGCTATTCTTACCCTCCCACGCCATTCGGCACATTTACCGTCAAGCTGTTTCCACAAAAATTGTCACTGGTAATGTCTGAAGCCTCTTTCCACCTACTCTGAGGACCTCCATGAATGTGTGGCGCCAAGTTGTACTAGGATGTCATCCCATTTTTTATGCGTAATTCATTTTGTCGGATACATGTCCCGCAAACCTCATGCGACGCTCTGTCACAATCTTACTAAGGGGTCGACTTCCAGTTCGGCATAGGATTTTTTTGATTTAGACCTGATCTCTATAACTGACTCCTAAAATCTGTCTTAGCCAACTTTGTTGAGCCACATTTAGTGTTTTTCAATTTCGGCAGATGACTATTCACTGCACTTTATTAATGGAGCCCCGCCACTGGTAGAAATGTGTAACCTCTCTTGAATACTCTCTTGGAATTAGGTGACTGTAATTTGCTTTAGATTTTATATCGAAAAGTGAAGTTTTATCGTCAAAATCATCTGTTGGGGGTTTTAAACTAAAAAATCTCAGGACTTTGTTGTTGTTTTTTAAATTCAAAACCCCATTTAGCTACGATCATTGAATGTTATAACTGTAGTTTGCTTTAGAATAATATTGAAGATAGAGGTTTTCCACCTCAAAATGCTCTGTAGGGGGATTTTAAACTCAAAACCATCTGGAGGAGAGGAGTTTAAACTCAAAAGCCCCAATTGGCTTGGCTACGCTCTTTAGTGTGTAATTTGCTTTTTTATATTGAAGAGGTATTTTTTAGCATTTTAAACTCAAAACCCCCCGGTAGTGGGTTTTAAACTCAAAGCCCCTGTTAGGGGTTTTTAAACTCAAACCCCACTGGTAGGAGTTTTAAACTCAAAACCCACTTGGCTGCGCTGGGGCAGGGGATGCTTTAGTACTAAAATCTCACCTAAAATAAACAAAATCAAAGAAAAAAATCAGTGTTTAAAGCCCGTCTCCCCCTCCTTTGTGTGTGTGTGTGGGGGTGAACCCCAACCCCCCCTGGCTACGCCCATGGGGTCAGTCGTTGTTAACCATAGGCCACACAAATAGATGGCTCCCTTCACATCATCTGCCCTATAGACCACAAGGTCTGAAAGAGGAACTTTACTTTTTCTTTTATGTACCTTCTTGACTATTTGACAAATTAAATTTTGTTTAATATTATGACTGACTTGATTACACAGTTAATACGTATGTCTTGTTCTCACTACAGTTTTGTTGTATTTATTAAATATATCTTACACTTGAGAAAGAAACTGAAAAAAAAAATGAAATAGACAAATATGTAATATTATCGTGACCACAGTTCGGAGCGCATATATACCACAGGGTAGGGCAGTGGCGTACAATATAGCGTAAATTTCTTGTCGTCCGTGAAATCAGCCTTGCTATAATTAAATCAGTATTTTGTCTGGCTAAACTTGAAAGATCCCTTTCGTAAAAAAAGAACATACAAACAAAACAAAAAAAAATAATATAAATAAAAAATTATTTTTAAACAAAAACTTAATTAAGGGGGAAAACTCCACATTCGTAGGCATATCACTCAATGCTGTATAATTTGTTTCCCTTTTTATATCAATGCAAATAATTAATTACCGCTTATTAATTGATAAATTGGTTGTTTTTTTCTTTTTCAGTTGATTTTTTTAGGTACAATAAATAATTGTGTAAAGTTTACATAGCATTTGAGATTGACCTTGTGAGAAATAACGTGTTCAAATATTGTACCAGCAGGGGCGTAGTTAGGAATTTAATTTTTCCATCATTTGGGGACCCGGGGTGCCCAATGTTATCGGAGGAGTAACGTAGACTACATTGGCCTACACTAGGTTTTTAATTTTCTATTTCATTTGGGGCCACCAAATTAGACCTATGTATGAATATGTAAGGCCAGCCAGCCCTGTTATAATAATCATGATAGTTAATATATCAGACTAGATAGTCTATTGATGATAGATCTATCTAGATTTAAGCTAAATGCACACTACAAAAAAAAGAACTAATAACACGACCCCTTCTCCACCCTTGGATGTTTGTTATCAGCTGGTGAGTTGAAAAAAAAAAAGGAATTGCAAAAGGAATGGAATAAATAATTCGCCATTAAAGAGAAAAAAATCCACAGCCAGCCTCGCTCTGGAACCACTGTAGGTGAGTAGTTCATTATCATAATAGGGTTCCAAGATGGCGATGGAAGAACTAACCCTTCTGGATTCTCTATTTGTTGTGTAGATAACATATTGTACATTAAATACTCAATCTAAATCATGTGGTATGCAATTTGTTACAATGAAGAAGTACGAGTAAGTTGAAAAATGTAAGTTATGTACCCTTTTGAAGCTTTTCATCACATTAATCACAATGAAGAAAGTTTTAAAAAAATAGAAACAATAAATAAAATTATTATAAAATCATTGTGAATGTGACTAGTGTCTCACTCTGACTCTTGCGACAACTGTAACAATGTTGAATGTCAGTATCAATAATATCATAGTCATTCATTATTAACATTATGCCTTTTAGTTACTCTTTATGATAGATCTGATCTTGGGAATGATTGAATCTGTTGTGTGTAAGACTGTCTCTTTAGTCTCTTACTCTCACTCTCTACTGTCTCTACTCTAGACTGAAGTTACAGTACAGTCACTTCTGTCTTCTGACTCACCTAAACATTTCCCAATCCGATTGGCCCAATGTTTATTTTTATTCTAGTGTCGCTAGCTACTAAGCTACAGCTAGCCTTGAGACTTAAATTTAAAGAGTCTTTAACTTTAAGACTAAGATTAGTAAGATATTACTTAAGTTATTAGTATAGAATATTATAGATCTAGATCTAGAATCTAGTTTAGTAGATCTAGGGTGTAGGGCTCTAGGCAGTCTAGGGCTAGGGGAATCTAGTCTCTAGCTCTAGAGTTTAGAGATTATATATATTGAATATTGATTATAAATTCTCTAAGAATTAGATTTCTTGATACTTATGCTTGATTTCCACTGAGTCTGAGTGAAGGCTTGAAGGTCTAGAGTTAGAGATTATAGATTCTATTTAAATCTAGATCTTGCTAGATTGATCTATATTCTATATTTAGACAATTTAGATAGATCTAGACCTAGTAGTAGTATAATTTATAATAATTAATATATTTATTATTAATGTAGGTACATACTAAAATCTACATTCTTGTAGAGTTTACTAGTATCTTTAATCTTATATTATTTATTCATTATATTATTATTATACTTCTAATCACTATTGATTTATTGATACACTAGTGACTAGTGACGACTAGTCTAACTCTAGATTTTATTAGAATCTAGTAACGTAGACTGACTAGAATAGATCTATTCTAAAATTCTAGAACTAGATGTCTAAATACTATTTTGATAATGATTAAATAAATATCAATACTTCATAAAAGATAAATAGTGCACTAATAGTAATAGTACTAATACTTACTATTGTAGACTTGAATTACAATCATCTACTGATCTATCTATTCTATACAGTTAGAGGAAGAGTCTAGATCTAGTAAATTCTAGTATCATCTACAGAATACTTTATTCAATTATTTTTAGTAGATTGTACTTGTAGAGATAAAAAATTTAGAATAGAATTACAGACTAGATACTAGGGCAACTTCTAGAATTTATACTCTAGAGTGACTAGAGTAGTTTAATATTTATGTACTGTTACAACTATAGTACTTTTCTTTAAGGCAGTGTTTCCCAAACTTTTTCTTAAAGGAACACTTCGCTTATTCTGAGTATTTAGTGGGACACTTTGCTTATTTTTTAAGAGAGATTCATGTCATGGCCTACTAGTTAATTATTTCAGTAATTTGCAGGCCTTGCAAAACACTAGGGTTCCACGAACACAGTTTGGGAAACATTGCTTTAAAGCTTAGAAATATATAATTTTATAAATATAATTTTAGATTATATTGCCAATTTTATAAATATAATTTTAGATTATATTGCCAATTTTATAAATATAATTTTAGATTATATTGCCAATACTGGTGTGATAGGCAGAAATACTAGATTTTTTTCTTTCTATAATGCAGTCTTTTCCAGTTTTTATTTTTTTTCTCCAAAACTGTTCTATTTTGTATTTGATGATCAAAGTATCAGTAGATTTGTGTAATAATTATGTTTAATCTTTTGAGGGTGTATTTTGATTACATTAGTTCTGGCTTGATTTTGCTCTAACATCAGATACCTTAAGATGTATTAATTTTTACCTTAAATATGTTTTAATTTTTACCTTAACCTTAAATATGTTTTAATTTAACCTTTGCATTTAATAAGCCTTAATAATAATTTTATAAGAGATCAAATTCTATTGTAAGTATGCATATCTTATCTTATATAATACAGACGTTACTTCAAAAAAGAAGATGATTACGTCCTAAGCGTCATGCATTTAGTCATGCATATTAACCAATCACTTAAATTCTGCCAAGTCACTGGTTTTTCTGGCTAGCTCAGGCAACCCATTCCATGCTCTAATAGCACTAGGGAAGAAAGAGCATTTGTACAAATTTGTCCTAGCATATGGGACGAGGAATGTGCCTTTATTTTTGTGTCTTTCAGAGTATTTTATTAAATTTTGTTTTTGTATTTGAAGATTATGGCTCAGTGTTTTATGTATAATTGCTACTTTACCTTTGAGTCTTCTGTCCTGAAGGCTTTCTAAATTTAATGATTTTACTAATGGTGTTACTCTAGTCAAATGTGAATATTCATTTGTTATGAATCTCACTGCTCTATTTTGTGTTTGTTCCAGTTTCTTAATGTTTTCTTGAGTTGAGGGGTCCCAAACGGTGGATGCATATTCTATTATTGGCCTAACCAAGGTTAAATAACATTTTAGTTTTATGTTCTTATTTGATTTATAGAAATTTCTTTTAATAAACCCTAATGCTTTATTGGATTTTTTTATCGTTTCATCAATATGTGGATTCCATGACATTTTTTCATTTATTATAACACCTAGGTATTTTGCGTTTTTAGTCTGTGTTACTGGTTTGCCATGAATAAGATAAGTGGAATTAATTTGTTTTAGTTTTTTTGTTACTCTTAACAACTGACATTTTTCTGGGTGGAAAGACATGCTCCAATTTGATTCCCATTTCTGTAATTCATCTAATTCTCTTTGTAAAATATCTGTGTCTTGTGTTGTTTTTTATTGTTCTATATACTATGCAATCATCTGCAAATAATCTGACTTTTGTTCCTGAACTAATGCAATTTGGTAAATCATTTATGTAAATTAAAAATAGTAGTGGACCCAAGACTGTTACTTGAGGTACACCTGAGTTTACTGTTATTGGTGTTGATTTAGAGCCATTTATTATTACAGTTTGTTCTCTTTAATCCACTGATGCAGTGGACCATTAATGCCGAAATATTTTAATTTTTTAAGCAAACTATGGTGGTGAACTTTGTCAAAAGCCTTGGAAAAATCTAGTAAGATAGCATCTATTTGTTCACTATTATCTAAACCTTTTGAAAAATCATCAATTAGTCCTATTAGTTGTGTTTCACATGATCTATATTTCCTAAAGCCATGTTGGTATGGGGTGAGGACATTATGTTTGTCTAAGTGGTTTATGATGTTGCTACATATTGTGTTCTAGGATTTTACATGTGATGCTGGTAAGTGATACTGGTCTGTAGTTTCCTGGATCAGATTTTTCTCCTTTTTTAAATGGGGGGGTGACATTAGCTTCTTTCCAGTCCTTTGGTACTCTGCCCTGGTTAAGCGATGCCTGAAAGAGTATTTTGAACACTGGGGCTAGCTCATTGCTTAGTTCTTTGAGTAATCTAGCTGGAATACCATCAGGTCCAGATGCTTTATTTGGTTTGGTGTTGGATAATAGTTTTTGAATTCCATTTTCTTGTACTACTAAATCTTCTATGTTGTCTACTTGGTTCAAATTAAGAAATATGTCTTTGTCTCCTGGGGCTGAGAATGCTGATGCAAAGTATTTGTTTAGGATGTTTGCTTTAGTTTCATTGTCATTATATATTATGTTATGTTCATCTTTTAATGGCGCTATGCCTGTTGTTTCCATTTTCTTAGACTTAATGTATGACCATAGGTTTTTGTTGTTATCTTTAGATATTACATTGCTTATGTATTCACTCTGCAGCTGTCTGCTTACTTTTTGGGTTAGGTGTTTAATTTTTATATACTTTTTGTGAACTCTTTCTGCCTTGGTTTCTTTAAATTTTCTATATAGGTTTTCCTTCTGTTTACAAAGCTTCTTTAGTCTATTATTAAACCAGCATTTATTTATTTTGTTTGATGTGTATTTAGTTGGTATATGATTTTCTATAATGCTTTTAAGATGGTTTTTAATGAAATTGCAGAGGTCATCGACTGGTTGGTTAATGTCTTTTTCTAATAAGAATGTTTGTTGAAAGTTTAATGCAGCTTGGTGTAGTTGTGTTACGTTACATTTATTCCAGAGTACGATTTTTCTTTTGGGTTTTGTATTGGCTACTGTTTTTATCTGACTGTGTATTTTTATGATCTCATGGTCTGATAGACCAGGGATAATATCATATCCCCCCCCCCCCCCCCCCCCCCAATATATATTTTGAAAAGTTTTATGCATCTTGTCAAAGTAATAAAAAAGAAGTGCTGTAGTTCATATTTGTGACCTATAAATTTATTACTAGATTATTCAAAATTTCCCAAGTAAAAAGTATCAGAGAATAATATGAAAACACATGATAAAGAACACATCTTCTCTTTGATATGTCTATATATTTATAGTTCTAACAATTAGTGTCATATGAAGTTATCACACTTTTTCATAAAATTTGAATATAACTTTACTTTTGTTTCATGGCTAGTCATTTTTTAAATTTTTGTCATTGGTCCACTAAAATTCATACTATCCAATAAAATTTAACCAGATTTAACACTAAAATTTAGTACATTTTGTTGTCACTGTTGAGAAGTTTTTCATTTTGTTTATTTTTTTTTTAAATTATCCAAAATGATTTAAACAAATCTTTTTTTTAAAACTAATATTTTGTGATACGGATTTAATCCATATCTGTTCTTTGATTTCAACCATCAGGTCAAGTACCTAGATTTTCCAATGTTAGCCCAATTTGAATATTCTGTTCTTTACTTCAAGACTGAGGCTTGAGTATGCCGTTGCTGTGACACAGATGGTGCAAGCATGCCTTCACCTGGTCGAGGATTTTGTTTGGGGCTTAGAATGGATGGAAATGAAAATATAGCAGCAACCACAGTTTCTACGCTTCCTCTCCACTCACATACTGCTTCAACAAGGGTGAGAATATTTAAACTACTACAAAACAAGCACGATTCAACATCATAGCTTTTGTTAAATTTAATTGAGAATTTCACATGGGAAAACAAATTATAGCATTCTTATATTTTATTTTGTACAATTGTAGATTCTGGTTTTATTTTTATTATTATCTGAATTTTGATGACTTGTATGATTAAAATTTTTTAGTCATTTTGTACAAAAATAAAATAAAAGAGAATGAGAACAAAAATTCTCTTTAAAATATTTAATAAATTTATGTTTTATTCAACAAGTTATATCGCCGGATCTCCAATTCCAAAATCAGTGTAAAATTCAGAAGTAAGGTGAATTATTAAAAATAATTTATGATGATAATAATACCTTTCATTGTAGTTCTTTTATAAATCACTTACATGTTGGGTTGTTTTAAAATGTCAAAGTCATTAATGAATAAAATGCTAGTTTAATTTTTACTGTTTTAAAAAGTCCATGTTTTGTTATTCAGACTTGGCAAGGCAACCAGACAATACCACTCAACTCTAGGGATCAGAGCTATAGTAGTAGCCTGGACAACGACCGGAGTTCCATTGGGGACTCACAGATGTCTTCTGACAGCACAGTAGACAATATTTCACCAAGCTCAACCAAAGCCACCCTGTCTCACCCAAGCACTTTAATCATGGAGCCAGGTCCAGTCATCAAAATGGGTACAGGTGCTCTTGGACAGAGGAAAGGTCTTGTACACAAAGGTAAACATTCTCTTCCAAACTTTGTCTCCCAAATGTGGTGCTGATACTTATTCCCACCCTTACTGCTTTCTTCTTGTCATATGGTTTAATTTGTGTGTGGTACAATTGTTATTCTTCTATCATATGAGACATTGGCTCATTTTGTCAGCCACTCTCTAAGTAAAAGTAAAATTCCCCTTTCAGACCTTGCTATCTGTAGGGCAGATGATGTAAAGGTCATCTGTTTCTGTGGTCCACAGTTAATGAGAGTGTTGTGTGGCCAGCACAATGACCAACCATCTTTTCTTTTCGCCAACTAATGTCAAGTACCCAATAGAGCTGGGTGGACTAAGAGGCGCTCTCCTAAAGATACGGAAATGAATAATTCCAGTCTTCATCAGGAATCGAATCCAGCACGTCTCGGTTCGGAAGCCAAGTGCTTTGTCGCTCTGCCACAGTGCCTCCTACCTACTCAGTAGCTAACTAGTTAATTCATAGGTGTCACCTGTTTTTTAGTTAGTTGGGTGCTGTTGATAATTTTCTTCCATACCTTTTTTTTCTGCTGTTAACCCTTAAGGTCTTTGTGTAATGAGCATTCATTCCTTAATGCTTTCTGCCTATTTTTTTTTTTTTTTTTTTTGCCTACCTATTTCTTGTTTTACTGTTTACAAAATTCTTTGCAAACTTTTTTTATTCTAGTAATCTTGGCTTTAAACTAAAGTCACACTCTTTTGGCTCCAAAAATTGTATACTTGTTGATCCTGTTATTTGCAAAAGTTAAATTGCACATTTATTACGTATGTCTTATTCTCACTACAGTTTTGTTGTATTTATTAAATATATCTTACACCTGAGAAAGATACTGAACAAATTTTGAACTAGACAAATATGTAAAAAAAAATACAAAATTATAAATTTCATATTCTTGTGGTTATTACAAGATTCTTTATGTTGATTGTATTTCAGAAGTATCCAGCTGGAAGGATGTGTCCCCGAAATCTGAAAGCTCCTCTCCGACCTCATCTCCCAACAAAGATGGTACCAGCGTTGGAAAATTAGGAAATAGCCCTTGTGGAGATGGTAGAACTAAGATTCTGTTGAGAAGTCCAGTCAAGTCGGGCAACAACGATGCGAATGGCACTAACAGTAACATTTCATCCTCTAAAAATGGCCCCAAGAAACAAAGCTCTATATCAAAAAGCCCAAGGGCAACTAGAAAATTTTTATTAGGAACAAAAAATAGCAACCTATCAACAAGTCCTAAAAAACCATCCATACCGTCATCGTCGTCATCCTCATCATCCTTTGAGGCCACAAGCCCTAAACGGGGCAAAATCAACAAAGGGAAGAGCCATTATGGCTCAGAACTAGACACAGGCCAGCTAGATAAACTAAAACTAGCAGATAAATATAAGATAAGTGAAACTGTAGATTTTTCCAAAGCCACTCCCATAATAGAGGCTTTAAATGCCAAGGTGGACAAAGGTCACTCTAACACTAAGGCTTTGTCTCGGCTGACAACCTGGAAAGATATCTCTCCGACAGAGTCAAAGATAGAAGGTGCCACTCCCTCTCACACTGACAAGCGTTCTCGGCCAGAGAGTGGCTATTTCTCAAACGAAGTTCACAGTGAGTCAAGGGAAGGAATGGATGGCTCTCTGTCCTCAGAAAGTGACCATGCAGGAACTATAAAGCACAGGCCAAAAATCAAGAAAGACAATCAAAAAGATATATGTACAAGTAGCGATACAAAAACTGTTTTACAAGAGACTGACAAAATAGTGGACACTGACCAAAGAGATACCCCAGACCAAACATCTTGCCCCTGTAATGATAGTGAAGATACCAATGGATACACTGATGGCATTATTCCAAACTCTTCCAGCCACTGTCCCCCTGACAAGGATGCAGAGGAATCAGCTGAGCAGCAAACTGTCTCCAAACATGGAGGCCATGCTGACTTGTCCAAACCACTACCCAGCCATGTGGCTATGATGGAGGAATCAGAGTCCTCCTCCTCATCTCCAAGACACTGGAGGAACACTAGAGATCCTGGACCTAGTGGAAGCTACTCCTCTGACCCTCGGTACCAGCGTCCAGAACTGTCTTCCCTCACCAGCATGGACAACAGTGACAGTTTTGATCACAACCCTGACCAAAGGGCATCTCAGGATGACAGCTCCTTCAACGATTATTTCTTTGATGAGGATTTTATTGTGCAATTTGATGGCAATCTGCAGAGCTCTGTTGGAGTTATTCTTCAAGGATCATGTGCTTTTAGTTTGGCTGATTCTCTGGCACCAGGTATGATAAACACATATTTAGTCAGACTAATACCATAGAGTTTTGCTGTTTCAGAGATAAAATATATTTTATATATTATATTTGTTTTCTTTTTATCAGCCATCTAGTTTACTCATTTCTGAAAGTATTTAGCCATCAGGAATTTATATTAACTTAAAAAAACATACACACTTTTTATTATATATATAATTTATTATATACAGTTTATCACTTGCCAGACAGGCATAACCAAGTGTCTCTAGTTTACTTTAAAAATATATCTTACATGGCTAAATATTTTAAGAGATAATTCTTTTAAACATTCTTTGTATTACTTTTGAGAAGACATCGACACCAACTCTGAATTTTGTAAAGAAAATGTGATATTTTGCAATTTACAATCTGATTCTTTATTATTCAATAGTTTCAAAAGACACCATTATAGATCAATAATTATGGTATATAAAGAATTTAAAAAATATTATTTTTAAAAGAAATATTTGAAAATAATAATGCACAGACTTTTATTTGAGAGTTAGTCTATTGACTCAAGTTTTATATGAAATTTAATCCTATTGTGCATCCCTCGGCTATTAGATTATAAAATATTTCTTTACCATGTTTTCAGCTTTTCAAGGTCGGCGAAACAACCATGTATCAAGTTCCGGCCAGCAGGCTTTACTACCACATTCCTTTAATGGAAGCTACCCTACTTATGGAGCCCTTAGAGACTCCTTCTTGCAGGTAAATGTAATTGTATTGAAGACGTTTATTTTCTCTTCAACTTTCATACTACACTAAAAAAAAAAATCCCTTTAGTTCCAGACTCTAATAATGCATTCCATTTTAAGGAGATTATCTGTTGGTTTTATAGAAACTATCTTAAATCCAGAAATCACAAAAAAAATAAACTGTCAAATTTTTTTTCATGAATAGGAATTTCTGAGTCTTGTCAGTTGCAGCTGTTTAAAAAAAATTGTAGCATAAAATGCTTGAAGACAGTGAAGAATGAAGATTCCTATAATGCTAATAAGTCTTTTTTTTTTCACCATGATAAGTTTTAGTAAGTTTTAGGCAAGGTGTCTGACTATAGATGTAGTGAAAAGTTAAAAAAATTAAAACTTTCCCTTTTTGCTTTTCAAATGAGACTGAAATGAATACTAGAACTTTTGATGAAAAATTCACTTTAATGTATTGCAAATATAAAATTATTATAACCTTATAAAAATGTTTTGGATTGTCTTAAAGAAACAAACCCAATAGCACGTTCACTAATGAACTACGGGGACTAATAATGAGAACATACGAAACATACTTTCTTAATGAAGAGTACATAACTCTAGCACATTCTACCAGTATTTGTTTGTAGCTTATGTATGAAACATACACATTTTTTTCCCCATAACATTTCAAATGTTTGTTTTGCTAGAATGAAGATTTGTATTCAGGCCCATGCGAGTCTGAAGTATCAGGCACTGGGAGTAGAACTTCCATGGACGTGTCATCGTCAGAGAGAGAGATGATGTGTTCCAGTGACATGTTGGACTTCCCAGGGAATGAACCCTTGTTCACCCCTCCTGTCATTACCTCTCAGGTTGGTGATTCTCTTCTCATATCTTAATGTTATTGTGGATTTAACTATGAAATTATAATAAACTCATTGTTTTGTATTTGGCCCTCTCTAGGATCAGAACCTGTCAACTGATAGTCTTTCTAGGCAGTTGGAGGCAAATGAAGGTGAAGTGGCTGCTGCACACAGCCTTAGTGGTAGCCGTTCATCCTCCACGACGGCTGACATCACAGTTAAATGTGGACCACATAAGGATGCATACTTCCTTTCATTTGATGGTGGATCTCAAGGTACAGGGTCATAAAACTTAAATCTTTATTACTGGTTTTTTTTTTCGAAAGCTCGAGAATATCAATAAATGAGTAATCTGTTAATAAGAACCATTAGAGACAGGTTTCATATCTTGAGGGTTAAGTTTTGTGACTGACTTGTAGCTTAAACGTAGAATTAGATCTTCCTTGTAAAGTGTCAAGCTCTCTCCATAGAGTTCGGTCTTAGGTGACGTCCACAGCTTCTTCCTAACTAGTACCCAAGGATTTTAGTTATTTAAGAAGGTGGGATGCCCTGCTTAACTTGGACAGCCTTGCTTTTGCATGGTTCTAACAAAATCTCTTATTGCATCAGTTCAATGACTGTTGTAGAAACATTTGTTTATTAACTCATTGACTGCTGTGTTTTTGTTTTTTTTAAAATGCTACTTTTTAAAAAAAAAAAGATGTTCCAAACATGGCTAAAACAAAAATTTATTGTTTAAGTACCAATGATGCTATAGTAACATATTTGGTATCAAAGTAAAGGTAAATGAATGGAGAATGTGAAAATGTAAACATCTTTCTATTTAAATATAAGATACAAATTATAATCTAAATAATATGACACTCAGAAAAAAAAATGGATGCCAACTTTAGAACTTTTGAGACCTAAATTTAGATTTTGTTCTTTGTATTACTGTTGAAACAGCATATTTAGACTATTTACATCATTTTCCAAAAGAAATGTGATAAAACAGTCAATAAAAGATGAATCATTGATTATATTATTATTTTTACCTGGTTTTTTAGTCAGAAAAAAAGTGAAAATTATTGCGATTTTCATTACTACCAATAACAACAGATGCCAGTACTAAATCTATCAACCAAATGCACTCAAATATTATGTACATTTGAATCAATGGGATATAGATCTAGATTTGTCTTCTTTTTATTTGCCTAGAACATCTTTCATTCTAATACTAGGCCAGTGCAAGACATATGCTAGCGAGAGATCAAAGCCTAAATCTCTACCTAGATGAAGGACAATAAAAACCCTAATTCATTTGACCAAAGATTTAGACTTCTAATAGATCGTTATTACTGTTCCTTTGTGATAAATTATGGATCTAGAATAGTTTTATAGTTTACTTTTATTTAGTAGTAAACCTTTTGGAGTGCAACTTGAACCAGTATATTGATGGTAATTTTTACCAAAAAACAGTACTAAAAAAAAATTGCTAGAAAATATACCAAGAAAAGGCCCAGCATAGTGGATGAATATTGGATTTAGATCTGCCATTTCTGTTGTTTTCATTTATCTTGGGCTTAGATCTATAGGAATCTACAAAGGTGTAAAGATAAAAGCATAGATCTAGTCAACCTTGATCTACATTCAAGACCTAGCCTTAGTCTAAGGCCTAAGGATATAAAGCAATACTAGATCTAAATCTAAATGCTAATAATGTCCAAGTCTGCTTCATCCTATGCTAAATCTTGATCAAGATCTTCAGTTCATTATTACAATTCATAGAAGTATAAATAAAACAATAATAAAGCTTCTTCAGTAGTAAACATTGTGGGTGCGTCTTGTACAAGCATAGACGTGATGTTGTAGATTTTTACAGATAAACAATACTAAAAAAAAAAGAAAATGGGAAAAAAATGCCCACAGTGGATGATTATTTGATTTAGATCTACCATTTCCTTTCTTTTTATTTACCATAAGCTTAGATCTAGAGTCCAAGTCTAGAGATAAAAGCTTAGGTCTAGTCAATCTCGATCTACAGACTACACCCAGCCTACTGACAATAATAGATTTAGATCTAAATAAATACTAATAATATAGATATAAAAACTCTAAATTTAGACCTACCTGGATCTAATCTATATATCTAGATCAAATTCTTCATTATTACTATTTATTTGTGATAAATTTTAGAATAATTAAAAAAGTTTCTTCAGTAGTCAACATTGTGGGTGTGTCTTGGACTAGCGTAGTCATGGCGACGTTTTTTTACATTGTAAAAAAAGTAATAAATAAATGTCTAAATAAAGCCAAAAGCTTCTAATTTCTATGTAAACAAAGGATGAAGAACTCTTTTATAAAGTAAAAATAGTTTCACTGTTGTTAGTTAAAAATTTTTATTTAAAAATGCAACGAAACAAAGGTAGGGTAAAAACGTCTATGGGATAGACATTCCGTGCGTTTAGGGGCAGACAGACCATCTATGGGATAGACGCTCCGCTCTCATTGAGTTAATGAATATTTTTTTTTTTCTCCTTGTTCATCCCATCTTTTCAAAGGACATTCCCTTCTTATTAGAAATTCATTTAAATATTAAATATAAATATTAGAAATTCATTTAAAGGGTGATTTATATGTTATTTTTTCTAAGAATAATATTAGAAATTCACCCCTTGTGTGATTTCTGTATAATTTTATGTAGATGAGCAGTAAAATAGTTCAAACCTTCTCTGACACTTTCTTATTTTATCTTTCATTGGAATCATTTTAGGCAAGTTTTCTACAGAGAGTGAATCTTCCTATGTCTCTCAGACCTCCTCTCAAGATGACAAACTAGGTTTGTGGTTAATTTGTTGATGTCGCTATTGATGAACAAAATCCAGCATTGCATTTATAATGCACAAGTAATGAAATAACTCTTCTACCAATATTACACTATGTGTTACACTACAACTTATTGAACTAGCTGGCATAACTTGACTTATATAAATGGTTTGAATAAAATTGGATTTTAAGTAGTGTTTCCACCTAAAGTTCTTGGCAACAATTACATATACATATATCAATAAATCGGAATATTTAAAAAAAAAAAAAAAAGTAAAGTTCCCCTTTCAGATAAGGCAGATGAAAAAGGTCATTTGTTTTTGTGGCCCATGGTTAGCAAATGTCATGTGGCCAGCTCAACGATCAACCGCCTTTACTTTTCCCCAACTAATGTCTGGTACCCATTAGCTGGGTGGACTCGGAGATGTCTTAAAGATCCCTAAATTAAAAATCCTAGTCTTCACCTGGATTAGAACCTGGGACCATGGTTCAGAAGCCACATGTTTTACCACTCAGCCACTGCGCCTCCAATTAGGAATGAGTGATATAAAATTAAACAGAAAGGTTAAGAATACTGAATAAATAAAACAAAAATTCAGCAAACTTAGTGGGAAATAGTTTCGCTGGCTCTAAAACAGTCAGCTTTTAAAAAACTTTGTTCATACACATTATTATAATATTTAGCATAAAATAATATAAATAGTTGGATGGGATGACCAATAAGATTAAAAGAAGCAATTTTTTTTTAGTATTTATGAAATCTGAAACAATGAAAGAGTAGGTTTTTGTTTTTTAAAGACTATTTATTAATAGTTTTTAAAGAACATTACATGAAAACAAAATTGTCAGGTTTCTACATTTCTTGGTCTTGTCCCAAATCATTAAGTTTAACTAAATGCAATGCTTTCTTGGGATAGTCTAGTTCTGCTGTATGGTCTAAAAATTGCAAAATAATGTTGACTTGTATGTATGTACTGTGCTGTCTCTCCAGGCAGTAGATCCATGAGTTCTGGGGGAGAAGCTGAAGATGAACAGTCCAGCAGTTTCCAATTTGCTAACCTGAAATCTCGCAATGGAAGTGTTGGGACAGGGAACAGCACTGCCCTGGTGCCAGCCGGCGGGGAGGGTAAAGGAAGGCTGTGCACTTGGAACATGAAAGGGAGTCGGTACCCTGGGAGAATTTGTCTGGAAGCTCTTCAGGTAACTTTGATTTTGGAGGTTGAAAAACTTCCATACTGTGGTACCATCATGAAACATTTATTTTCTCTTTGCATTGTAACTTTAATATTTTCAATCTGAACTGTTTGTTGCATAAAGTTTTCTCCTATTCTTTTGTTGCATTAAGTAAAAGCTGGTATAATCATGACTCTGATATAAGGAACAAAATATTTGCATGTTTTTTTTCTAATGATTATGGAACATTTGCTGTTGCTCTTATATGTTACTTGTCATGTCAGTCCATAATTAATATCATATTAATATCTTTAAATAATTTTGGCTTAGTAAGTAACATATTTTGCTAAATATTATTATTATTTAAAACAATGCTCATTCACTGCTTTTATTTCTAACATCAGGAGTACCTGTCCCAGTCATCTGGGTCTCCTGGCTCACTCAGTCAGAGTGCTGGTTCTCACAAGTTGTCTCCACTTTGTGCTGCACTGCTGTCTAGTGGAGAGTTGGAGAAACACTGTGCTCGTAAGTAGAACCAGAATTCTATGTTTGGTCACTTGAGCTCTTCAGGTTGACTCCATTCACTTTTTATTTATTAGAGAAAAAAAAGTTACCAAAGAAAGTGCTTGAGGAAAAAAAAAAATAAATATCATGTTCTACATGTTGCCTGGACAAGGCTCAGAAATGACATGCCCAGTTTGTTTACTATATATAAGAATGGCAACATTTTATCTAATCGCTTTTCTACAAAATAGTTATTCTAAAGCCTAGCTGAACAAATTAATAAACAAATTATTGTGGCCATGGATCATTAAATGAGGAAGTACAGATTGTATTGGTAGTTAGCATTTATAGATTTCCCATTTTACTGTCATGAAATTTTGACAGCTTGAAGATCTTGTGAGTGAATTTTCTCTTGTTCTTTACAGCCAAACAATCAAATGGCTCATTCATCAAACGAAGTGGTCGCCTCACCACCTGGAAACAGATTAGAAATTTGCGCAACCTAGGCAAGACTAAAGATCTCAATGTTGAAAAATCAAAATCTCTTCCAGAGCTGACTACCAATAGGTGAGTTAGTCAAATATTTTCAGAGAGATCAATATTAACTTTCGAATGTTCAACCTAGAAGTTAAGTATTAAACCTTTTAACATATGATTTTTACATCCTCCTAAAACATTGTTTATTTTTCTTCAAAAGCTTTAAAAAAAATCAGTTCTATATCATAAAACAATGAAACTTTAAAATAATGGGCAGCTGATTCTTTTCTTTTTCTTTTGAAATATAACTCACTTGTCTTAAATTGAAACTTACTAAGATTCAGAAATGGCTTTGGTTGCTTTAACCTTTAAATATTTTTAAATATAAAAAAAAAACCTCAAGAGAAATACTATATAATATTTGATTATTGCATGTTTTATACACAAATCTTTTGGCTTAGTAATTATTAGTTCTATTTATATGAATGATGAATTGATGGTCAGGGGAAAATCGGCAAAGTTTATGAAGTAAAGCTATGTAAAATGTACAATTTAACATAGCCAAATATCAGATATAGCCTATGTCAGTCACTTTCTATTTAAATGACAAATAAATGAATTGGTACAGCTGTGTTTAGGTAATAAATGAATTATTTATTTTAACATTAACATTTTACCTCTAACTTTTGAGTTAACCTGCTGTATATGTTTATTTTATTTTCTATAATTATAATGTTTTGTAATAAGCTTGTGGTTGTAAATTGGCTGTCTGACTTCGACAGATTATTCAGAAGATGTTTGAGTTTCTTGTTTTTTGATGCATTTAATAACTATTAAGAACAAAACTTTTTATGATAACAAGTAAAGAACTAAGTACAGACAGTTGAATATCTTGAATAACAGCTACAGTCGAATCTCTGCCCGTAATACGATGTTGTCACTTTGAGGACCTAACACAGATGAATAATATTTATAAAAGAAGTTAAACCCCCATTATTTGTGATGTCACTAAATGTCCCATTCAAAGTCTGTCAACTTTGGTGTGTCTCTATGCTAACTAAATACCTAACAGTTTTTTTTGGTGTAATGCACAAATTGTGAGATAAATTTCATTATGGATAATAAAAATTATTATTATTCTCCAAGTAATTATGAGATTTAATCTCACAGTCCATTCTCTTCTCCCATTCAGTAAAGTAACATTTGTGTTTTATTCCATCAGTGGATTCTCTGAAGAAACTACTGATGAAGAGGAGGTCAGCATTGCTAAGGAGAAATCTCGTCGAGACGCAGACAATGCGGAACGCAGTTTCCACCACAAGAGGCATTCTTCCTATGTGCTTGACTTGTACCAGAGACTGCGGAGCCAGTCCAACCCACCTTCACCTGATACATTGGCCAAAATAGATCAGGTGGGATGCAGTTAGTTGATAAGAAGCTCATTTTTTTTTTTTTTAAATCTTTGTTAATGTCCCTATGTGGAATTTATAGCCTGGGAAACAATGCGTTTGTCACAATTTTTATCTTTGAGTTTTCTTGATTTTGATTTGTGCAGATTCTATGTTAAGAGATAAACTTTAAGCATTCTTAATGTATAACAAGTTTTAGTTAAACATACATTTTTATTTGCCTATTGATCTGTTTAGATTTCAGGCTTGGCCAGGATCTTGCAATAGTCTTGTAATCCTGATTGATTAGAATGATAGTAAATTGTAGAAAACATCAATGATCCCCATTTAAATGCTGTCTCAGAAGAATTTAGGTTGTCTTCTGATATAATAATATTATAAACATAGTTATAATGCTTGATTCAAATATGAGTCAAGTTGCCCTTATTCTTGTATTGGATTCTCTTGAATCAAATCAAAATTCAATTTTATCACATCAATAAGTTTGTTGTTTTTCTGTTGTCAGATACTTCTGAGAGAAGGGTTCCTAAATGCTGATGATCTGGCTGGGAAAGGGGAGGCCCAGCAGCAACAGTCACACCAGCAACAAAGAAGCTGCTGCCACAGTGCTGCCACCTCTTGTGACTCGGCCTGCTCCTCTGGTAAGGCCTAATTTTTGTGTGGAAAGTGTTTTGAACTAGATCTTTCTACATGGCTTAAACAGTTGGTCTTAAATCAAATTTGTTTTATTATCAAGATATTAAAAAAGAGTAGATCTACTGGGCATGAGTAAGAATGAATAATTTTAAAAAAAAAGGTTAACTAGAAAGCTAGAAAGTCACAGGCTATGAGGTTGTGTTTCTCAGTAAAGTCAGATTTCGCAGTGACCTTAACACAGGGGTTTCAGTGAAAAGTACACAGGACCTTATTATCTTCTTAAAAAGAACTGCTTTTCATTTAATGTGCATAACCTTATTTTAATCTTCATTCATAACGGATAGCTACATTTCTGAAAGAATTTTAAATAAAGATTTTCTTATTATTTGCTTCTTTGCATTGATAAGTTACAAGGTCAACAAATGTTTCAGGTCATTACCCATTTTACAACATGTGTGTCCAGCGAAGCGACATATTACAGAAACGGGCCCAGCTTAGAGCTGACTTTGAAAACCGGGAGAAGCTCCACTTGGATCTAAAGATGGCTGACACTGCCACAAACACCCCACCTCACGCCAAGACTGGCTGCACCCAGACACTACGTTCTCTTCGGTTGATGACCTCCAAGGAGACATTGATGTCCCCAAGCACTGTGACCCTATGGCTCGGCACTAGGAACTTCTCATCCCAGTTCCCACCAAAGTAAACTATTTGTCTCTTTTCTTTTCTCTTACTTTTAGACATTTTAGTGACTTATGTTTTTATCATCTTATCTTTTTAACCCCACCATCCCTGAGCCCCTGAAACATACTGTCCCCTGCAGCCATTTGTAAAGCTAAACATATAGTTTTATTATGATTGGTTGGTTATTTTTAGATTCAATTTTTTTTTATGAACCAAAAAATTTTGAAAATATCACATTTCTTGGCCACAATCCATTTCTTATAATCCACAGTAAATATTGAAGCTTTGCATTTAAAAAATTTGACATGACTAGTGATGCATAAGAAAAGTGTTTTTGTTAGCAGTGTAAAGCTGGATTTATGTATTCAGTAGTTCATTGTCGCAATACTGTAAAAGTACTAACTTGTAACTTAAAAATATCTAATGTAAAACAGACATACAGATAAAACCATATTACTTTTGAAATATAGATATACCATATTGAAAATATAAAAACTTTAAAACTTTTTTTTCAGAACACAAGATTTTGGTTTGCAGACATCATTGGAAGGGCTACCAGAAACACAGCTGAATCATCAAGCACAGCAGACATCACCTTACACACCAGAGAGAGATCTTTTCTCTCTGCTGGAAGAGGTGTGTGCTCGATATAGTAAGGAGGAAGAGCAAGGGCAAAGCCATAACAGGGACTACAGAAGTGGTGTCCCCGAGCAAGACAATAGAGCTGGTCACAACTCAGATAGCCCATACCGCAGACAAGTTGGTCAGAGCTTGGACTTGAGACCATATGGTTCTGTGAACAGACTAGAAGAAGTACCCATGGATTACTATGGCGAGGTTCACCACTGTGGAGCTTATGAGGTAAGGGAAACCTCCAGGTCTCCACAGAAAATGTCTCCATCACACCAGATGCACAGAGCAGCTTCTGCCAATGATTGTCACATGGCCAGGGTGAGAGCCTCTGAAATTTACCGCAACGCAAGCCTGTCCCCATCCAGAATGGGCCTCAACTCTTACTACACACATCGGTCTCTTCCGGATCTCAGCTTCTTGCGAGAGAAGAGGAAGTCTTTTCTTTCTTCATTGAACGAGGGGGGTGATCACAACCCAACTTCCCCAGACTCGTCGTTGTTTGACCCGGTTAAGATACCCATTATACTTAGCCCTATTGTGGATATGGAGTCCACTCGTTCCCATTCTTGTTCTCCATGCAGGTCGCAGTCCTGCTCCCCATCCAGAAGACAGACGGTGTCCTGCTGTTCTTGCACTTGTTCCCAGAGGAGCCATAGTTCACCAGCCAAAACTGCAGACAGTTTCTCAAACAAATCAAAATCTTTCACTGGGTGCTCCCCAACCAAGAAGCAGCATGGCTCATCTCCCCTGCGCTGTGCTCAAGCTCAATACCCAAACCACAGCTCACCAGACCTGTATGTCGATCATTGTCTCCCTGACCGTGCACAGCACATGACCAATGTCCGGTTGAAAAACTCACCAGTGCATGCCTTAAATAAACCCAGGTCAAGTAGCTATGAGACTCTGAGAGATCAACAGACCAAACTAATGGTAATGAGAAAGGCTTCCAGTATGTCTAATACAAAGACAACTTCCAGAGCTACTCAGAGAACACCAGCTTCTAACACTAAAACCAGAGCTGTTTCTCACTCTCCTAGTTGTTCTCGTCTTCTCAGGAGCTCTGGTCAGAAAACAAACAGCAATGAATCTTTTAACAGGCAGGACTTGAAAGAAAACATTGCCTCGCCCGTAGGGCAATCAAGTAAAACAAGTAAAGTGGAAAAAGTTGTCAGGGGAACTGATCCTTCCCCTTTTAATGGTGAGGGGTCTGATGACGCTAAGGTAGCAAAGTGTTCTAGCCAGTGTGACGAAGATGGATCAGGACACAGCGGTGGTAGTGGTGGATTTACTCCCACATACACACAAGGCCCAGGCAACACGGCATCTTCCAAGTCTCTTTCATCCACCTCTTCTTGTACATCCTCCTCCTCCTCTTCTAAAAAGGTGACCAGTGGCCAGTATGTGGTCAGCTGCTTCTCTTCCTCATCAGCATCCTCATGTAAGAGTGACCAGAGGAGTTCTTCCACATCAACCATTGAGTCCAAGAGCCATGAAGAGGAAAACAGTGGCGATGGAGAGCCACAGGGCAGAGTGGTTAGTCGAACTGCTCCTAGGTTATCTGCGCTTTCTGCAAAGCTTCAGAAACAGAGCAGCACTGAAAGTGACAGCAACTCGGTTCGACTAAAATCATTTAGAGCCCTGACTGGTAAAGAAAACAATGCGGATCTAGCCAAGCAAAAAACAGGGCTTAAAAGGGGCAAAATTCCAGTTCCTATCACTAGAAGCCAAGGTTCTACTGGTTCATCCTCCTCAATAGCTTCATCCAACTCAGGCTATGTTGTTAGCAAGCCAGATGTAAAGGCTACTAGTAAACTGCCAATGATAGCTAAAGGCAAGGAGGGCATTAGTGACAAGAAGAGTGGCAGTAAGTTTACATCCAGACCCAGAGATGGAAACAATGCTAAATATAGTTCACCAAGGCTGAAACCTAAACAGTCTCAAGAAGCCATGGCAGATGCTTACAGCCATGATGATCTACACATAGTTGAGTCAGATGGCCAGATCCCTTGCTGTGAGAATAAGATGGATGAAAGGTTTGTTGACAGGCAGCCAGAAGATGACATTGTCTCCTGTGACTGCCAGTGTAATGATGACCAGCACCTGGCAGATGGTTGTGGGGCCCATGGTCACTTCTGTGATCTTGAGCCTCCTTCGGAATGCATGGGGTGTGAGTGCACAGAGGACATGCCCCCAGTGCTTCAGGAGATTCTTGGGGAGGATTGCCCTACATCTCCTTGTTGCCATTGCAGTCATGTAGATGCCCTAAATGAAAATGACGCTGGGGACCATAATCCTATCATAGATGGCAGAGGCTGCATGGAGATATCGAAAGACCTGGAAAGAATACTGTTCCAGCCTCCACATTTGGAGAGTAGCCTTGAGAGGGAGAGCATGAAGGATGCACTTGCATGCAATGATTGTGAAGATTTAGAAAATAAAGATGTGTCTGTTGATGGGGAGTGCTGTAAGATGATTGAACTATTAGTGGAGGACCCTCCCAATGTGATGGACCACTTGAAGATGTACAACTCTCTTACAGACATGAAAACTTCAGCCAGTGGTAATGCCCTCTTAGCCAAGAAAATCTCTGATGGAGTTCATAGGCACAGCCAGGGAGACGCAAAAACAGCAGCTGCTGGTAACACTGCTCACACAGTTGTGGCTGTCCCTGCTGCTCACAAGTTCTCCTCAGGCCGAGTAGTGAATGAGGCCTATCCCACAATTCCCAGGCACGACCCAAAGAGCGAGGCGGAACTCAGTGGCTCTGCCAAATCTAGCCAACAGCATCGAATGAGTGCCAGACGTCGTTGGAGCACGGGTTCCTCCTTGAACACGTATAACTTTGACGCCCTGTATTCCCTTCAAGAAGAAAGTGGCCACAGCTCAGCATCCTCCAATCTGTCTTCCTATGATGACTTTACCCCTCAGCATAGCAGCAGTTTCTGTAAAGAGATCTGGAATGGGCCATATGAACATCATGGTAAGTCACCATTTAGGATTGGTTCTTTATATACTTTAGTATTACTTAAAATTATTTAAAATGAATATAAAGTTTTGTCAGATTGATCCATTCTAAATTGGTGGAACCAAAAATTAAAATCCCATTCTCCACCAGGATGCAGGCTTACTCCTTTATTTCTAGCTAAATGAATGGACTCTTGAGTCATGATGGCCCAGTCATTGGTTCGTTAATTAAATAAAAATTACTAATTATATCAGTCTTTGTTAATTTTATAAAAAAAACTAAAAGACTAAAAAAAAAAGACAGGAAAGATGAATTTCTTTATGAAATACAGCACCTAACTTCTATAATCTTTAGTCTTCTTCATTCACAAGTTTCCTTTGCTCACTCAATATAGAAATGCTAAACTAACAGAATTTGCTTTTCATGAAAGCAGCATATTGTTTGTTTTTTTCTTATTTGGTATTACCATGAATGTATACACAACATAGAGCTGAATGGTTAACAAATACATATTTTCCTTTCTTAGGATCTAAATGCTCAAGTTCATAGGAAAAAGTAATTAGGACTTCCAAATTAAAACCTAGATGTCCACTAGGACTTCCAAATTAAAACCTAGATGTCCACTAGGACTTCCAAATTAAAACCTAGATTTCCACTAGGACTTCCAAATTAAAACCTAGATGTCCACTCAGATTCAAACTATGTATATTTTATCACAGAATCACTTCTAGCCCTAATATTGAAAAGTTTATTAAAGAGGGTGTAACATGTTTTTGTAGTCCCCTGCTGCCATGACAGCCATCACCACCACCACCACCATGATGAGAACCACTGTTTGTCAGACCCCAGCATTGACGAGGAGTTGATGAGGAGGTACCACAAGTGGCTACAGGAGAGGAAACCCTTAAAGTCTTGTTTGAGAAAAACTGCATCTGGGTAAGTCTTACAACACAATTTTTCTTTAAAGACAAAATTATGTTTCAGATGTTAGACTGAAAGTAAATATACTCCCTGTACTTAACCTGTTTTAAAACTATTGTATTCCAACAGAACATCCATTGATGTGCATGCTCCAGTTAAGCCACCCCGTGTAAACGCTGGAAACCGCCACTCCATAGCCTGCGATAGCAACATGCCCATCCTGGTGTCAGAAGAAGGGTTTCCACAGTATGATTTGGTCACTATGAATGCAGGTAAGTCTTGTGGTCATAGGTGACTCTTGTGATCTCAAAGTATAGACACTAGAAGGACAGGGGAAAGAAGCAAATTAAGAAGTAAAAGTGAATCAGCCAGGATAGTTTTCTGTTGTAATATATGTGTAGCTTTTATGTATATGTTGGGCTACATACAGGGCTGTAATGAAAGCAAAATGATTACATGGTTTTAGTGAGTGTATACATATTAACATCTTTTTTTTGTGTGTGTGTGTTAAATTAGAAGTAGTGAGGAGAAGGAAACCCAAGCATAGATCCCGACACTCTCCTTCGTCATCTTCTACATCATCCTCTTCCACCTACCACTCTACTGTGACGTCGTCCAACTCATCCTCTGCCACCTCGGAAGATTCCGCAAAGCTTAAGAGGGTCAGCTTTGCCTCCGAGGTATCCTTCCACTCCCCGCATCAGTCTCCAAAGCGGCCAAGCGAGGAGAGCAAGCCTGTGCTAGAAGTCGAGGCCATAGAGATGGGTGGTGACCTATTGACCTTACATTTGGTCGAAGGTGAGTTTATTTTCATGATTCTTTTAAACTTAATTGAAATAGAATCTCCTTTAACTGTGGTTGTCCTTAAAATGTTTAGGATACCTGCTTATACTTAGTGTTTCAAGTTCTACCTACTCAGTTATAACATAGAGATACAAAAAATAAAATTCTCAGTGAAAAATATGGAATAGAAAAATTAGTAGTTTTGAAAAGAAAAATATATTGTGCCTTAAAATGAATTCTAATAACCATCAAAAACAATGTCCAAATTATGAGTGATGTTAAGCACAATGGAATGCCAATTGATTCAACACAATTTTACTGAGAAATAAAAAGTTGATGTAGTAGGATATCTATTTAAAAAGTTGCTGTTCCTTTGAAACTATGTTACTGAATAACATTTACATCTTTCAGTCTTTAAATAGTCAGTAGTGGAAAAAATAATGACACCAATCATTGAAATCATAAAAGATTCTGTTTCTTCACTAATCAATACACTGTGATAGAGGTTACAGCTTTCTGGTATAAACATGGACAACTTTTGTAGTAGTAGACATCTTATATGCTGTAGTTGTGGTCTATACTAAACAGATTACTAAGCTCACTATAACATTATGTTGCTTTCTCTTACTGGTTGTTTTTCTACATTCTGTTTTTTTTTTACATTTAATTTAATAATCAGCTTTTTTTTTTAACGCATTAAAATGATTACCCCTTTGTGTGTGCTATGATATATGTAGAGAGGTAGTTTTTATAGGACCATCCGTAAGTGAACACAGGTTTTAATAGATTCATTGCTAAGTATTATGTTTATGTAGGTTTATGTCTGATCTGATATTTTACCTTTTTAAAGAGTTAAACTTAATACCAACTTTTAAATAGCTAATAATTTAAAATTTAAGTACAATAAAAAAAAATTGTATTGACTTTGAGAGCTGATAATGAGAAGGTATATTTACAAAATGCTTGTAATCTAATTTTTAAATATTTTCTTAGTCAGTTTTATGTGTTCAGCTGTATGATTGTAATGAATATAACTTCAAAGTATTTAGATGCTTCTAACAACACTAATGTTGCAGGAGCTATTGGCATCTCTTTAACATGCATGTTTTTGCTAATGAAATAAAATAGGTAAAAAAAACAGAAGTGGTTCAGTCTCTAAGAAGCCAGCCACCTCAGATTTAGGGACCACCACCACTACTACAGTGAAACCAGCAACTGAGCCAGCCCCACCCGCCGCTTCCACTTTTGTAGCAGAAACCTCTGTCAGTCTGCCTGTCGATAGCAGATCCATTCCAGCCCCAGCTGTGGTTGCTGCCCTAGTTGAGACGACTGTCCAGGAGCCCACTGCCTCCCTGATGGAGAATAACAATCTAAGTATGTGCTGTGAGTAGACACCTAATAACCTGCTACTCATGAATACCCAAATACCAGTCTGATGACCTTAGTATTGTTGTGGCTTTTGGTAGTGGGATTTTTTATTAGTGTAAGAAAGGGAGGAGGAGAGGTTTGATTAGTTAAGCTAATTATCTATTTTTAATTTTACTTGATCTAGGTTTTTAGTCAAGGGAGATGTTCTAATAAAAGAACTGTAACTCTTTCTATGAAACTTGTAGCACTAATGGAATAAACAAAATACTAACTTGAAATGCTGACTAATTATTTGCATTTTTAATAATTCTCTAGTATAACACTTTAATTTCAATGATAAAAGTATAAAAGTAAAGTTTTTTTTCTTGTATTTATTATTAACGTCTGCTTCATAAAAAAAATGAATTCGGCTTATCTAATAATGTAAGATTAAGCATGCCATTAACAGCTGAGGAAATGGTAATGATAGAATACTCCACCTAAAAGTCTTATAGTTGTCAATTGTAATCAAACTGAATTTCCATTTGATTGGATCAATAAAATTATCTTATCTTATCTTTAATCTTTATATGGCATAAAGATGTGAGCATATCCATTTTTGTATCCATGGACAAGGTTGTCAAGGTCAAAGTGACTAAATCTTCTGCTGAAACTAAAAATAAAATGTTCTTAACCTCAGTCCATAGTTAAAGATCCCAGTATCTTCTTAAAGACTGAGATCCAAGTCTTCATGTTGATAAACTCTGTCCCATAGATAGTATATAAATGAACATCTAAGTTGAGAAGTAGAAGTTAATGAATAGTTTTATATTAAGCATGAAGTAATGATTTGTTTTAATCTAGCTTTTTGAGTTGTTTTTTTGTTCCAGTGCTGCTGAAGGGTATAGCTCAGGCTGGCGAGTCACTGCTGCAACATTTTTCTCAAGCTAAGGATCCTTTTGAGAAGGTAAATACTTGAGTTTAAATTACTTACAGTACTTCACTAATGTTCGTTGTATGAATTGTAAAGGCATTTGTCATGACCTGTATGTCTGTCCCCAGACATACTGAATTGTGATTTGGTAGGTCTGGAAAACTACTTGCTCTTGACTTGTATGGACAAAATACACAAATTATGTGCAGCCAAAAAGATTTGAAAGGGGGAATAGAGCCTATGAATCCTGTTCTATAACAGAGTTTGATGATCAGAGATAACTCTTGCTGCATAATCTGCTAGGAAACAAATCTTCTGTTTCAGCATATAGAATGCTTTAATGAATGAAACTCCAAAATTGACTCCTAGCCATTATTCTAGAAATATCAATTCTGTCATGTTACAAATATTGCTGGCTGCCTAATAGGATATCCTATTGTGTAAAATCATTTTTGCTAATTTTAGCTATGTTTTGTAGGATGCTATCATGAACATTCTGTGACCAGTCAGCTCTTAAGGCAATCACATTTTGTAGACAATTGATTCTTTAGGAAATAACACAACACCGTCTCCTTGAAGTAATTCACAGGGTTCCCGCGGCCTCCTGATTTTTCAGGAGCTCCTGGAAATCTCCTGAAATTGCAAAATATATATAAAAAAGTCCTGGAAATCTCCTGAAATTATTAAAAATCTCCTGAAAAGTCATAAGAATCTCCTGAAAAATAGACAAAATTGTCTTTTTGGGTGTCATTCAATATGAAAATCGACGATCCTACGGGCAGTTAAGAAAAAAAAACAGGCATTGTCGGCTTTCATTTAATAAAAATATAATAATATGGCGAATTCAAGCCTAAAATGGAAGATCTAATACTTTGTTTACTTTAATAGTCACTGGCATATATAATCATAGATCTAAGTACCGGTATTCTAAGTCTATCTCGATCTCTATAAAAAAATTAATAGTGATTTTTTAAAAAACAAATCTAGATCTACATAGATTTGATAGATCTAGATCTAGAATTAGAATGAAAATGCTAGATCTATTTTATCTAAATCTAGAAATGTTAATAGTTGATATGTAAGTTATAGCCCTTAGTATTTGTGAGTTATGTGTTTGTGTTGTAAACTTCCGGTTGCGCGCAAGATGGCGTCTTTTGGTGTTGAATAAAAGTATTAGGCCCAATTCCAAGAAGTGTTGCCTCAATTATATTGGACTACTTAACATGGTGGCAGCGGTAAAGTGAACCACGTAAGCGCTAATACATCAAGTGAACCACGTAAGTGATCATACGTCAAGGGAGACCTTACAGATAGAGAGAACTAAATCGGACAGTCTACCCCCAAGGTCACGTACGCTTTGGCCAATCAAGGGAGGCAACCAAAAGATCTACAAAGCGGACAGTAGAGACAGGGTTATACAACATGGCCGAAAATATACTGACGCCTCCCCATTGCCTGGAGCTAACGGAAGGGAATGTTAGTGAAAACTTCAGACGATGGAGGCGGCAGATGGAAATCTATCTGCAATCGACGGGGGCCTACGGTAGGCCCAAAACCCAACAGAAGGCCATCATACTACATTGTGCCGGCCCCCAGGCCATCGAAGTCAGTGACCAATTCACATACCAGGAAGGGGAGGACGAGGGCGACCCTGAGGCATTATAGAAAAAGCTACACGACTACTGCAACCCAAGAGACAACGAAGTGTTAGAAACGTTTCGCTTTTGGAAATTACCCATCTGCTCCCCATTTGAAACCTACCTAACGAAGCTAAAGTCCCAGGCAAACAAATGTAATTTTAAGGAGCCAGACAGGATGATCCGGGACAAAATAGTGTTCTCCTCAGACAGAAAAGTGCAGGAAAAACTCCTGGCATGCCCAGAGCTGTCCCTGAAAGGCATGCCCAGAGCTGTCCCTGAAAAGAACAATCGAGATTTGCAGAGCCTTCGAAGAGTCAATGACTAGTGTGGAGGAAATACGAGCTGAAGCTCAGGCCAAAGTTGACAAAATGGAAAGAACAACACAAAAAGCTACAGCTACACCCTTAGAGTGTCGATTTTGTGGACGACACCACGCGTTCAATAAAACAGCATGCCCTGCGTGGGGACAGACATGCAAGCGATGCGGGGAAAGAAACCACTTCGCAAGAAAGTGCAACAGAGTAAAAGGAAGCGCACTGGTACACAAGACGTCAGGGTACGAGCCAGAGTGGCTAAATACAATAAATGCACTCAGGTCGACAAGAGACAGGCTTACGGCAGAATTTGTAGTGAATGGTCAAAGAGTGAAATTCCAGTTAGACACAGGAGCCGACGTCAACATTATTTGTAAAAGGTTTGTCAAGAGATGTCAAGCAGTGGAGACCACACAAACTCTAAGAATGTGGAACATGACTGAACAGAAGCCAGAAGGAGTTGCTGATTTACCAATGACAAACCCAAAAACAGGGAAAACAACTGTAGTGAAGTTCGTCGTCGTTGGAAATAACTTTCAATGCCTCCTAGGCTTGAAAACGTGTCAAGAACTGGACCTCATTACACTCAACGACAACAATTTCGTCTCTCGAATACAGTCAACCAACGATAACCTAGGTGACCTAGGAGAAGCGAAACTAACCATCGATGCAAACAAATCTCCAGTGGTGTCTGCATGCCGCAATATTCCTTTCGCATACAGAGACAAAGTCAAGAAGGAGCTGGATGTACTCGTGAAGAGAAAAATACTGGTCCCAGTAGAGGAGCCAACGGATTGGGTCAGTCAAATGGCCATTGTTCAGAAAAAAAACGGAGATTTGCGAATCTGTATAGACCCACAACACTTGAATAGAGTCATGAAAAGGGAGCATTACAGACTCCCCACTTTTGAAGATACTCTACCCCAGTTCGAGAACGCCAAAATCTTCTCGAAACTTGACGTGAAAGAAGCTTATTGGCATGTTCGCCTTGACAAAGAATCAAGTATTCTGACAACAATGATAACACCTTACGGCCGGTATAGATGGACAAGGCTGCCCTTCGGACTTTGCGTCAGCGGAGAAATATTCCAAAGAAAACTGTCACAAGCACTGGAAGGCCTCAGCGGCTGCATCAATATTGCCGACGACATCATTGTAGTCGGGTGTGGCAGAACCATGGAAGAGGCGTTGGGGGACCATAAGACAAAACTGGAAAATCTGCGATAAAGATGCAAAAGAAAATCCATAATACTGAACGAGAGCAAAACATTGGAACAAACAGAGGCGGTCGAATTCATGGGACACGTCATCAGCGCACAAGGTATCGAACCAGACCCCAAGAAAGTGCAGGCCATAGTAGACATGGATCGCCCTACAAACGCACAGCAAGTCCGACGATTCTGTGGCATGGTGCAGTACCTGTCCAAGTTCCTCAGCAACCTGTCAGCCACATCACATCCCCTGCGGGAACTCACCAAGAAAGAAACGGAGTTTGAGTGGAACGAAGAATGCGAAGCCGTCTTTAGGAAATTATAAGCGATGATAACAACAACCCCGGTGCTGGGTTTCTATAACGCAGCCAAATCCCTGGAAATCCAGGTCGACAGCAGCCAAGATGGGCTTGGTGCCGTGTTGATGCAGGAAGGGAAACCATTGGAGTATGCCTCACGAGTCTTAACACCAACGGAAAAGAGATGGGCTCAAATAGAGAAAGAACTACTGGCCGTGGTTTTCGGACTTGAGAGGTTCAATCAATACACTTTTGGCAGACCCGTCACAATCGTAAATGACCACAAACCCCTTGCTACCATCCTACAAAAACCCCTAAACCAAGCCCCAAGACGGTTACAGAACCTCATTATGAGAAGCAATAGATATGATTTCACATTCAAGTGGGTTCGCGGAAACGAACTGTACATAGCCGACACGTTGTCCCGTGCATGCGACACTAAGCCATTGACTGAAGAAATATTGAACCTCAACATCCAACAAATCGTCGATATTCCCGATCCACTGCTAGACCGAATTAGAAGCGAAACAGATGCTGATGAAACTCTACAAGCTCTCCGAATGACCATTGAAGAAGGTTGGCCTGTCAAGAAAACTGCCGCTCCCGAGGCTCTGAGGCCCTATTATGACTTTGCCGAAACCCTGAGTATAAGTAATGGAATCATCGTCAAGGGGGAAAGAGTACTAATTCCCAAAAGCATGCGCTCAGAGATGAAGGAGAAGTTACACGCCTCCCACCTAGCATACGACAGCATGATGAGGCGGGCGAGGGCCCTGATTTTCTGGCCAGGAATGGCTGCAGAAATCAAACAGATGTCCGACTCGTGCACCACCTGCCAAGAGAACAAGCCAAGCAATCAAAGAGAAACGTTGTGGCCACATTATGAAGGAAAAGGACCCTGGGAAAAGGTGGGAACAGACTTAATGGAGATACTTGATCACAGTTGACTATTTCTCAAATTGGATCGAAGCTGACTTATTAACAACATCAACCTCAACCGAGGTGATTAGAAAACTGAAAGCTCACTTTGCCAGATTCGGAGTCCCTAAAGTCCTAATCTCTGACTGTGGTCCCCAATACACGTCTCACGAATTCGCCGTATTCACTAACAGATGGAACATATCGCACATCAGGTCCGATCCCGGACACCCCAAAGCCAACGGAAAAGCAGAGGCCGCAGTAAAAACAATCAAAAACATGATGAGAAAGACCATCGGAACCGGAGATGATCAATACGAAGCCCTGCTGGAACTTCGCAACACTCCCAAACAGGACTGTGGCTATAGCCCAGCTCAGTTGTGTTTGAACAGAATACCACGGTCACTACTACCCCTGACTAAAACCCTTGAGCCCGAAAGATACACAGAAGACCTGGGGGCGAAAGTCCGTCACAGGTACACCATAAAAAAACACTATGATAAAAGAGCAAGAGACCTGCCCCGGCTGAATGTGGACCAAAACGTTTACTTCCAGAGTCCAGGAAACAATGATTGGCGGCCTGGCATAATTATTATGAGAAACAGCGAGCGGTCCTATACCGTGAAGGGAACAACGGGCGGTACATACGTTAGGAACAGAGTGCACATCCGGCCCAGGAATGTCCCTCACTCAGACATCTTTTCAGATGATGAAACGGCAACCCATGAGGCGCCACTAGATGCCTCATCCACAGACGTAACACCACACCCTGCTTCAGAGCCCAGCGCCGGCCCAGACGGGATCCCACCCTTAGCTCACGGAGCAGAGCCTAGCGTGAGAAGGAGTGGTCGAACGAGAGCCACCCCTACGTGGCACAAGGACTATGACATGGGCAAGTGGTGACCACCCCTGCAGTGTTGTTTTGTTCGTTTTTTGTGTGTTTTTTTTTAATTTACTCTCTTCGTTTGGCTAGATCTGCATAGCCTTCAATATCGATGTACAGGATGTTAATATGCCATGTGTTCGTTTTGGAATGTTGTAGTGAATATGTTTCGTCGAGAGAAAGGGAAGGATGTTAATAGTTGATATGTAAGTTATAGCCCTTAGTATTTGTGAGTTATGTGTTTGTGTTGTAAACTTCCGGTTGCGCGCAAGATGGCGTCTTTTGGTGTTGAATAAAAGTATTAGGCCCAATTCCAAGAAGTGTTGCCTCAATTATATTGGACTACTTAACAAGAAAGACTTGATATTAAAATTAAGACTAGACCGTAAATCTAGATTAGATCTCGAATAATCTAGATCTAGAATCTAGCCTGGGCCCTGCCTGGCCTAGACTAGTACTCAACTAGTAGATCTAGATGATGATGATCTAGAATTCTAGATCTACTAGATTCTAGAAATGACTAAATCTAGAATTATATCTTATCTATCTCTATCTGCTATGTAGATCTCACTAGAGATCTACTAGTAACTAGTACTACTACTAGATTCTAGATCTAGAAGATAACTAGCTCTAGACTCTAGATTGACTAGATCTAGAATCTAGATCGTACTGATCATACTAATCATACTCATAGTAGATCTAGTCTACAGACTAGATATAGAATAGATCTACATAATATTATAATATATATTGATATTGATAATGTGTTATACATTGCAATTTGTTTTTAGAGATTTTAATTTTAATTAATTCCTAATGTTGACTAATACAAGCAATATATATAGAGAGAGTAGTGCAAATAGGCTTATTGGTTTACAAGTACTTTTTTACTGTTTAATCAGTTACTTTTGAATTTGCTAATTTGAAAAGGAAAAAAAAAATTGTAAACATGTATATGGTAATTCTTATATTTATTACTAAATATAGAAATAGTTCGCGTTTTTCCGCTCCTGAAATCGAATATTTTCTCCTGGAAAACTCCCGGAAATCTCCTATCTCCTGAAATCCTAATCTCAGAATGGTGGGGGAACCCTGAATTCAATGTCACATAGTCAAATATTCTAATCATTAAATGTTAATTTTTATAACATTTTTTGTCTTTCAGTTGAGGCTGGGCAGTTCAATAGACTCTCCTGAAGTTGCTGCCCTGGTCTATTGCGAACTTTGCCCTGCGGTGGAGAGGGTGGTAGCTCATGGCATGAGGGACTTTGAGACTGGGGTTCATCTGTTTGGTAAAGTCAAGCTGACCCCATGGAGAGTGGCTGAGATGACTGCAGAATTAGGTATTGTTACTTTGGCAGTTTATGTTATAAACTGTGTGAAGGTTTTTAGAATGCTTTATTTTAGTTTTGGAAAATGCATCAACTATTTTGCTTTTGTCCAATAAGGATGTCTTAGGAATATCCACCTGTAAATAATAGAATTCGGTATAGATATAATAATTTTTTTTTAGATGCAATTTTTGCCCATTAAAATCAGATTCTTATAATTATTTACTGGTAGTCTTAGTGAGACGAAGGTGTACAAAATGTTCAGATTGGATAAGATTTGTTTTCTGCTGTTATGAAATGTGCATTGTCTTACTCAGGTCCCTACACCAGACCACTGCATGATTTGGCCAAAGCATTGAAGCAGAAACAGAGTCTGGCATCCAACAGGCACAAGTTTTATGCTTTTGTGGCTGGGTTGCTCAAGTAAGTCATTTGAGTTGGCATTCTCTCCTCACAGTTGTCAAGTACGTCCTTGATGCGCAAATTACTCTATGTTCTCCGGATAAACTTGTGACTATAAAACAAGTTTATTTTTCAAACCATGATCTTGACACGTACATTAAGTGACAATTACATTGATGGATTTTTTCTCTATTTTTTTACTTTGAAATCTAATACTTTCAAATTTTTTAATTCTTTAAGGCTTGTATTTTATTGATAATTTTATATATTTTTGTGTGTACAGAAAAGAAGTGAATATTTATGAGACTAACATCTCCTTGAATAAGACCATTTTTCTGTCTTCTTCTTCCTTGTTCTCATTTTTATGTTGGAGAGTTCAGATGACTAGACCAAAACATGAGATGAACTGCGCAGTGGTTTCCAAATCAGGGAGCTCTCCATATATTTTTCTTTTTATTGAGGTGTTTTGGGGCCAGTGTCTAGTTTGAGGCTCTTGATAAAGAGAGCAGTTTTGGAGGACATGGTCAGTATTCTCTGGTGACACACCACATGGGCAGATTTCACTGGTTCCAATATTTGCTTCTGGTACATATGTTATCTCATTCTGTTGTGAATCATACCATTAAACTCAAAAGAACATAGCTACCAAAAATTATAGAAATATTTTTGACTGTGTAATGAGTGTTTCTTAAATTATTGTGGAATGAGCAGAAAATTGGCCACAAGGTTTACATTAACTTACAATTACAATATCAAATTATCACTTCATAGAGATTTCTTGTATTTTTGCACAATATATTTTAGTCTTCAGTTAGATAAAAGACTAAAAAATTGGTGCATTGACAACTTTTTAGAACTGAATGTCGCAAAGTCTAAAGAACAATAGATTTTAGAAAGAAAAAACAATTGATACATGAACTTCAGATAAACAATATGCGGACACAAGTGAACTCGTACAGATATCTGGGTGTTATTGTTGACAAGCTTTTGTGAGAAGACCATAGTGATAATCTGGAAAAGAAAATCACCCTCTGGCTATTTTTGTTATATAAAATTAACAGCTTCAAACTATGAAATAACATTTTGGTGAAATCTGTTCAGTGCTACAATTCAAAATCTGCTAACATATGCAATAACTTGTTGGCAAGGCAACATGGCATCCAAACTTGTACGCCTCGGTCAGCCTTATAAGAAGAGCGTCAAAAACCTCACACACAATTTTACCATCTTTGAATGAAAAACAAAAATCCTTCGTCTCTCATTCTGTCAGGCTGTATCAGAACTACTAGTTGACAAGGGATCATAAAAATATAAATATGTCTGTGTGTAGTCAGTCAACAAAATTTGTGGGTTGTGTCTGTTCTCCTTTGTGGAATGATGTTATTTTTTTATTACCAAAAAAAAAAGAGTCAGTATAATAACATATTTATAATAAGGATCTATAGTCTTACATCTTAAATGTAGTCAAAGTCTAGTTATCAATGTAGAAATTAAAATATACATTTGACAATTGAGAGAAATAGATCATTTAGCTAAAGCCATAAACCTATTAAGTATATGGAGTTTGTCATTGTTATGTTCATAAGTAGTTTTTTAAAAGCTTATTATATACCTAATTTAAAAGAAAAACCTGTGTGATTCTTTCAGCCTGAGGTTGCTGGACTTCTGGTTAGGTTATGTCAGATGTAAAGAGAACTTGGTACTTAAAGTCTACCATGAGGATGCGTGTCTAAGAGCAAGTTTAAAGGTAATTTTTATTATATTCAAGTTTTCTTAGAGCTCGGGCACATAGATATATTTGATTCTTTTCTATCCATTGGCTCTTTTGTTTTTTGGTGTTCACATAAAAGTCAAGAAGGAGGCAATCTGTTTCAGTAGTCTTAGTCTTAATCCTGTGCACTCCCAGGGGAGCATAGGGCCGCAACCACACCTCTCCACCGAACTCGGTTCTGAGCAGCTTTCTTCATCTGCTCTCATGTCATTCCATTTCAGTAGTGGTGTATGTATAAACTGAATAAACCTAGTCGATATCAGTCACACACATTACATCCAACTTGTAATGGTACACACATTCCAAGCATGGCTTCCCTTCTTCAAAACATTTATTAGCAGACTTCTTAAACACATACGTCAGTACAAAACATCACATTACTTACATTCTTCTCTATCTGGCCTTCTGTAAACACTGCTAAACAACACAACAGCACATCTAACACAAGAACTTGACAACAAGAGCTTCAATAAACAAGGTGGCGGTTTATTTACAATTACATCAACAAGAGCCAATAAACATAATTGGCTATACTAACTTCAAATGCTTTGCTACACTACAGAACTGCCTAACTAATCACTACTAGTCTCTCTAGCTCGTACAGCTACAATTTCGAGGACTCCTTCGTAGCTCACAGTCCTTACTGCTTGCTGTCCTGGACTACTGTCTCCTTTCTAACACGCTCTGTCTCTGGTCCGTGAAGGCTCTCGTCACATGACCACAGCACGGGCCATATTCGGGTGTATTAGCAGTACTGTCCCTTGTTCAACAGCCGTTGACCTGTGTGATTCGCCTTAGTCTCGTGTGTCAGTAGGTCACACACACATTAACCCTTTTCAGTCTGCCACTAGGGTTATAACAATATGTTTTGGTAACATTCACCTTTTCAAAATGTTCACAAATGATTTTGACCTACTTGTCTTTTAAGGGTGTATTGGAACAGACTTACAATAGTTTGCTGGTAACACTGCAACCATTGGCTGTTCTTCCTTTCCAATTGGATTTTGGACCAATCACGACTCTTGTCATGAGTGAAAGTTGCATTATGGTCACATCAAATATCTCCACTTATGAGGTGAGTGAATTTGCTGACAAGAACTTTGTTTACATGGAATTTTGATTTGATTTATGTTTAATTAAAGCTTTAAAAAATTTTTTTTTCTTGTTAACTGTACACAAAGTCTTGTGAAATGTTTTAAAAACAGATTCTTTATCTTGATATCTTTAAACAGTAGTAATTCATTTACTGCAACACTAGAGTATTATAAATCTTATCATTATCAGTTAGTTGAAAAAAACAACAACTTACATTGTCTAACCAAAATCAGAAAGGGTTGTTCACACTTTTGCCATCTAATCTAAATGCCAGTTTTTTCTTTAAAAAAAGGATTGTATCAGATCATTTAATCTTTCATATAGTCCAGAACAATCAGTCTTAAAAATTAGGTGCAATACCCATCAAATCCCCCCTCCCCATTAGGTTTTGTAAAACATATATGCCCCCTTCTAGAACATAGAAAATTGTATGTTGAAATATCCATTTTTGATAAAATTGAAAATATAAATTTAATTTTTTTTGTTCTACACAAGATTCTATTTAAGAAAACCAAGTCATTATGGTATGCTACACAATTGTACTCATATGAGATATTAAACTTTTAAATACAGTGGAAGAATATGCATGAATACAGTCTAAATGTCTGTCATTTTTCCTCTTCTAAAAATCTAACAATAGTTCCTATGTGATCTCTCCCTTGATGCGATCTTTTACAATATAGCGATCTTTTACAATATAGCGTTGATAACTATTTTTTTGTTGCTGTACGTTTCATATTTGAAATTACATTTTTTTTTTCTTGTATTTTTGCTAGAATCCTGGTGATAAAGTTTCAGAATGTGCTAATAGCTCACTAGCTGTTGCTCAACAGCAGCAGTTGAAACAAGTTGTGACCACATCCTCTTCAACTGCAGCTACAACCAGCTTGAAACCAACCACTGCTTCTACCACCAACTCTGGTTCTGCGTGGCGCTGGTTCAAGAGCCCAACAATCTCCAATGCGTTGGCTAGTGTGGCTGCCAAAATTGGCTCCTCTTCAGCAGCACCTATAGCCGCTGCCCAGTCCACAAAGCCGAATGTTGAGAAGGAAGATGTTGCCAAGCCAAAACAGGAACAAACCAAGATAGTGGAGGAGGTTGTTAACATTAAAGCCAGCCCCAACCAGGAAAGGAATGATTTAGATGAAGTCGATAGGACTATGCCTGTAAACATTAACATCCCAGACGACTCCTCATTACCTGCGGTGGTCAGGGACCACAGTAGCCCAGTGGAGTTGTACATTCGCAACAAACCAACTGAAATTATTGTTGAAGACTGTGAACCATTAACTAAAGAAACAACTACCTACTCTAAAAACATAAAGCCAGTTGTCTCGGATCTCGCCCTCATAGACAATGGTTCTTACAATGTGAATATCTGCATCAAGGGCAATAATGTCACCACTGCTGCAGTTAGCAACGAGTCCAAGGTCAGTGATGGGTCCAGCTTCTCAGAGATGGTGATCATGAATGAGAACTACACCAACTCCATCAAATCTGAGGACATTGACTGGGAAGATGTCAGGAAGTATGAGGAGCATGTGAGAAGGCTGGAGGAACCGATCAAGATCTGTGAGAACAGTGCTGTCTACTCTCTCCCTAACATAGAACTCATCAGACAGCCTCAGGCCGTCATCAGCCACCTGCTAGAAAAGACTTCTGTGGAGGTTATTGATGACTTTGCTGAAAAGTGTAGTGAAGACAAAAGTCAGTTGGATGAAAAGCTGCAAAAGCTTGACCAGGCCCTGCAGAAAACAAAAGAGCAACATTTTGCACAAGAGACTGACGCAGAAGTGCAGCTGAAAGACAAGCTTGACCTGGTCAGAGAGGCCATTACCACCCTCACAGAGGTGGACGTTACTGCTGGCACAGAAGAAGCTTCTCCTCCCACAGATTCTGGCAACAATGTTGGTTTAAATTTACCACTTGAGAAATCACAGCCTCAGCCTATTCCCCAGCCATTGAAGAAATCCCCTAGGTCTGGGTTTAGTCTTTTGTCATTCTTTGACAGAATTCTGCTACCTACAGACAAAGCCAAAAATGTGACGGACAAAACTGCAGAGAGTAAGCCAGAGGACGTAACTGGTACCAGCGATGGAACAGCAACACTTTCTCATGACTCTCCTTCCTTAACCCAAGGGTCAGACTCTGTGGCCAGTACCCAGCCAACAACGCCGCTCACGCCCACTAAGCCTACCACACCTGCTATGCCCACCTCACCTGTCATGCCCACCACACCTGTCATGCCCACCACACCTGTCATGCCCGCCAAGCCAACGCAGCTTTCCATCGACACCACTGTGGTGAAATCAAACGAAAGCACTCCAAGCCGAATTCGCTCCATTTTCTTCAAGTCCAAGGCCCCTAACCCTTACAAGGAAAAGATAATTCAAGAGGAAAAAGAACTGAGCTGCAAAATCATTACAACTGCAGGGGCAGTAAGAAACAAGAGTGCTGAGAATTTCCCCAAAGCCAGACCTTTGTCCGCATTTATGGAAAGAGACTGTGATTTGATGGAGGAGAGTGACTTCGCTGACCACAAGCCCCACATTCGGCCATTTTCAATGTATGATGTCCCCCATGGTTCATCATTACCTCTTGGGGAAATGTTCTACCAAAAAAAGGATGCTTCAGAAGTATCAGTCCAGGCTGGGATAGCTTCAAGTTGTCCTTCACCCTCCATTATGCCTAAAACTCAGGCACCATGTTCAGCACTGCAAGTGGAAGCACTGCCAGAGGATGTGATGTCAGAGGCTTTATTGAGTGACTCAGACAGCAGTGCTAGTGAGGCTCAAAAAGCTAAGATTGATGTTGCCCAGACCTGCCAGTGGGATGGAAAGACAGACAACACTTTCCCTGTTCCAAACAGCAGGTAAATCAAATAGTTCATATCCACTTGTTCACATAGTTGCTGTATAGTTTTAGAAAAGAAAATTGATTTGCCCTTAAAGTGAACATGCTCTAAAGATCCTGTTCAGTCTGATTAGCACCACACCATACATTTAAAACAAAGTTCATCTAGAATATTACTTTAAATCATTGTGTTAGCTGTGTTTTCAACACTTAATCACCATAGATCAATTTAACTTGAAAAAAAAAAAATTTGATTCAAAAACAAAAGCTGTTTAGTTACAATATATGCTATGTAGATCTAAGTACCATGCATTGTCTTAGAGTTCAATAATTTATCTTCAGATATGTTATTGCAGTCACAACATGTGTAGAGGAAGAAGATTCTGATAAATTGGCTTTCAAAGAAGGTGACCAGCTTCAGGTAAGTGTTTGGATTAACCCTAAAGCATCTTACTAGTAATAGTTTCACAATCATAGTTGGGTTAAAATCAGTAGGATTTATATATTAGAATGAAATAGTCTACCTTGTTATGTAAGTTGTTTTACTATTGACTTCATCTTTCGTCCTAAGCCTAATAAAGCTAACTATTTTAATGTTATGACCCAACTAATCTACAAGCAAGCTTTTTTCCTTCTGTCCCTCCTAATTGTTGTTTATGTATTTTTAATGCAATTATTTGAGTTGAAAAACAGATCTACTTTAGTAGATACCATTTTATAATAATATAGTCTAATATGTCAAATATTAGTGAAACTAATTGATTCCTTCTAGTGTACCTGAAACTCAACCATTTTAGTGAAACTTGTCAGATTCAGCAATTTTTGTGAAAGTTGAATTGTTTTAGTTTTAAAAACTTCTTTCCTGAAGTGTATTTAGAAATAAAATGCTTATATTTCAAATATAGGCTAATTGTTTCTATGGGATAATGATCCATTGAGTGAACACCAAGTTTGGCAATAAGATATAATAATAATAAATAATAATTATAGATCGCTTTTATATAGCGCTACTTTCATGCTTATAGCATGCTCAGAGCGCTATGGTCCAATCTCATTTGTGGACTAGTGGAGGGAGTCCGGCATCTGGGATTAGGTTTTCCATGCAGCCTTTAGGCGCTCAGTAAACACAACTCTGCTCGAGTCTGGTTTCGAACCTCGAGCCCCCTTCATAGGTAGCCAAGCCAAGTTCAAGTGTACTTGGCCTCTTGACCATGCTTCCTCCCTAAAAGCAAATTGAAGAAAAGAAAAAAAGGAATAATAATAAGAGATGTTGGTAGTGTAAGCAGAAAGTTTGGCGCTTAACCCTAAAAAAAATTAATGAAAATATTTCCAATTTCATTAATTTTTATTGTTAGTTAGATCTATTAAAAATTAATTACATAATTGATTCCAACTAATTGATGCATTGTCACTCCATTCAAGCTTTGTCTTTTAAAGTATTTTTGACTATTTGACTTGTTTGTTGTTGTTACTTTACCACTGTATGACCCCATTACCACAACTTTATGATTGCTGGAGATTTCATTTTAATGCAGATATTTTTTTGTTTATTTCCTCAGGTGCTGGAGCAACTTGACTCACAATATTTATACTGTAGCAGCGGCAAATGTGAAGGACTTGTAGATCTAGCAGATGTTAGACCACTTGCCAGCCAATAACTTGAAAAGCCAATCATCTCCATGTGATTCTAGATTTTTATGTGTACAATGAGTTTTCATTACTTTCAATCTTTGGTATTTCTGACTTCCAACTCGGATGGATTAACAAAAAAGTCAGACTAGGAGAGAAGACTTTGTGCTGTTCTATTTTCTAGATGGATAGCTGTATGGATTACTGTGTTGACAATTCTTGGATGTATATCATGTGATTGAAAAATGTAATGTGATCATCATGGTCATAACACAAATAAAAGCTTGTTTTTTTTTTTTAAGGCAAAGTATGATTTTCAAAAATCAGTACAGCATCTCTTGTGTGAGGATTTATTTCAGGTTAAGGGAAATAATTAAAAAACATATATTACAGATTGATATATAAAGGTTTACATTTAAGTTGCAAATTTATACACCTCTTGGGATTTAGTCTAAAGTGTGACTTCTTAATTGTCATCTGGAATATTGAAAGAGTCAAATAACTAGCCCCTTCTAGATGTTGAAGGTTTCTTTGGTTTCAATTTTTGGAATATTTTCTCATTTTGTTGGGCCCTGGCCAGATGCAAAAAATTATAAATTGATCATATCAGGATAGCTTCTAATTAATATCATCTATAGTGTTATGACCGTCATGATATTTTGTGATCTCTGAGAATCTAGTTTGTGCGAGATATATTTTTCTTGTTGTTGCTATTGTTCCTATGAAGATTGTGTATAGAACTAGAGACATAGCTAGTACACATGACATACTAAATGATACACTGGGAAATATTTAGTAATTCTGTTATGATAAATTGTCAATAAAGTTGGTTTTTTTTGTTTTGTTAGAAGCTTCAATGCTCTTTGCACATCTGTTACCGGACAGTGGATGGCATTCTAGTCAACAGTAAGCTAGTCAGTGTTTTCTTGTCATTGTTTTGAAACCTTGTACTTGATGACTGTAGAAAACTCTTGACCTTTCTTGTTGTAATGATATCATTGAACGGGACCAACTAAAGAGTCCTAATAAGTCATTTTGTATGTGGCTGTTTATATTTACTGGAAAGAGGATGCTAACAATGGGCACATGTTTGTGGACTGATACGTGCTACATGTTAAATGTAGAATTCTATTAGTTTTTATGGGACAAATCATTGAGTTGAAAATTAAAAAAAAAAAAAAAAAAAAAGCTGTCACATGGTTTTAATTGGCAGTAGTCCAGAAGATACTCAAGTAAAGACATTAATGTATCAAAATTGACTAAAATTGTTCCTAATTTTTCTTTCTAATATAGCCAAAACAGTTGAATTCCATTCAGAGACTGTTTATGAGTTTGTTTGATGTATAAACTTTATTCTTTTGTAATTTCTGTGGTTGTGTACCTAATACTTAACAAGTTTCATGTGACAGTTCCTCGTCGTGTATATACAGTCAAGTTCTTTGCTATCTGTTTGTCCTACTGTTTAAACATTTTGATGCTTCAATCTCATGCATTTCTCCACGGAGGACTTCTTGTCTCTATGTGACTGGACCACACCCGTGCTGTGCTAGTCGTCACTTTGCATAAGATTGTGGCCCATGGACTGTCAGTTTTACAACATATTTTACATGAATATTTGATGTTGATCACTCCTATGTTTAAATAGATTTTTTTTTACTTGATTTTTATTATGTTTTGTTTTTAATGTTTTGGCTACCTATTATTTTGACTCAATTTGATGTTTTCCAATATTTACTTAGGAAACAAGTGCAATGCTTATTTATTTCACACTTATTTAATTTTTATTTTACAAACAATTTATACCTGTGAAGGGAGGGGCTGCATACTTTAAAAAATTTTTTTTTTTTGTGCGTGTCAATTTGTAATAATGTATTTATAAAATATTTGTGCTTATTTATTTTAAAATCAAAATCATTGCTCTATTTAGAGCAAGATTGCTTGCTGTGATTGGCTATTAGTTTCCCCTGACTAGCAATGTGATATAACTAACACAGCAAAAAAAAAAAAATAATTACATTTTCAAAAGGATTATGTCATTTTATAGCCTTGTGAAGAAAACATAGAAATTGATCTTGACAACCATACAGTGCTAAAATATTGGATAAAAAGTAAAAACTGGAAAATGCTTGTAATAAGTAACTTGGGTAATCTATTTGGAATTGTAGAACTCCTGGATGCTAAGGACCTGATAATGATTGAAACTTCGACCCTTGTTTCCAGACTCGCCTGAAGTGGGTATCCGTTATAGGAATTAAGGAGTGGATCACAATGCACACCTGACAACATTCTTTTTCATAATCTTAGCTCTCAGGTGAACTCTGTTAGTCTTAGGATAGGAAGTAATAGCAGTGATCTTTATACAGATCATGACATATTACTGACTGATGCACTTGAAACAGAGAATCTTCAGTCTTGAATTAGGTAGGCTTGCTTATGTCATAACAATGTCACTTGAAATATTTTGATGGGGATCAAGGCCAGTTGTTGCATTTCACATTTTTTTTTAAGTTGGATTTTTTGGCTTTCATGTATTGGCTTATTTCTTTGATATGATCATGTTGTATCTTTTTATTTTTTTTTTTTTTTGGTGTATGTAAAACATTTGAAAATATTGCAGTGTGAATATACGGTTATAATGACTTCATGTTTCAAAACTAACATATTGTCTTGTGATTTTCACATTCATATCTCTATGGTTTATGATTTTGAGAATGTCCTTAAAGATTTATCACGGATCAAGAAATCCTCATGGCCTCATTGAGACTACAGTTGACATCTTTCCCCCACATTGAATGTATTTCATGTCAACCTAATGGCTGTGTGCTTTTCATTCTTTGTGTTTGTGCATGTGTTTCTTAGTTCAATTCTTTTTATGCTAAATATTTTATTTATACAAACATGTACATTTTTTTTGTAAGATTGTGGCTTATACTTGACCTAAGATAAATCTACACATTCACACCTGATGTAGACCCCAACCTCTGGCACTAGTTCGGTCTTAAAACAAGAGGAAGGAACTCTTTAAAACTTTTTTTTCAGTATGATCACTAATCTTAAAAGTTTGCAGTTCACACCTGCTGTAGCATAATTTCAAATTTAAAAACCTAGAATGTTGACTGAATTTAACCCAAATAATCCCCAGATTGATATAACTTGTTTTGCTGGTGTTATAATCTGAGATATTGTGTTTTATGCAATTTTTTTTTTTTTTTGAGTTCTCTAATGTTTCTTGTATTTGTAAACATCAGTATTATTCTCTACATTTCTTTCTATTTCAAGTCCTCTACTTTGATTGACATTTGCCCTTGGTGTAGTTTTAGTTTTCGTCTCACCTTTTGACCCACTTAGGTTAGCATCACCGAGGCACGTCATCCATTTTCCCAGCTCTTGCGACATTTTCCTAGTTTCTTCCATGCAAGTATCATCATTGCATTTCGAACACAAAAACTTCATGAACAGTTTCGCTATTCAGCTTTTTTTTTTTTTTTGGTCATGTGACTCATCAGTGCATGTATGTTGCATTGAGATAACTACTGCAAATGACACTGTCATCTTGGAAGAAATAGGAGATAGTTATTGCATCAGAGAATGAAAGATTATGAACTGGTTGTGGAAGGGAGAGAAGAGGTTGTGGCTTATAGTCTCCCCTTGTTTTGTATTTGTGATTTGTTTTTTCTTAACTTGGCTTGGGCCTCATAATCTTGTACAAAATAATTCTTTTTTTTACTTAACTACACTGACTTTTACTTTGACAACTTTTGAATTGGGTTGTTATTGTTATTGTAATTTTTAAAGAAAATTGACTAGATCCTTATCACTACTACCTTTTATTTTTGTTTTTGTTTTTATTACAATGGAAAGATTTTTCTTTTCAAAACAATTCAATGTATTTTTTTCTGCTATGCTATGAGCCAGGAGAAGTTTTTGCCCCATGAAGATATTTGATGTTTGTTTGGCATCACATAAAGTTGCACCATGCCCATCATCTAGTCATGCACACACACACACTCTCATAAACTTAACTTTTGTATGTCCTAAAGGCACCCTGTGTTTTTACTATTTTGGGTCAGCTCTTTCTAAAATCTATGTTCTACCCTTCCATCAAAACTTAAAAAAAGCATTTTAACATTTTGTGTTTTCCTGATGGTTTTGTTTAGTCAATCTTTGCGGTGTTTGTTAATAGCTACTGACACATTGACATGTATGAACAAATAAGCAATTCTAGTAGTAATAATAGCTGCTTTGGATTGATATGATGAACTTTGATGCTTTGAACATGTTTTTTTGGTAGATGAAGGTTTTTTTTGTTTTTCAAATTGTAATGTAAAACTTTGGGAATTTAATTTCATATGTAACCATTTTATTAAAAAGAAAAACAATTTTTTTTTAAAAACCCCTGACTAAAACAAAAACATTTGGCTGCCCTGTTTCCTTGTTTGTATTCCCTTCATAGGCTAGGTGTTCACATTAGTCTTTAGTTTTTATTTATTTAACGAGAGTAAATTTCTTCTTACCTGTTTGCTGGACATAATTCAAACTACCTGTAGAGATGTGTATTTCATGAGTAGAGTCCTAGTACCATTGGATTCTGTACCATAATTGTGTGTGTGGATATCTTTGTATACATACTTTTTTAAAGTATTACTTATTTACTAGTAGTGATTTTCTTTTAAAGATCTTTTATTCATTAAAAGAAAAATGTTAAAATTTTAAAATTTGTATATAAATTGATGAAGTATTTGTCTGTGTGTTTCTAGATCTTAATTGTGCATGTTTTTTTTCCCTTATTGGAATCTCTCTCTTTCCCTTCACAAAGAAACATGTATCCACAGCTGAACATGACATGGTTATGCTGTTATGAACAGCATGTAGAACACATAAAGTAAAACAGCAGACACTTACTTTGAAGTGCATGTTTTTTTTCCCTTATTGGAATCTCTCTCTTTCCCTTCACAAAGAAACATGTATCCACAGCTGAACATGACATGGTTATGCTGTTATGAACAGCATGTAGAACACATAAAGTAAAACAGCAGACACTTTGTGTGTACATTGAAGTTTGTTTTTATATTTTGCTATTGGACAGTTTGCCAAAGGCTGTGTCGCCCTCATTATTTGTCTAACAGAAAGTGTATAATATTATTCTTATGATTAACTAAGTGTTGTGGCACCAGATAAGCCAAAACTAAATGGCACACCTGAACTGAATGGTTGACAGTTTTGTTCTTCTTACTCTACAAAAGTCTTCTCTGATTTCACTTGTGCCAGATTTAGTGGGAAAAACAAACAACATTTAACTGTGAGGCGCAATATTATCATAGAAGTTAGGGTTGTTATTTTTTTAAAATGGGCTATTATTGTGTAATGTAGCTTCCAGGACAAATGAAACACTAAATGTTTATGTCCAATGTATGGGTTTATTTTAAAATTGTTTTGCTGACACAAGTGAACAAAGTTCAGAATCTCACTGGCAAGAGGCGGATGAATACAATGTCAATGAGCTTGTAGCCTCGATGCAAAGTGGTATATTCCGTATATTCTGATTGAATTCACATGTTAAAGGAAAAGTTTCAGTTAAAAACCAATCTCAGTTGAATGTAAATGATGCCCTAAACAGAAAGATGCTAGTCTGGAAGCATGATACACTACTTCCTCAGTTAACCAAAACAATGTTATCATAACATTTTTGTGTTATCTTTTTAATTCTATTATTATCTTTTTAATTCTATAGCAACAGATCAAAATGTTAATGGTTAACTCATTGGATATTTCCTTTTTTTTTTCTTTCAGTTTTTATGTTCTAATTACTTTTTTTTTCTTAGAGTTTTATTTGACAGCTCTATGTGTCCACTCAGATGAAATAAAACTCCATTTGGCTGTTTGAAGGCTTTTTTAAAAATTCTTTGTATGAACTGTTAGGTCGGTGATTTGACTTTGTGAGTTTGAGATATAAGATGTATGAATCAAAATGTATGAATCACTCTGACATTAAGTTAAGATGAGCTTGAAGATAAATTTAAGATTTATAAATCACTTTGACACTAAGTTATGTTGAGCTCAAAGATTTATGAATCAGTTTTACAATAAGTTAAAAGGAGTTTGAAGATGTATGAATCACACTGACACCAAGTTATTTGAACTAGAAGATTTTTGAATCACTCATTACTCGGTTACCCGTGTAGAAGTTTGGCTTGAAGTCGAGCCCCCCTAATTAAGATTTACTACCATGTAAACAAGCCCACGTCTAGGTACAATATCCTAACGAAGTTCCGCCCACGTCTAGGTACAATATCCTAACGAAGTTCCGCCCACGTCTAGGTACAATATCCTAACGAAGTTCCGCCAACGTCTAGGTACAATATCCTAACGAAGTTCCGCCCACGTCTAGGTACAATATCCTAACGAAGTTCCGCCCATGTCTAGGTACAATATCCTAACGAAGTTCCGCCCATGTCTAGGTACAATATCCTGACGAAGTTCCGCCCATGTCTAGGTACAATATCCGGTTTCTTATTTTACTATCCGACTTCGGATATCAAAAACATGCTACTCCGTTTCACCCCTACATAGAAGTCTTGCGGTTTCATTTCTTATACCGCCTACTATTCTGTCATTAATAAATCTTTTAGGGATTCAAATTAAACATGACCATGCCTCACAAAACTGCCTCCTTTGCAAAGAATAAAAATATACTTTTAAATGGTAATATTCTTTCCATATATTTATATATGTCTACGATTCTTTCTCTCGAAGAGATATTTGCCTAATTTATTTAAAATGCAGTGCAGTGTACGCGGGGTTTGCGCGCTGGACTGTTCGGACTTATCGATGGTCCCGGGTGCATACCCTGCCCGCTCGCATCCCTCGTTTGGATTAAGAAGTAAATTATCTTCTACTCTGAAAGAACATCTGAAACATGTAAAACATTTTTAACTTAGTGATAGACTGTTTTAAACTTCTCCAGTTGTCTTCAACATTTCCATTAAATTCCAATACATCGCACATACCATATATAAGCCTGTTAACTAGCGCATTCTTTCGACATGCCAGGCACTGGGTTACAATAATGTTACGGACGAGACAAAACAATAATATTTACTATCACTGACACTCCACCCCAGGATTCGACTCCTCAAACCTTAATCCTTGAAGGATTACGGGCACGACATGGCCTAAATTGTGCCGATGTGCCAAAAATTCAAAAAAACTCACCTCAAACCTTATAATTCAATCCCAATAAGACAGGATTCATTCTCCCAAAGTAAAAAACCAAAACCCACAAACAGGATCTGACTTCAAGATTCAACCCCCTTAACCTCAGAATTCGACCCTCCTCCACCCCAAAGTGCACCCATTAAACGCTGGATTCATCCCCCCGCACCGCTGGATTCAACCCCTCCCCTATCCACAGGAATCAAACGCCACACAACAGGTCAACCCCTCACCTATCCACAGGAATCAAACGCCACACAACAGGATTCGACACAATAACCTAAAGATTCAACCCCCTCAATCTTAGAATTCGACCCCACCTCCCCACACAATTTATTAATCTTCCTAACTACAGGATTCATCCCCCCGCACCGCTGGATTCATCCCCCCGCACTGCAGGATCCATCCCCCCGCACCGCAGGATTCAGCCCCTCACCTATCCACAGGAATCAAACGCCACACAACAGGATTCGACACCGTAACCTAAAGATTCAACCCCTCAACCTTAGAATTCGATCCCACCTCCCCAAAAAATGTATTCATCTTCCTAACTACAGGATTCATCACACCACACCACAGGATTCATCCCACCACACCGCAGGATTCATCCCCCCGCACCGCAGGATTCGACACTCACAGGATTCGCCAGGATAACCAACACCCCAACCAAATATGTGCTCAAATCCACGAAAAGATCCAGCTCGAATGTATAAGAAGTTACCAAAAAATTAAGAATTGAAGCAATCCTTTTTTTTATATGTAAACCAAGTCCATACAAAATAAATAAGTTCAGCTTACTTTTCAGACCTTGTGATCTATAGGGTAGACGATGTAAAGGTCATCTGTTATGTTTTTTTTATAGTTCGTCCATCGTGGTTCGATGATGACCACTTTTGTTTTGAGCCCGAAATGTTAGGCTGCACACCGGGCAGGTTATTCCAGCCTGAGGTAGTGTCATTGGCTCTGCTTTTCTTCTCTGTCATGTGCCACTGTCTCCCAGATGGCTGAGTCTATGTTGAACGCCTTTAGAGAAGCTTTTAGGCAGGGCCGGTCCTAGCGATTGCGGGGCCCTATGGAAACGGATTGCGCGGGGCCTAATTCTGGGTAGGGATAAGGATAATAAGTGAAAATGAAGATTTTGTATTAAAAAATAATTTCGTCTTTGCATTTTATATATTCTTAACTAAGTACAAAATCACGATCAAATTAACTTTACGAGCCTTGTGTGTAGCGAAGTCATACAGTAGATCATCAAAATTCTGTTTCCTACATAGATCACGCTCAATAGCAAGAATTGCCACATTGTTCAATCTCTCTTCGTGAATTGTTGACCTTAAGTAATTCTTGATTAGTTTAAGACGCGAGAAACTTCTTTCACAAGATGATACATTTACAGTTCAAATATCAGCTACAAGGATTAAATTGCAGTGTTCACAATTCTGTTGAAACATTTTATCCTGTAGCCATCTTCAGCTTTTCGATGTGTGAAGTTTTCACAGATTTATCATACTGCCTTTTCCTTTGACGTTGGGCTGGAAAGATTGCAACAGCATCCATGTTTCCAGCCAACTTCTTTTCGCTGTCACAAGAAGAAACAACAGGAAGAAACTTAAAACGTTCATACACAACCACAAGCTCTTTCACATTAACACTTTCTGAGAGATACCGATAACATCTTCTCGTTGTGACTTATGCCTGGAGTACAATCCAATATCACTGCATTCTTGATGTCTCGAAGGATAGAATTCACAACAGCATCAGCTACTACAGTATTAAGTTCGTTTTGAATCTTCTTTCCCAAGTAACGATCATGAATTTCTGCATTTGTAACACGTCGAAGTTGTTCCCCCATTACTGGATCAAACTTTGCGAGTAATTCTAATAGACTTAACTAGACCAGGAAATTCCCATTACTTGGCTCTTTAAGTCTTTCAATGGTCCCTCTGAAAGCTAAATTGCGCTTCGCTAGAAATTGTACAATTGCAACTAGTCCAACGTTTAGTTTCAGAATAAAGCATCTCCTGGTGAACTTTGTCAATGCCTGTTTTTTTTTACTTAGTCTTGCTCCAGCTTCCTAGCAACTGGCCGTGGCGTCTAAATGCCTTTGACATTTTTCATGCTCTGCTATCCTTGTGGTACAGCTTTGCCACTGGTCAAATCCGTTATTTAAAAAGGAACTTTTTTGTTTTTCCAGTAGACGACAGTAGAAACAATAGATCTTGTCTGCTGACACAGAATATATCAGCCAAGGACGCAAAACACTTTCACCATTACTCAGGTTCGGTTTGCAATGCACTTAAGAGAAATGTCTACCATCCTTATTTTTCGAAAAATTCTACTAAGTAATCTCAGGTGGACCTTTTTGTAATAAATAGTCAACACAAGATCTTACCATTATTTCAAGACACATGGCAGGATAATCCAGATTTCTCAATGAATCGACCACATTTAGCTCATTATCTATAACTACACGTTGATAAGTTGTTACATTATTGCCTTCATTTCTTACGACATGTTGATCAGCTGTTACATTATTGCCTTCATTTCTTACCACATGTTGATCAGTTGTTACATTCTTGCCTTCATTTCTTAACACATGTTGATCAGTTGTTACATTATTGCCTTCATTTCTTACGACATGTTGATCAGTTGTTACATTCTTGCCTTCATTTCTTACCACATGTTGATCAGTTGTTAGTGTTACATCATGTTCTTCTTCTCTTACGACATGTTGATCAGTTGTTACATCATGTTCTTCTTCTCTTACGACATGTTGGTCAGTTGTTACATCATGTTCTTCTTCTCTTAAGACATGTTGATCAGTTGTTACATCATGTTCTTCTTCTCTTAAGACATGTTGATCAGTTGTTAGTGTTGCATCATGTTCTTCTTCTCTTACGACATGTTGATCAGTTGTTGCATCATGTTCTTCTTCTCTTATGACATGTTGATCAGTTGTTACATCATGTTCCTCTTCTCTTACGACATCTTGATCAGTTGTTAGTGTTGCATCATGTTCTTCTTCTCTTACGACATGTTGATCAGTTGTTACATCATGTTCTTCTTCTCTTACGACATGTTGGTCAGTTGTTACATCATGTTCTTCTTCTCTTAAAACATGTTAATCAGTTGTTACATCATGTTCTTCTTCTCTTAAGACATGTTGATCAGTTGTTAGTGTTACATCATGTTCTTCTTCTCTTACGACATGTTGGTCAGTTGTTACATCATGTTCTTCTTCTCTTAAGACATGTTGATCAGTTGTCAGTGTTGCATCATGTTCTTCTTCTCTTACGACATGTTGATCAGTTGTTAGTGTTGCATCATGTTCTTCTTCTCTTACGACATCTTGATCAGTTGTTACATCATGTTCTTCTTCTCTTACGACATGTTGATCAGTTGTTAGTGTTGCATCATGTTCTTCTTCTCTTACGACATCTTGATCAGTTGTTACATCATGTTCTTCTTCTCTTACGACATGTTGATCAGTTGTTAGTGTTACATCATGTTCTTCTTCTCTTACGACATGTTGGTCAGTTGTTACATCATGTTCTTCTTCTCTTACGACATGTTGATCAGTTGTTAGTGTTACATCATGTTCTTCTTCTCTTATGACATGTTGATCAGTTGTTAGTGTTACATCATGTTCTTCTTCTCTTACGACATGTTGATCAGTTGTTAGTGTTACACCATGTTCTTCTTCTCTTACGACATGTTGATCAGTTGTTAGTGTTGCATCATGTTCTTCTTCTCTTACGACATCTTGATCAGTTGTTACATCATGTTCTTCTTCTCTTACGACATGTTGATCAGTTGTTAGTGTTGCATCATGTTCTTCTTCTCTTACGACATCTTGATCAGTTGTTACATCATGTTCATCTGCAGTTTTTGCATTCTTCCTAGAATCTGTTTCAGCTGTCTCACTAGAAGTGATTATGTTCTCATTTTCGGGTTTTGATCGTTTTAAAAACGTATTCTAGTTCTAGTGGAACTTTCGTTTCGGTTAAAATTCGCACTATTATTATATTTTTATTTAAATATGAAAGCTGGCAATGCTTTTTTTTTTATTCGCGTAAGATTTGTTTTTTCTATATAACAATTTTGTCTAATTTTCAGGAGATTTTAAAAATAATTCCCACGACCTTTTCGTATATTTTGCATCATTATGCAATTATAGATATACTTAGCGCGGGGCCTATGAAAGCGCGGGGCCCACTGCGGCCGCATAGGTTAAGTGGCTTTTAGGGTGTCCCTGAAGCGTTTTCTTTGTCCTTCTTGGGAGCGCTTTCCTTCCCTTAATTGGCCATATCATACAGGAATCGTTTAGGGATGCGGCGGTCTTCCATTCTGCTGACGTGTCCTGCCCATCGCAGCTGGGACTGCATCAGGATTGTGTGGATGCTTTGCAGACCCGCTCTTCGAAGCACTTCGGTATCTTGTATTTTTTCTTGCCATTTGACATTTAGTATTTTTCTGAGACATAACATGTGGAAGTGGTTCAGTTTCTTTGCTTGTTTTCTGTACACTGTCCCCGTTTCTGAGGCATAGAGTAATGTAGGGAAGATGACGGCTCGATAGATCCATAGTTTTGTATTTGTGGAAACAAATCGCCCCCCCCCCTCAAAAGTTCTGGATCCTCTAGTGCCTCAGCATCAGTCAAGTAATATCAGACAGGCTTGTAGTATTAGAAAAGTTCCCCTTTGTCGACCTTGTGATCTATAGGGCAGATGATGTAAAGGTCATCTGTTTTTGTGGCCTACTGTCAACGAGGGTGTCTTGTGGCCAGCATAACAACCAGACGCCTTTACTTTTCCCCAACTAATGTCAGGTACCCATCAGAGGCGCCCAAAGTTAAAGATCCCAGTCCTCACCAGGATTCGAACCCCGGACCCCGCGCTTTACCGCTTCGGAATATTATGAACAGAGCTAAAAAGAATCTTGTCATTAGCCACGAAGAAACACTTGCTTATGAATTCAAAGACTTTTAATGCTGTTTTGAGACTAATAATTTTAGCAACGTACGAGTCAAGGCCTTGCAAGACGTCAATGTAGAAAGCCATCTCGAATTAGAAATAACTAAACTGCAAGTCTTTAGCAGTTTAAAAAAGTCAACCCAATGAAAGCTTGTGTACCAGATGGACTAAAAGGGCAAGCCTTAAAAGAATGTGCAGGGCAACTGACCGAACCTTTTGTAGACATCTATACATATTGTTGTAACTCCGTTCCCGAGCCACACTGATGGTGCGCATGAGAGCACCATTGAACACATGAAAAGACATGTTGATATAAGACATTAAGAAGGACTGCTGTGGATCCGGCTAAAGTTATGGAAGTCTAAGCTGTCTTGACTCGAGAAAACGTCCTTTGCGCTATCTATGAACTGTGTTGAGGACCTGGGGCGGCACTGGGAAGTGTGTCGGTGGTTTGTATTGGTATTTAGATAGGAATGGGCTGGTGTCACTTGAGATAGGACATTCTGGGACTTGATGGCTGAAGTCCATGCCTTGTCTGTACTTATAAAAAATACCTAGTTTATTGTTACCTCCTGCCTTTCGTTGAGTGCCTATCTTAGAGTTACAACAATATTGTTATGATAAGTGGCATAGTAAGGTACCCGTTGTAAGTGGATTAGAAAATGTGTTGATAGGCGCCTCCCCCCTCCCGATATAAAAAATATTTTGTGTGACAAAGAAATCCAGTAGTTTGTATGTATCAGTACTAAAAGACATTCCAATGTAAGTTCATGAATACAGCTGACAGAATCATTGAAGACCGTGTTTAAGTAGGCCTACTGTTTAGCAAAGTGAAAATATGCGAAAGAGGCTGCTATTGTTGAAACAATACATGTAGGCTATTCAGTGGCGTAGCTAGAGTGGGGGATGGGATCACAAATTTGAAAATCCCCCAAGGCCCCCACTTGAAGGGTCACCAAAATAAGTGTCTGAAATTAGTTTTACATTAAATATTAGGCCTACGCCTTTATGAAATGTCAGGATGTCGAATGTCAAAATGCAGCGGGCCCTAAAGAGGTCAAGCCTCCCGGGTCCCCAAATCCTTAGTTACGCACTGTACTGTTCGCTCATATTAAAAAAACACCATTGCCTTGGCATCGTAAGTAACTTAAAGAAAGATGGTGATATTTTATTAATTTTTTGTTCCTTCAATCCTGCAGACTTCTGGTTCTCGCAAATATAAAAACTTACAATTGACTCTCTGGTTACTATCTCCTTGGGTAGTTCGTAATCGAAGTTCACAAAACATTTTCAGAAAATAATGTTAATTTAATAAATGTTTAATTCTCTTAAGAGTGCTGTCAACCATGATAGAGAAAAATTGCACAGATTGGATCTCCTTGTGTTTTGCTAAAATGTCATTGCCTAACAGGTCTATTATCTCGTTTAATGGTTCCCTAAGGAATAAACAGAATATGATGTTTCTTTTTCTTGTTTAATAGATCTACCTATTTTAAGTCTAAATCTTGATTTCTGGTAATGGAAAAATGTTTTTAAAAAAAGCAGAAAAAAGGTAATAACGGTGTAATTCACATAGAGGAAAAAACAACAGAAAGAACGAGGAGTGGAAAGCAAACGTCACCACCACTACACCGTCAACACATTACAGTAAACCTGATGAAAGCAGTTCCTTACACTGACTATAAGTGAAAACACGGGTTAATGTTTTGGAGTTAATATAGAGTTTAATATGATGTTTAGGATATTTTAAGGAAACTTTTAAATTTTTAAACCAATTTTTACAAAATTGCATTGTATGGTAGGCCACAATTGGTCATTAGTCATGAGACAAGGCGATATGAAACCCTACGCACCATGTAGTGTGGTATTTAGAGTTTTAAAGGCTTTAAACTATTTGAGATATGGGTCCTCATATAAGTCCAGATATTGTATGTAACTACTAAATATTTCATAGAAGCCTGGTAAAACAAACATAGGGCCTCTCTATGCAACATAAGCTAGAGCTAGAGCTAGAGCTTATGTTGCATAGAGAGGCCCTATGTTTGTTTTACCAGGGGTGTGGGCCCCTAAATTGTCGTGTGCCCGGGTTCATTGAACCCCTTTGCGCCATAACATTGCCATACAAACCGCCATCCAAGATAATGCAAAAAGTGCGCACTATTAGTGACTGGACTAGGAAGGATGTTAACATGAGAAAGAGAGAACGATTTCCGCCCAAGTCTAGCGCCGAAATGAAGATGCTGTGTTCAAGGCAGATGTCCTCCGTGTTTGTCATGTCTCCTTGTAAATTAACATTTATGTTTCGTTGAGTCGTCCTCCTTCAGTTATTACAATATAATTCTCCTTGTGGCACAACCATGCGGGACACTACGAAAAATCATGGTAAGATAACTTTTTAATTTCTGCAAGTCGGACTAGAGTTACCCCATGTAACTTTTGCGGCGACATATAGCACGGCTCAGAAAAAAAGAGTTTGGGAAGGGGGAGAACAAGTAATCTTTCTTGTATACATTCTATAGTTGACTACATTTATGTGTGTATTTTTTCACACATGTCAATATCTGGTGTCAAGTTGAAATTTTGTAAACAATTATTGTTTGTACCAAACAGAATACGAATTAGTTGAAAAATCAACCAATCAGTCAATTAATTATTGGTAATAAATTATTTTGGTTGATATTGATTAGGGGAAATAACTTCTGCATAGATATAGTTGTAAGCGTGGTTCTTTACTAGATGAGCTTTATTTAAAAAAAAATGGATTTTAAAAATATTTTGCTTGTTTTAGTGTGCGTTTTTTTTTTTTTTTTACATTTGTAAGCCGACTCTACAACTAGTTCAAAATCAAGACATCAATTTTGGTCTAGATAGTTATGGATTTTGTACCTGCCTATTACACCAGCTTCTTTGGTGTCTGTAGCATTTCCAATCAGTCACACAGTTGGAGTTGCGCAGTCTAGTTAGCAAAGGCCTGAGCCTGTAACGCCCCTGACCTCAGTAAAGTAAAGCAAAGTAAAGCAAAGTTTCCCTTTCAGAGCTTGCAATCTATGGGCCAGATGATGTTGAGATGATCTGTTTCTGTGGCCCACGGTTAACGATGGTGTCATGTGGCCAGCACAACGATCAACAGCCTTTACTTTTCCCCAACTAAGGTCAGGTGGACTCAGATCTCCCTTAAAAATCCCATAATTCAAAATCCCAGTCTTCACCGAGATTCGAACTCAGTGCACCGGGTTCTGAAGACAAGCGCTTAGCCACTCAGTCACCGCGACCCCCTCCTGTACCGCTGACCTCAGCTACCTTCCAATGTTCACTCCACTCAAGAGGTTCTACATTTGATCTGCTAAAGTCGTAATGAGACATGCTCAGTCCCCCCCCCCCCCCCCCCCCCGACCTTTTTTTTCAGCACAGTGTCATTTTCTTATTGTGTACTTTCCGTAATTTCTATTTCTTTTTTTAAAATTCATTAGTACTTGTCATTTCGTTAATTTAACACCTTAAAAAGCTACCTTAACCTAATGTAAATTAAACATTCGAAAATACCCGATGACGCAAAGTCCGTTCAATATAAATACTTTCATGTTCTCTTGACAAATTTAAATCTATTTCTTTTCATAGTTTGAAAAATTGGAGCGGTCAAATTAGAGATTTCTCAGTGTGACCAACGAGCTTTTCCCAACAATACACATCAACTGTCAAGTCTCTAGGAAAATCATTAGAGCCGTTTTTGAGATCCGTGTCAGGTTTTTGAGCCCACCCAGTTTCTACAAAGATAAGAATCGAATAGATCTGTTGTAATAAGTTTTTCAGAGCGCCACTGTATAGTATAAGAATACATAGTCATCATTTCAAACTTTTACTTTTTCTGTAGCAACCGTTCTGTATTTAGATAAGTACGCAATGTGTCGCTTGAAACAAATGTAAACTTGTTTTATAAAATACAGAAGTTTCTCCGAAAAAGAATCATTCGCGTCATGCATTTAGCCATGCATGTTAACCAACCATTCTGCCAAGTCAGGCAACCCATTCCATGCTCTAATAGCACTAGGGAAGAAGGAGCATTTGTACAAATTTGTCCTAGCATATGGAACGAGGAATGTGCTTTTATCTTTGTGCCTTTCTGAGTATTTTATTCGCTTTTGTGTTTTGTCTTTGAAGATTATGGTTCACTGTCTTATAAATAATTGCTACTTTACTTTTAAATCTTCTATCCTGAAGGCTTTCTAAATTTAATGATTTTACTAAAACTGTTACTCTAGTGACAGTCAAATCTGAATATTCATTTGTTATGAATCTCACTGCTTTATTTTGTGTCTGTTCCAGTTTGTTAATGTTTTCATGAGTTGAGGGGTCCCAAACAGAGGATGCATATTCCATTATTGGCCTATCCAAGGTTAAATAACATTTTAGTTTTATGTTCATATTGATTTTATACCAGATTTCACAATGGTGCACATTTGAAACTAAGAGAATAATAAACAGAGGGAGGGGGGAGGATGAAAAACAAAGAAAATATCAGAGAGCCTAGAAAACAAAGAGCATTTCAGACAGCACAGTAAAATTAACAAATTGCAGAGAGCTTATTAACTCTTAGTAAATATTTGAATAGTGAATTGTATTCGAATTTGCGGCGATTCAATTTAGTACTTGAAAAAAAATCGAATGTAGACTTAATTCACAAAAAGGATTTTGGGGCTATTAAAGACTGCATTACTTAAAAAAATATATGAAACTAACAATATTGATGGCAAGACTGACAGCCAAAAGTCATCTTTGCACCTGGTTTTCGTGTGCTGTCGTCTGCCAACTTTAGAGGAGAACGCCCACAATGACTGGCAGGAATCGTCTTCTCGGCAGTACAGTGCAATAAAAACCAAACCTCGAGTCGTCTTAAGTCTTGGAAGTTTGTTAATCCATTTGAACTCTTATTAAGAAAGATGTAATTTAAACATTTCCAATAATTAAATTGCATTTTTGTTTCTGGCCATTATTCGTATTCGAATAATCAACGTCAAGCATCGAATTCGAAGTGGACAAAACAGCATTCATACAGGCTAAATCAAACCATATATACAGACATAGATAAACAAAAATATGGATAAATACATAAGTAAAATTGTTTCTATTTTGGGCCTTTTTTCACGTTTTTTCTCACGAAATATACTAAAAACGTATAATACATATATAACCTTATTCAAATGTATACGGCCTCGCAACTTATTTCTTAGTAACAAATATATATTTTATTATATTAATACTAAAAACATGTACATCGTAGCAAAAAAGAAACTGGTCATCGGGTCTTGACTTGAACCCCCTGAATTAAACATACTTCTTGCTGTAAATAAAAAAAAAATTTAAACACTTAATAACTTCATAATCAGAAGTTTGAAATGAAAATTGTACACTAATAACATTTATACACGTAAAGATACGTAAAGTATTGTGTATGATGACATTGTTGTTGGCCTCCTTGTAGTCACTAGGGGCTTCAAAGGGTGCGGTCCGCACCGTGTGCCACCCTTTTTGGGGTGACACTCAATTTTGAAAAATTATATCTTGTCAAAAAGCAGACGCATTGGAAAAGATAATAATAAAAAAAACTCTAGATATATGCCCAAATATGCCTAGACACACCTAGATGGTAGTTTAAGTTTAAATGACACAGCACAACGTTATAACAAAGGAAACCTGTTAAGGTGATGGTAAATCTGTTAAGAAATATTAAGTCTGTTTCTAATTTTAATTAAATTTCATTGTAATATATGCATTAATAATTGAATACATGTTATAAACAGTGGGATTTTATAATAGAATTGGCACCCATTTTACATCTGAGTAACAATCAATTAAAGTGGGTAATCAATTCACTGTAGTGGGTCACCAAAATAATTGACTAACAATAGTTTGTATTGGAACATAGGTCAAGAAAGTTGATGGGGGGAGGGGGGGGGAGGTGACACCGACAAGAGTGACGACACTGCCTCCTTCGTCTCCAATTGCACTTCCTCGTTTGACTCCGACTCTGGAGGTACAGCAACAGACAATGCCGTGAGTTGGTGGTAGAGGAACGGTTCAGAACCAGTCATTGTCGTTTATCTCGCTTCTCTTCTAGGTTTGGGCTCGTTTCTTTGTCGCTGCCCGTAACGTTTTTGTTTGTTGCATTTTTTTTTTTAGTACATGACGTTAGAGTTGAGTCATGGACTCTTGAAACTCTGAGCAAACGAAAGCTTTCTTCGGCATGTTTGAACGATTGTTCAGATTTGGATAGATCCAAACAAATGTAAATGAATCACATCTCTATTTCCTGTAAATCGAATCCTAAGGTTATCGGGACTGGAGGCCAAATTAAATGCCGAGTAGAACAGGGAAACTTCTTCATATTCCTTCTACGTACCATAGCTGCCGTGCGGGTGTCTGCCATAAAACGGTCTCTTAGGATTGTGGATCGGGCTTTTTTAATCCCAGACCAGTGAAACGAGGAAAGTTCTTAAGTACCCCAGCGAAATTTTTAGTTTGCTACCCTACTAAACTAGTTGTCTCCTCTAACAATCATTTCCACTCGAGCGCCACTTTGATGCTGAGTAGCGATTACCCGGTCTTTATTGCTTTAGAGTTTAAAGCTTAATCTAGGATCTCATTAATACACACTATATTTTTTTGCTATGTGATTTTTCAATGTATGCCATCTAGCTTGTTTTCATCAATGAGAATGGAGAGTCGTGTTGTAGCAGGTGGCGCCCTCTCGTTTGTTTACTTCGTGCCAATAGATAGCCCTGTGAGATACTTGCTGGAACAGGTCTTCACCTTCTCTTCCCCATCCTCAGATTACGTCCACTGCTGTTGCTTGGTCATGCCCACACGAACGGATCCCAAAAAGTCATCCTTTATGGACATCTCACGATGGGCACAAGGAGGCTCGATGGCTGAGCGTTAAAGCACTTGGATTCCGAACCGAGGTCCCGGGTTCGAGTCCTGGGGAAGACTGGGATGTTCATTTCGGGATCCTTGGGCGCCTCTGAGTCCACCCAAAGTTCTAATGGGTACCTGACATTACTTGGGGAAAAGTAAAGGCGCTTGGTCGTTGTGCTGGCCACATGACACCCTCGTTAACCGTGGGCCTTAGAAACAGATGACCTTTACATCATCTGCCCTATGGATCGCAAGGTCTGAAAGGGAAATTTTACTCTTTTTAGGATGAGCACAAGAAAAACTAGTCGACCACACCTCCGACATGTGGAGGAAGTCAAACGGGACCTTAAAACGGTGGACAGGATGTTGTAGCCCGAGACAGATGGTGATAAAAAAAATAAGTTATGGACAATGGAAGATATTGATCTCAGCTCTGGAATCAAAGCAAACCAAAGATAAGTGGGTGACGCAAATGGCACCTTTACTTGCCTTGTGTCTGGACGGGAATGTCTCTTCAGAATATGGGTCACACGAAAAAGTGCTGTATCAGGTACACCATTGTCGTTCTATGTCTTAAGAAGGCATATAGTTTGACGACTTTAGAAGGCAGACACAAGGAGTTTAAGCTCAGTAAAATGTAAAATGATACCCAGCCTTTTTGTTTTCTAATTAAATATAACTATCTACGAGTCCAAATGTTTAGTAGGATAGCGGTATTTCCAGTGGCTCATTACTACAGGAATAAGCTTGTTTTTATCTAGACGAAACGAAAATAATTAATTCCCCTAATTGGCAAGCTAAAAGGTTAATTATTTTTAAAAAATGGATTCATGTATTGTCATGACTATAAATACTTACGCAAAATTTCAAGTGGATCCGAGAGTGGGTGAGACGAGAGAAACAATTATAAGTGGAAAAACTCAACATATTTAGCCACATCTCTCAATAAGTAGCATTTATTTCCTTTTTCTTACACCAAACAAAATAATTAATCACCAGTATTATTTTCTTTTTTTTTTAAAAATTGATTTATGTTTTGTTAGATACAATAAATAATTGGGTAAAGTTTCAACTTGATCCGAGAGGGGTGGCCGAAATAACGGGTACGAAAACTATACCAGACAGACAGAGTGAGTTTATATAAGCTTTGCAAAAAATTTACTAAGTTTCTTTTTGCCACTTAAAAATGATCAGAGACCTCCCTACCCTTTGTAACAATTCGTAAAATATTTGTAGACCCATCCCTTTTTAGTCGTAACGAAATGTCCAAACTTTCTCTTAGGGTTTACACTTACAAACACAGCCTTTTGCTTTAACTGACATAGAAAAGAGCACCTGCCATCAGACCACTGGAGATCACTTACAAAGGACGAGGGATAAACATTGGAGATCATGAGAAAATCTACTGCTGAGGACAGACTGAAAACTACATTTTAATCGACCACAGGCGGACAATGGTTAAGTCTACGTTTCATGTGAACAAATTATTTAGGTCGCAGTTAGGTCTGCGTATCCACGTGAAATACTGCACTACTCATTAAAATCTGTGGACTCGGAGACGAGCCTTATATTCTGACGACGAATCAACACAAGTGGACCAACCTTTTTTCTTTATAGTCACTGTCAGATTGGCTGCTTGTAACAGCTGGGTGCCGTTGTAAACAGAGCAGATGAAAGTAATCCCGTCATTCTCGCGTGACACGGTGTAGGTCATCAGGGAGTCATAGAAGGTCTTCAAACAATTATGGGCGTCGTACCATCCTATCGGCTCCGTTTCTGTTACGGTTCCAATTTTCCCAGGTCCGAGCGTAGTCCATACGGCCCTAAGCGTGGACGAACCCTGTTGGACATAGAACAAAAGGATGTGACTGTCACGTGGTGTGTGCGCGTCAAGGTCTCAAGAGATGTGTAAACAGCAATTTTACTAACACATTTGTAGCAAGGAAAGGGAGTTGATTAGAAATGAAAATTTTGTTTTTCTGATCGAGATATTTTATTTAAAAACCTATAAAAAAAAAGGGGGGGGGAGGGAGACAGGATCCATTAGCCACTAAATTTCATTTTTTAAAATGAATCTTATAGTGAAATTAAGTTTTGTATGTTTTTAGTGTGCGTTCCATCTCTACGTCTACATTTAACAATCAAAAGGCTTTATTTCGTAAAGAGGATTTCATATATATATTCTCACCAAAACGAAAACTTTTGATATGATCGGACATCGTGTAACCAGAAATAGTTTCTGAAAATAACAAGACATACTAAACATGCATTACCATCGTTATAACCATCAATATAAGTGTTTCATGTAGTGCTCTCAACAAACATAAGGTAGGTCTCTCTATTGTATGTATGTATGTATAAAAGAGTTTAGAAGTTAAATTATTTCATGTAAGTTTTGTACTGACTGTGATACCGTGTCGATCATAACTCTATCGTTGACACTCACAGACTGAGTGTCAAGCCTCATTATCAGGTAAACTGAAGACTAGAGAAATGAGTGTTTACAAAATTGCTCTCTAAATGTGTACTTAGTATATCTCATTGGAATTAAGTCAATTTGCGAAATATAATGTGTAATTCTTTATGGCATGATTCGCCAGTTTAAAGTGTGTTTTGTTTTATAGTCACTATAAGGAAATGTCTGCTATTTGGAGACTTGATTGATCAATTTTAATATTTGTTGTGCTGTGCTAATTAGAGTAGACATACGAGACAAAAAGTAGTACAACAAGTTATGTGAAACAAGGCATCTTTAATTACTTTAATATGCATAATCAAATGTCACTTAATTAGTAGTGACAGTACAATCAGTCTATAGAAATAGGTTAGCATTTTGGTTACTAAGTTTATCTATTAAGCGATATATAAGCTTCTCTGAAGTTCTTCAGCATTGACCCAGCCAAGTGGGAGACAGAGGCACATGACAGAGCATCATGGCGTCGCGCTGTGAAAACTGGCGCACAAATTGCTGAGGACAAGAAAACAATGCTGGCAGAAGAAAAAGGTCAGGGAAAAAAAAGCAAGGCCAATGACACAAGCTCCAGCTGGAATAACCTGCCCAGTGTGCAGCCGAACATTCCGAACAGCCCCTGAATGACAAAAGTGGTCATCATCGAACCACGATGGACGAACTTCGTTTAACTATATATAGAGATGTTATCTATTTCTTTGAAGGAATTTTCTATTAAGTCACATTGTGTTCTTTGATAGTAGTATGTACTATAAATCAAGTCGTGTATTAATATTCTCTACTGTATATGAACATGGGTATTTTAGTGTAAATAAAATATATGTTATTGTTTGCTATGGCAAGAGTTATTCAGTCATTTTACATTTGGAATGATAAACTGTTTTTCTCCTAATTGACGATGCCAACGTTGATTTGACCCCAATAAACTAAATTTATTTTTGGATTTATCAACTTTAATTTGTGTTGTGTAAAAAGAGCATGCATTCTCTTGCAATTTAATACCTAAATAAAACATTTTCTGAAAACAAACAAAAAAGTTATTGACGTTTAATCATAACAGGGTAGTGAAATACAAATAAGTCAAACGAATAATACTATCGAAACGAGGAAACTAATTACGGAGAGAAAGAGTTAATACGCAATTAATAATTATCACGTAATATACATCCTGACAATGCATACAATAAAAACATAATACGTCAATATAAACCCAAATGTCACTCAACAACGTAACCCAGAAGCGACGATAAAATGTTGTCAGCAGTTACTGAATTGATGCAGTGACAAAACTTAAATATAAATTTCAATTAATAGTATTAATAAATCTGAAAGCATATGAGAAACAGATTGTTTTGTCAATTTAATCTCATATTCCTTATTTCCTTATATTAGAAATGTTTAAAATGTTCTATTTTTTTAACTGTGGGAGGCGCCCTATATGGATGAGTCCCTGTACGGATGCGCAGTCTTTCAATATGGTAACTCCGGCCCTAATTGTGAAGTAAGTGGTTTGTCCAGTCTCACAGGTAAGTATTTTTATACATAAAAATTTGATTAGTTAACAAAAAAATAATATATTTTTTCTTTAGAAGCATATTGCTGTTTTTTTTTGGGGGGGGGGGGGGGAATTTTCATTTATGGGAAAAACCATAAATAGCTGGCTTTGTAGTGTATCTGGTTTACAGATTTGTTAACATGTTGATATGCTATATTTTATGTTTACTAATCATAGGACAATATTCTTGCTACTTTTACAATTGTTACGTTGGTGGCTCGTTGAACAAATTAGTTGGCAACTTTTAAGCTCAACTTGGCGTCCATGGCATTATTTAGTTCAGAGACTCTCCAAATAAACCCAGATTACAATTTATTTATTGTCTCTGCCCTCCCCCCCCCCCCCCCCCCTTCCTTGTCCCGAAATATTTTTTTTAAAACCACGTTGAATAAAATGTTTTCGACCCAGAAAACAAAAAGAAGTTTTTTCATCCTAAAAACATTTTCCACTAACAGAAAGTCTGTTGTTATAGAGAAATGTCGATGTGGTATGATGTTTGATATTTTGGGTTTTTGGCACGTAGGCACAATCTAGGCCATGTCGTGCCCATAATCCCTCATGGTTATTCCCCCTTTATAGCTCAAGAGCTAAATGTTACAAAGCCAAGTGATAAAAAAGATCCATTCACAGCTCAGATGGTAAAAATTATATAATCCAAAAAAAAATAAATAAATTTGTAAATAGTATATAATCACAATTACAACACAACATTGTCTAACTCAGTTGCTAGAGATAAGCTCCTAGTGCAGCGGTTCTCAACCTTTTTAGCTCTGCGACCCCCTAATACGATTCTCCACTAGGCGGCGACCTTCAATCGTAAAATTTATTTCGTTCACAGCCCTACATAGGCGATTTTGTTAGAGTTATAAAATTATAATCAAATTTAAAATGTATTAGATATATATATCTGATATCCATGTTGTAGGCCTTATTTACATAGCAAAGGCTTTATGTAATTTTATTAAGTGTAAAATAATTTTGTGCTTAAATTAAAAAGAAAAGTGTATCTTTTTTGCTTGTTACAACACTTAAAAAGTCGTATGACCCCCCCCCCAAAAAAAAAAATTTTATAAGAAAAATAGACAAAAAAACTAAGTTTCTGATGGTCGTAGGTGACCCCTGGCAAATGGTCATTCGACCCCCAAAGAGGTCGCAACCCACAGGTTGAGAACCCCTATCCTAGTAGGTTTACATAAACGGATCCTCTGTGAATCTGATGTATAGACAGCGAAAAGGGTGCTAAGATATGCATTTAAAAATTATAAAACACCACCGAGATGCTAATTTAAAAGAGATTACTATTCATACCTGATATGAACAGCCTAAAGTTAACTCTGTTCCTTCTTCTTGATCTGAGGTCAACCCGATGTGAATACCAGGGTCAGTTGTGATTTGGTAGAGGTAAAAACCGCCTGTCAGATTGACATTTTTTTGGGGGGTTTGTTTAGAGAGAAACAATAATTATTGAAGATGTTATTCAAATTTCTCAAACTTAAAGTCCTAACCGAATTAATTCATGTAAAAAGGTGTAGTAATAAATTTGTAGTAGTTCAACATAGTAGTGGAATGTCATTAGCTAATTAGAGTAATTAACTAAAAACGTCAAAATGCTATGACAACCTGAATGTTACTATGTTCAATTCCATGTTTGATGACATTAATTTATTTTAAATTGTAACTATTTAAATTGTACCTTTTCCTTTTTACTAATAAAATCGAAAAAAGAAAAAGCCCAATAAAGAGGCCAATAGCCCCCCAAAAAAGGAGGCACAGAAAAAAGTATACAGCCCTGGGATTCCTAGGGTGTAAATATCTTGACAACTGATGTCTAAAAAAAAAAGCTGACATATCCTTTTTAAAGAAAAAAAAATTGCGGCCAAAGGTCACTTCCGGCATTTCTTTATGTAAGACTGAAGCGTTCTTTCTAATGGTTAGCTTAACGTTTTGGACAACAGACCATCTCAATGGAGCTAGATCAAGTGTTTTATAGGACAAACGAAGAAGTAGAAGTAATGAGTTTAATATAAAGAAATACACGTACAAGAACTTTTAGCGCATCGTTTGGCGTAGACCTGAAGTTCTAGAGCACAAACATATTTGTTGGCCTGTTAATAGAGGAACTTGAAAGCGCAAAGCTATACATGAAAGGAGTTCTTTCAATAATTAAGTACAAGTATTACAGGAAATAAACAGAGTGTGGTTATCTACACGCCCCCACGTTAGAAATGAGAAATTGCGTTAAAAATATGTTTTATGTTAACATACTTTTTTATGGTATGTGACAATTTGCATACCATAGCTCAGGATATCAAAAAGGCGAAAGTGGAGCTGGATAGGACGCACAATGAGAAATCCAGTTACCAATGTTGCAAGTAAAGCACTTATTAGAAAGTGGTAAGTTAAGTAATGTTCCCCTTTCAGAGCTTGTGGTCTATAGGGCAGATGATGTAAAGGTCATCTGATTCTGTGGCCCACGGTTAACGAAGGTGTCATGTGACCAGCATAACAACCTACCGCCTTTACTTTTCCCAAACTAATGTCAGGTACCCATTAGAGCTGTGTGGACTCAAAGGCGCCCAAGGATCCTGAAATAAAAATCCCAGTCTTCACCAGGATTAGAAAGTGGACAGGTCTAGAAAAACTGAAAGAGGTCAGGCATCTGCAAAGCTGAGGATACTAGAATGACATGGGAGGAGATGAAGAAACTGCTCAGGGCAGAGCTTGGTGGAGAGGCTGGTTGAGACCTTATGCTCCCCCCAAAATAACTCAGCTCAACTCTACATTTTGCATATATCTTATATTAATTTTTTTTAAACATTGTCCCACTTAGTTTTACCTTCACTCTTAAGACTGAAAGGCTTTGAGTAGGCGTTGACTCTGTCGTTATCTGGGCCAATATCAAACATACACCTGTAATCGCCAGCGTCCGTGCAACCACCGTCTGGGAAAGTCAGGCTAAGAGATAGACTTAGACCACTGTCCGCACCTGTCATCGAAACTTTCCACTCACGCCCCACGGGTATAAACTGTAACATAAAATAGAATAATAAGTAACCATTTATTTACTGCCACAGATCTGGAAAAAAAAGGAAAACATATAAAAAAAACTTGAAAAATAAAAGCTTATATTACGTGTAATTGTATCAATTAGTTTTTTTTAATTCCTTAGGAGGCAAAGGGGAAAAATATATTTTATTAGTTTATAACCTTGCTGATCATGGTATTTCCTGTGCCAGTCCGACCATGTGATCACCCCTTCGATCTGTGTAGATATAATAAATCCGTGCGATAATAAATATTTGTACCAATAGTTTTTGTTTAGTTTTTAGCTTTTTGAATGCGCTACGACCCTATCACTTGTCTGGACCAGTTGTGACAGGGGTAGGGAAGAAGGGGGTATCTTGGTGAATGATCGTTTTATAAATGCAAAAAAAAATAAAAAATGTGTACTCATTGCTCAAGAGTCCTCAAGGAACTAATTCAACTTATACCAACACATCTGTCAAGTAAGATTTCTTTCCATTGTTCAAGATAGCAAACAAAATAATATATTACCAATTGTTAACTCTTTCTCTCCGTAATTATTTTCCTCATTTTGAAGGTATTAATCATTTTGCTCATTTGTATTTCCCTATCCTGTTATGATTAAACTTCCATAACTTTTTGTTTGTTATCAGAAAATGTTATATTTGGTATTAAATTATGGGAGAATGCGTGCTCTTTTTGCACAACACAAATTAAAGTTTATAATTTCAAAATCAAATTAGTTTAATGGGGGTCAAATCAACGTTGGTATCGTTAATTAGGAGAGAAAGAGTTAATTAACAACTATGCTATTTTTTTAAAATTGATTCTTGTGTTGTCAAGTAAAAGAAATAATTGTGTCAAAATTTAACTTGATCCGACAATAGGAATCGGGAGAATAAACGCGTAAAAGTATCCACCCAGACAGACAGACTGAAATAGTTGACTTTGTAAAAAAGGGCTTGCGTAGTCACCGGTCTCTGAAGCTACTTGAGGGTTCTGTATGTGCATTGTTGAATAAAAACCTACTTGCTGAAAAAGAAATTTCACAGGTTTAAAGGTTTCATATCACTTGACTGTAAATTAAGTCACATCCAGGACAAGAAATTTAAAAATACATTAAAAACTGATGAAAGATTTTAAAGTCAAGCCAACAGTATTATTTAAATTGGCCAAAGTTAGTTTTTTTTAAAATCTATATTTAATATTTAAATATATAGCTAATAATAATAACACAATGTTTTTTTTTCCATAGATTAAGGATGAGTGCAGTGTTTCACATGGCTACGCATACACAGCTGCGACCTGTCATGTATATATTTTTTTCACATCTCTTGCGACAAAGCGGTTGTGACGTCTCTCTCTATATATATATGTCAGTGTGTCTGTGTGTAGAAAACGAATAACAGAGTTACGTAACCTGCACAGATTCTGTGGGTGTTTGTATTTATAATGTTTTTTTTAAATAATCTGCTGAGCACTGTGCCTGATTACTCAGTCTGATTACTGTGCCTGATTACCCAGTCTGATTACTGTGCATGATTACCCAGTCTGATTACTGTGCATGATTACCCAGTCTGATTACTGTGCCTGATTACCCAGTCTGATTACTGTGCCTGATTATCCAGTTTGATTACCCAGTCTGATTACTGTACCTGATTACCCAGTCTGATTACTGTACCTGATTACCCTGCCAGATTACTGTACCTGATTACCCTGCCAGATTACTGTACATAATTACCCAGTCTGATTACTGTACATGATTACCCTGCCTGATTACTGTAGCTGATTACATAAATAATGTACCTTATTATCCTGCCTGATTACTGTACCTGAATACCCTGCCTGATTACTGTAACCGATTACCCTGCCAGGTTGCTGTACCTGATTACCCTGTCTGATTACTGTATATGATTACCTTGTCTGATTAATGTACCTGATTACTTAACCTAATTACTATACCCGATTACATTGCCTGATTACTGAAATGATTACCTTGTTTGATTACTGTACCTGATAACACTGCCTGTTTACTGTACCTGATTACCCTGCCAGATTACTGTACCTGATTACCCTGCCAGATTGCTGTACATAATTACCCTGTCTGATAACTGTACCGGATTACCTTGCCTGATTAATGTACCTGATTACCTTGCCTAATTACTGTACTGATTACCCTGATTAAATTGCCTGATTACTGTACTTACCGCTCTTGTCCGATTTTGTCCGACTTTAAAAGGATCATACATCGCCAGTGTATAGTATTTTGAATCCCATTCCAACCTTCTCTGCAGTGTGAGCCCAGCCAGTGGATTCCCCTTGCTGAGGTCCGTCTGATTGGACTTGGTAACGTCACAGCGAACCACGAACTCGTCGTTTGGCTTGACAAGGCTGATGTTTATAGACGGAGGGTTAGCTGCGAGGGAAAGAACAGCGTTTGTAAGGCAAGACAAGAAATCTTACCTTATTTTTCCTAATGACTTAGTCGCCATTAAACCGCAACGAAAAAAGTGATAACTTTAAAAAATAAGATAAAAGAGATAGATTTGTATTACAAAGCTGAGACAAGAAACAGTTCAAAATATAAAAACCCATAACAAGTGGAAGAAAAAAATGGGAAAGAGAGACAAAGAGAAAGAAAGGTCAAGAGGGAAAAATAAATTTATTGGAAAAAAAAGCGACCTAAAAAGTTTAAAAAAGAGAAAGATAGATATTGTAAATTTAATGAGGAAACAAAGAGAATGGTCACATTGAGAAATAAAGAGGAAACAAAGAGAATGGTCACATTTAGATATAAAGAGGAAACAAAGAGAATGGTCACATTGAGAAACAAAGAGAATGGTCACATTTAGATATAAAGAGGAAACAAAGAGAATGGTCACATTTAGATATAAAGAGGAAACAAAGAGAATGATCACATTGAGAAATAAAGAGGAAACAAAGAGAATGGTCACATTGAGAAATAAAGAGGAAACAAAGAGAATGGTCACATTTAGATATAAAGAGGAAACAAAGAGAATGGTCACATTGAGAAACAAAGAGAATGGTCACATTTAGATATAAAGAGGAAACAAAGAGAATGGTCACATTTAGATATAAAGAGGAAACAAAGAGAATGATCACATTGAGAAATAAAGAGGAAACAAAGAGAATGGTCACATTTAGATATAAAGAGGAAACAAAGAGAATGGTCACATTGAGAAACAAAGAGAATGGTCACATTGAGAAATAAAGAGGAAACAAAGAGAATGGTCACATTGAGAAACAAAGAGAATGGTCACATTTAGATATAAAGAGGAAACAAAGAGAATGGTCACATTTAGACATGGGAAATGTAAAGGTATATGAGACTAAAACATGTGCAAAGAGAATCAGAAAAATGTAAAAAGATTAAAACAAAATTAGAGACAGAAGAAATGTAAGCAATTACTTAGAAACAGTAAAAAGAGATATATTGAGATAAAGAGATATAGAGAGATATAGAGAGATATACAGTATAGATATATATTAAATATTATAGATATTTATATATATATATATATATATATATAGAGAGAGAGAGAGATGTAGAGAGAGGAAAGGTACAAATAAATAGGGAGAAACAGGAAAACTTAGAGAACTGAGAGAGTTCCAGTGAGTGACAGAAAGAAATAAAAGAGCAGCTTTATTTAATGTCTATCTTACGTTCTGGTAAAATAAGTTGAGCCTCTGAGTAATAGTTAAACATGTAGTCCTTAAAGTGGCACCTATAAGAACCAGAATCTCTGTAGCTCGCGTCCATCATGACCAGCACAATTTTAATAGTATCCCTATTGTTGTCTGTATCGGCACCTATAAAGTCTACAGTCCAACGCCGCCCACCAGGTATATTCTAAATATAAAACAAATTATACAAGTTTACTACACACTGTGTTTTTTTTCTCTCAGTAGCAATACAGAATCTCAGAATGGTTGCCTGATTGTGGGGTTTAAACCCTGGTCTGTTATATCGATGATACCGGTTTTGAACCCTACTCGCCTCAATTCCCCCAACCCACCCCCCCCAACCTCCTGCTGATGATTTGGGCTACAATTTAATAATCTTTAATTCTGCAAAAAAAAACTGCCTCTCCCCCCCCCCCCCCCCCCCCACCCAGAGACAGTTGGACAGCTCTCAAAAAGGCCTCAAAACATTCACAGTTGAGGCATAAAGAAAAGCCGTTGTAAAAGACAGGCGCAAGGGCTTGAAAAAAATCTTAAATCTTGGTGTGCATTTTGAGTAACTGATTTATTTTAAAGGACCTTGAACAAACTAACACCTGCTAAAGAAGGAGGTTGCGAAAAAAATGTCATCTTACTTTCTGTCTGTTTGTGAGTTTGTGCTATTAATCTAGAAGATAGAGAGGAATAAAACCGATTAATGGATAATCGTTAGTAAAAAAGCCGAACATTTTTTTACACTATAGACCAATGCCTGCCGGACGGACGGCATCATCCCTAAAAAGAGGACATGGTCTCCTTTTGCCGGACGTCTGGTAACCCTAGTCATACAGGGGGCAACTAGTTGAAATATCCACAAACGAGGAACGTAAAACTAATGCTCGAACAAGGATTCCACAAATTATGGGTTACAAAAAGTTTTTATACCCCGCATTATGGGTCATTGTACAGAAGTTGTAGTCCTCTTTCCTGTCTTGTTATTAAGTAATACGTGGATTCATTACCGTAATGAACAGCATGACAAAGAACAGAACTTTGCACTCTTGGGATGGACATAATAATACTAAGGCTTCTACTTGAGTCCGAAGATTAACGAGGAATGCAGTATTTCCCGTGGCTACGCAGCCACAGCTGTGACCTACATATTTTTGTCACATCCAAGGCAAACATAACCATTGTCGCAGGTGGTCGATTTGGATTTTCTTTTCGCGTCTGCGTCTGTCCTCGGCAGCGGATTTTCTTTTGGTCTCAAATGTGTATCCAGGCGGCCTTTGTGAGTGACCTCCAGCTGTCTCGTACTGATGCTGCATGCAACCAGGGCTCTCTTTTATGTCAGCTAAGTCAAGTTGGCGCCTAAGCTGGTCTTTAAAGCGTTTCCGCGGGGCATCTCTGTTACGTCGACCACCTTTTAGCTCACCAACAAAGACTGCCTTCGGCATACGTTCGTCTCCCATACGGGAATCATGCCCAGCGTAACTGTCGGACCATAAGAAGTCCTCTCTATACTGTCCATACAGGCGTTCGCAAGGACATCGCTGTTTGTAGTGCGCTCTGGACATAAATACTTTCATAAATCTCATCCTCCTCATTCAAGTCATTAATTTTTTTTCTAAATTTTTATTTTCAACAAAAATGTTATATCCCACATCTACATAAACGCTACAAGAACAAAATGTGTTTCTTTAAACACATATGATATGCATTTATGTAGCATTTTCATTTAGGGGTCCGTGGGGCAAGTTGGAATATGTAAAACTGTTTCAAAGCGCCGCATGGCATTTTTTTCATCACTGTGTAAGGTGAAAGCTTGCAAACCTTTTATAGAATTTTTAGCTTTGTGCCTTTTTTTTTTCGTTGTTGTACATACAGAATCCCTGAATGTGCAAGCGGACTTATACTGATCATTTTTTTTTTCAATACCCACTTTCAGTTAACAGTAAGTCTAAATACTATTGTTTCTTACTGAGGATGTTCTATATACGTCCGCATAAGCAAAGGGAGAGAAGGTGGACATTGTCACGAATTCGTTTGTCCCTGCCGGCATCCACTCAATGGTCAGCCAATTGATATACGGAAAGTTCGGATAGTCCTGGGCCTTAAACTTCTTGACGTCGCAGACGATTATCAGTCTGTCGTTCTGGGCCACGCTGTTTTTGTTCACTATTTGACTTTTCACTATATCTGTGAGAAGGTGGGACAGTTCAATGGGACGACTTCAGATTTGTTATCATGACCATTATTACATAAGTAATCGATTTTTTGTAATCTTTTTTGGCCATTATTATATTAGTAATCGATTTTTTGAAATCGTTATTTGACCGTTAGTAAATTAGGAATCGATTTATCAAATCGTCTTTTAATAATATATATATTAGTAATGGATTTGTTATCGAAACATTGAGAGCTCTTTGACGTCGATTCTACTAAAATTTCAAAAAAATTCTAAAAGCTCAATGCCATTCTCCACCGATAATTCATTGTATATGCCCTTGTGGAGTTAACACTATTGTTGAAAATTGGTTTATCCAGATATCCGAATAATAAGGAAATAGGTACAAAGCTATATGAATAGCCTATAAATATTTGGAAGGTGATGCTGAGCTGCATAAACCGCTTGACTGCCTATGATGGCTCTTCAAATTTGAAATCCGACTTGATCTGAGCTGTGTTTGCTGAACAGAAGACTTCTTCCAGATCAGGGCTGGAGGCGCCGTGGCTGAGCCTGGATCCCGGGTTTGAATCCCGGTGAACTTTTTTTATTTCGGGATCTTTGGGCGCCTCTGAGTTAACCTAGCTCTAATGGGTACCTGACATTTGTTGGGGAAAAGTAAACCGTATGACACAGAAACAGATGACCTTTACATCATCTGCCCTATAGACCACATGGTCTGAAAGGGGAATATATAAAACTAAATAAGATCAGGGCCTGCAATAGGTAGTCGGAGACCCAAGATGAATTAGAAAAATAAAAAGACCGAAAAATATAATCACGGAATGAATTAAAGCCTTCCGCCATCTATATCTAAATCAACAGATGAACTAAATTCCTTATAGCGTAATTCCCTTAGCGTTCTCTGTGGCATCTTGAATCATAATAGAGACTATTAGAGACATAGAGTTAGGCAGGAGGACGAATTCTGCTATTTTTGAGATGTGATCAAAACTTTACAATTTTATTCTCTACATTCGTTTAAGTCCTGTTCTAGGAGTTGGTTTTCCGTGCTGCCTTTAGGAGCTCAGTAAACACAACTCTGCCCGAGTCGGGTGTCGAACCTCCTCCTAGGTAGCCAAGCCAAGGCAAGCCAAGTTCAACCGCACTTGGCCTCTCGACCACGCTTCCCACCAATATCAATATATAATTCCTAGTCAACCCACGGTGAAGCATACGTCGCTATTTAGTGATGAGTGAACACTTCCTGAAAGACACAGTTGTCCAAATGGAGTGGGTTTGGGCAACGACTCTAAGTGAATGAAACGAAGGAACTCTGGAGAGAGCAACATACAATTGTCCATGACTGAAAACAGGTTTTGGAAGATACAGGCCTATCGTTTTGAACGTTTAGCCTGGGGCTTTATTAATTGTCATGACAACGGCTAATCTAACAGGGAATTGTCTGCGCGTACAGGGAAAGGGCAAATTTGAATCTGATGGAGTCAGGGATATCCGGGGAATAAGGACAGCTTGTGTACTTTTACACTCCAGTACGTTCTGGTGAATGCAACCGCTAAATAGCAGGGATATGGATACACGTTGACCCGGATTGTAAACTCCAGCAGGGTCATGCGGACGTTCACGGAAGTGAATAGTGATAGTAGCGCGAAGTATTTGAGACATCGCCACTATTTCAGCCTCGCCACAGTAAACGCTGGAAGTATTCATGTAGGCCGCGTATTGTCGAGCAGAGTGTAGGACTATGCTTCCGTGAGAACCACGCCCAGGGCGTCGCCATTGTTATTATCCCAATGTTCGCAAACAAAGTTTACAGCCATCTTGCGAAGTTCGAGAGCAACAGTTTCGTCGATGACATTTTTCCAGAAATATGCGACTGATAGAAATACACAGTTACCTATATGTATGTCAAATAAAGGATTTGAGCAATTGTCAATAGGTTATTATGTACATCCCATGCCATTTTCTGAATAAGTTTTTTTTTTCTTTTAAACAATCTAATAGCCTAACTGTAATGTCTCTCTGGATGCATCTTACCGTTAGTTGGGAGGTACACACTATCGGAGAAATGCCGCTCATATTGGTCCATGTAAACGCACCTATACAGACCCACGTCTTTGACACTGGCGTCTTTCACTACCACAACCACCTTCAGAAGGTCTCTGTTGTTGTTGGCGTCGCCATCAAAGAATTGTATGTCCCACTGTCGACCAGTTGGTGTATTCTAGGAGATTTATCAGAGAAGAAAGCACAACTTTGAGACAACATTATCATGATCATAAGAGACAGAAGAACAACTTTACAACTTTATCATGATTAACTGTAATTCATGGAAAGGAATCCAATTGACTCTCACACAAAAGCTGGAAGATCTTGAATTCGCTGATGGCATAGCCCTATTATCACACAGACTACAGGATATGCAAGAAAAGGTCACAGCTTTAAGCAAAGTAGGAAAAAGAGTAGGCCTCAAAATACCCCCCCCCCCCCAAAAAAAAAGTACTTAAAATATACAACAAACAAATTGGGGACATAGAACTGGATTCTCAGACCATTGACCTAGAAGATAGTTTTATATACTTTGGGGATGTCAGTGTATCAGGTGGAACAGATGAAGACATTAAACGTCGTATAGATCTAGCGAGTCAGACTTTTACACACCTAAAAACAACCTGGATATCTCCCCACATATCTAAAAAGACTAAAATAAGAATATTTAATGTGAAAGCGGTCCTACTGTCTGACCAAGACTCAAACTAAGACTTCTTTATTTATCTTTATGCAAATTTGTTGTGATTCTGGTTCTGAAACATGGAGAACAACTGAAGCAGCAACAAAAAAGTACAGACCGTCATCAACAGATGTCTGAGAAATATCCTAAAAATACACTGGTACGACAAAGTAGAAAACACCAAAGCGTGGGTTATGAGTGGACAGAAAGATATAGAGGTGCAGATCTTAGAGAGGAAGTGGAGATGGATTGGTCACACCCTTAGAAAAAATACCAACAACAGAGCTAGACAGGCCTTGGAGTGGAACCCCCAAGGGAACAAGACGTAGAGGAAGACCAAAAAGAACATGGCGACGCAGTGTACTAGATGAAGCCGAGAAGACAGGAAGAACTGGGAAGCCATTACAAAACTAACAAGAGACCGTGGAGAGTGGCGTGTTATTACTGAGGCTCTAGGTTCCATGAGGAACGCAAAGGAAAGATAATGATGATGGTTATCAGAGATGAACGAACAACTTTACAACATCACTATCATGGTCATAAGAGTCTCAAATCTATTTCCCCTTCTAAGTTTTTAATGTACCGTCGCGTTACTAAGGACCTGCCTAACTAACCCTAACTTCTACGCGTCTTACTAATGAGTCAATGCAGTGGAACTCTTCTGTTTTGAAAGAAACACCCGAAACTTGGGAAACGAAACAAATTCTTCCCTTAGCTTTTTTTTTTTATTTACCTAGAACAATTATGGTGGCTCAGTGGCTGAGTGGTAAAACACTTGGTTCGAACTGAGGGGTCCCGGGTTGAAATCCTGGTATTTCAAATTTCGGGATCTTTAAGGCGCCTATGAATCCACCTCGATAACCGCGTACCATAGAAACAAATGACGTTAACAAGAATAAAAGGATACTTAAAATAAAAAAAAACAAATTTCATATAATATCAAAAACGAAAATGACAATAAATGGCTAAATTGAAGTCGATTCAATGAAATCAAATATGCTAACAATAACTTGGATTTCACTGTCTTACTGTCGTTTTTTTCTTAGTCAATGGTTCAAATTTGGCCATGACGGTGAATGCATCTTCTCCTACAAGCTTCCTGTCCAAGGACATTGAATAGAGAATTTTTGTTTCCGGATAGTCGTCTGGGCTGAATCGTTTGATGTCACACGTGACAGTAAAAGTATCATTGGTTGGATCGATACTTTCTTTATTAAGTATTTTAGTATCGTTTTTAGCTATAATATGAAAAGAACAAAAAATTACAAACCAGAGTTATGTTGCAAAAAATTTTTCTAAAATTTAATGTAAATGAAAAATTTGGTTTCTTTATTAAACGTGTTCTGAAAATAAAGTTTAAGTTTTAGTGTTTTTTATTGTTTTTTTTTTACAGTTTTCTCCACGTTAAATACAAAAGTTCCGTTTTCGAGGACCCCCCCCTCCCCGCGCGGCCTTAGTGTGGCACCTTGCTTGTAAGGTCCATGTAAATATCTGAGGACTGTGTCTTGTGATCTCGCTATTGGGTTCATGAGTCTGAGATCGGCCTATTACGTTGCGCTAAACATTTAGTACGTGAAAAATATAACTATTACTAGCCGACCCGCGGCTAACGGAGAGGCCAGTGCTAGAACTGATACGGCGGTACGGTTGTTAGCGGTGAAATCATTTGTACAGTCAGTGTCACAAGTTGCCAGTTGTACAGTCAGTGTCACAAGTTGCCAGTTGTACAGTCAGTGTCACAAGTTGCCAGTTGTACAGTCAGTGTCACAAGTTGCCAGTTGTACAGTCAGTGTCACAAGTTGCCAGTTGTACAGTATTGGCTGGAATCGGCTGTGATTTAATGAAAATTAAAGAGCTACGTTATTTTGGAGCCCTGATTTGTCAATTTCTTTGAGTTGGTAGTTCCGCTGGAGCAGTACGCAGAAAGCCAGGATAGTTAGAATCGTTACAATATATCTCTATCTATCTATCTATCTATCTATCTATCTATCTATCTATCTATCTATCTATCTATCTATCTATCTATCTATCTATCTATCTATCTATCTATCTATCTATATCTATCTATCTATATCTATCTATCTATCTATCTATCTATCTATCTATCTATCTATCTATCTATCTATCTATCTGTCTATCTATATATCTATCTATTAATATATATATATATAAGGGGTGAGATAGATAATTTAATTATTAAATATCAGTGTAATATGTATCATCTGCAGCACTTACTGTAAAACAAACTTTAGTGGTTTAAATAAAAGTAAATTAGAACTTTTTCGATACGCTCACAGTTAAAGAGTATGTGAAAGTTGAATACTTCGCAATAAATCTGAATCAATATTTTTGTCGAAACCAAAACGAGTAGTCTCTAACTGCAGTTTTATTTTTATTTCCAAAAAGTCTTTAAAATGATGTTCTAGACTTGTAAAGCCATTGGTCAATCGGAGCTTGATGATAAGAGTGATGAGCACATATTAATCAGCGTCGTGACGGCTGAGTGGCAAAATGCTTGGCTTCCGAATCGAAGGGCCTCGAATAAAAACTAAAATTTTAAATTTCTGAATTTTCAGGACGCCCCTGAGTCCACCCAGTTCTGATGGGTACCTGACATTAGTTTGGAAAAATATTGGCGGTTTGGATTTCGAACCGAGGTCCCGGGTTCGAATCGTGGTAAAGACTGGGACATTAATTTCGGGATCTTTGGGTGCCTCTGACTCCATCCAAAGTTCTAATGGGTACCTGACATTAGTTGGGGAAAGTAAAGGCGGAGGTTCGTTGTGCTGGCCACATGACACCCTCGAATACCGTCGGCCCTAGAAACATGATATTTACACCATCTGCCCAATAGGTTGCAAGGTCAATGAAGCACGCATGTTTATCAATTTAGTAGTCAAGGCTTACGTTTGAGTGTAAGCGTGAAGGGGTCAGAATATTTCTGATCCTTATATTGGTCACTGTAAGAGCATCTGTAACGACCAGCATCTGCTTCTCTGACGTCACGGACGTAGATAGTAATGGAGAAATCGTACATGTCTGCTGTGTCCCCAATCACAAAATGGATCTCCCAGTGGCGTCCATCCGGAATGTCCTGGTCATTGAAAGACAACACAAGTTGAAGTGAGCTATATTATATCAACTCTGTCTGTCTGCTACAGTTTGCGTACACGTTTTTAACTATTTGGTTTGATATCGAAAAATGTAAATAAGTGCTACATATTGAGAGCTGTGACTGTATATGAGAAGTTATTTCCCTTATTGCGTTTTGAAGACGCTTCCTTTTTCTCCCTCTTCCCATTCTCGGATCAAGCGGAAATTTCGCATAACTTTTCATTTTCGATAAGTGGTAATTAATCTTGTTTTGTATAGAAAAAAAAGGAGCTTATTTATGCAGTGCTGAGATTTCAGAAGAACGTTCCACTTGCTTTTGAATGAACTTATAATTTTTTTTATAGTCAACAATTTGAATCCTTTATTTTGACAACTTTTAATATTTCCTTTTGAGCGTAAAATTTCACAAGCAAACTTGTATCGGGAGACGCGATATTTTACTAAAATTTAAGTTTCTGAAATTAAGAATCCCAGTCATCATAAGGATTTAAATTCGGGTTCCCTCTGTTAGGAAGCCACCCCGCCTACGCCCTCCGTAATACAAAATCTTTCTTTAATTAATATAATCTTAATTATGTAATTAATGTAATTAATGAATATGAACAGTACTTCACGTGAATTTATTATCTATTTAGTATTAATTAGACTTTAAAATGATTTGGTCATGGATGAAAAAAAAAGATCTAGATGAGCGGTGACCTTTGTTTCCCACGCGTCAATTTTATTTTCACGTCTAATTCAGAGTCGCTATACAAACGTTTTTTCCAAAGACATTACCTCCTTTTTAAAACTTATAGAGCGGTTTTTTTTATCCTCTTCAAAATGATGAATGTTAGAGAATGAATATATAGATCTACTACACTTTATAATATTCCATTGATAGGTCTTTAGATCTAGACTACGATTTAGAAACCCCATTGACAGCGAAAAACATGCTGGGAATTACTCCCTTAGAGCACGTACAAGGATAGCCTTTGTGTCGACCATGAACCAGTTATCTATCTAAGCCTTGTCCCAATCGTCCTTCGTGTAGAACTCTGCATTCGTATCTAGACTACGAAGAAGATGGGCTAAATTTTCCTGGACATTAATAATTAGGAAACTCTTCAATGAATGCAGAAATACCCAAAGACACAAAGTCCGTTCAAGATAAATATTTTCTCGTTCTCTAGCTAATTTTTTTTTTTGCTTTGAAAAAATTATAACGGTCAAACTAGAGTAATGTAGCCAACGAGCTAATAATTCTTTTCCAAGCGATATTCACCAACTGTGAAATTTCTAGGAAAATCGTCAAAACCATTTCCGTTCTCCGTGTCCACCCACCAAAGTTTTAGATGTTGGATGTTTCCAAGAAGTTACGAATTGAATAGAGGCATTTTAAAAATGTTTGGAGGTCCGAGATAGGATAGAATTCTTCCCTTTTAAGGATCATCAAAAGCATGTAAAACAAACATATATTTGAACATTTGAACACAGCATCGCTTAAAGTTGAGTGCTTTGGAGCACAGCGTCTAGGGTTCCATTATGAACAGACAAGATATGCCCCTCGGAACAAAGTTTGGATGCCAGTGTCTTATAAATTTTGCCGCCAGAAGGCCATGTTTTTCATGTCTTCCAGAGAATTCCATGGAGGGCGCGGTGGCTGAGTGGTAAAACGGGTTCGAATCCTGATGAAGACTGGGATTTTTAATTTCATGATTTTTGGGCATCATTCTTGGAATGTATCAAGCTTCCTAAATATTTAAACATGTCTACGTTTTCGAACTTTTGATTGTTAATATTAATCTATTGTTCTTCTGCGTGATAATTCTTTTGTCATTGGAACAGACTTGGCTTTGTTGTCATTTATTTCAAGTCCTGCTGGTCGAGTAGATTCTTCCAGTTGTGCGAAAGCTCTAGTAATGTCAGAAGTTTGTTCACCCAATAAAGCAAGATACTGTAGAGGTTGGCTGTATATTGTCAATATTTGATTTTTTTTTTGGAATATCGGCACAATCTAGGCCATGTCGTTCCCATAACCCCTCAAGGGTTATTTCCTCGTTATAGCTCAAGAGCTAAATATACAGCTAAGTTATTGAAAATAAAGCCCATTCACATAGTAAAAAAATTATATAATTTAATAAAAAATCTCTTGTAAGTATCTTTATAAGTACTTTGCCCGATCCCACCTCCAGGATAAATCCCAGTATTTTCACATCGTCGACATAACCAAACAATATTTTGAAGTTGTCTGCTCCAAAAACTTTTCCGTAAATATCCTGGTATCTGGCAATCAAAGGGGATAAGTTCCTGTTGGTTGGGAACCTATGTTATAAGTTCCTGTTGGTTGGGAACCTATGTTTTCTCTTCTGAAGCAGTTAGTGATTGTTCCCTTTGTGTTTATTTGTATACTCCTTATTACGTTTTCTAGAGTGAGTGAAATGCATGAAAGTGAGTCTCCTTGTCTTGGTCCGCTTTTAATCCCGAATTCCCGTGTATTAAGACTTTACTTTTTGAGTTGTTGAATGCAATATATAAAAGTTTGTTGGGTTTTCCATAATCATGTAGTGTTTAATTGGAGAAACAACAAGATTTCCTCTTTATGAAATACAATAATTAGATCCTCAAGTAGAGATCACGAAACGATTAAGTACACACTAAATACCAATCAATCCTACACTTGATTCATTTCAATTTCATTACTAAATTCACAACAGTAGACTTAACATGAGGATTGAAACTTATAAGCTGAACAAGTTGTTTTATCATATGGTCCTCCCTTGTGTTTAGATTCTTTCTTACAAGCAAAAAGTAAAACAAAATACTTAAAAAGAGCAGCGTTTTATCACTCGATACTGCAATTTTATCTCCCTCCTTTTCTATATAAAACAAACACAATTAGCTAATAACCACTTATTGATTAACTAATTATTTTTTTTTCATTGATTCATGCGTTGTCATCGAAATAGAAAATTGTGCAAAAGTTCAACTTGCTCAAAGAAAGGGAATTGGGATAAAAGGTTAAATAAAAAATCCACCCAGACAGACAGACGGAGTGAGTTAATATAAGCTTTATAAAAAAATAGTTTTTTTCTAATAGACAGGAAAGAAACAAACTTTTCTACATTTAAGTTCCCAGCTTATTTTTTTGACTGCCTCTTCAATTTGTAGTTCTATTGAGAATTAACACTACCCTTTCTCGACATATAATGACATTTGAATGATGTTGTCGATACTATTCAATTATTCTTATCACTTATAACAGGTATAGATGCTATCTTTATTGATCTCAAACTCGGCCCCGAGAAACTAAATAACACTTGTTGGTATCCTAGTGTCACGTAACATAAAGCAGCTAGTACATTAAGTTTATTTTTAGATTTAATATTTGCAGCGCAAGGTCATAGCTGTATGTTGTTGACACGTTTATTTAAAACGATGACGGTTTTGCCGTAAGCTTTAAAAATAGTTTGGATGATAATAGAAGAAGAGGCAAGAAGAAGTATTTAAAAACTTGCATATTTAGTTTCAAGAGAGATCCGCGACTAGAGTAAAGGAATTTTAATTGAATAGCATTGTACATAGTGTGAATATTAGTTAAGTGGTTCCGCAAGGTTTTTATTGTCGGAAGTGGTAATGGATGTAAGCACTCCACTAACTATGAAATGCTTCCTGATCGCATGCGTCTCAATAAGCATATGACAAGCAGTCCAATCCCTGGCCTTCACGTGTGGCTCTGATATTGAGTCCGGCGGAACTGTTCTCACAAACAGGAGAAGGGGCAAAGGCGTGTAACTGGCGCCTTAACCAGTAGGCTTCGCGAGGGAGGGGCTCGTTAGCCATGGCTGGCTACCCACCTAAAAGAATGAAAACTCTGAATTGAAACCTCTGTTGCCTTGCAGCTTTGCCCATTCATGGGAAAGGCTTCGGGAATCAACCCTGAGGAAAAATCAGGAGCTAGCGACTCAGTTTGCATCACCCAGTGAGACACCCTGTCAGAACCTGCTGACCCCAAACCCTATCGGCACTGCCGTTCCTTTGGATACATCAGCTGCGTAAAGAGGGTGGAACTGATGTGTGGGCGACATCGTTCCGACCACAGCTAATCCCAGGCATTAATCTAATTACCATGAAATGATCCATAGTCGCAGAAGGAGGCCATAGATATTAGTAAAGTGATTCAAAGTTCCGTTTTAAATTTATACATTGAAGTAGTTTCTCCGGCATCACGATATTGTTTGGGGATTCTTACATGTTTAATTAATTATATTATAGGAAAATTAAAATATCAGAAACGCATTGTCTGGTCAACACAATCTCATCGTAATATCAACCAAGACGTGGCAATCAACCAAGACATCGTGGCAATCAACCAATACATCGTGACAATCAACCAAAACATCGTGGCAATCAACCAAGACATCGTGGCAATCAACCAAGACATCGTAACAATCCACCAAGACATTGTGGCAATCAACCAAGACATTGTGGCAATCAACCAAGACATCGTGGCAATTAACCAAGACATCGTGGCAATCAACCAAGACATCGTGACAATTAACCAAGACATCGTGACAATTAACCAAGACATCGTGACAATCAACCAAGACATCGTGGCAATCAACCAAGACATCGTGACAATCAACCAAGACATCGTGGCAATCAACCAAGACATCGTGACAATTAACCAAGACATCGTGACAATCAACCAAGACATCGTGGCAATCAACCAAGACATCGTGACAATCAACCAAGACATCGTGGCAATCAACCAAGACATCGTGGCAATCAACCAAGACATCGTGGCAATCAACCAAGACATCGTGGCAATTAACCAAGACATCGTGACAATCAACCAAGACATCGTAACAATCCACCAAGACATCATGGCAATTAACCAAGACATCGTGACTATCAACCAAGACATCGTGGCAATTAACCAAGACATCGTGACTATAGACCAAGACATCGTGGCAATCAACTAAGACATCTTGGCAATCAACCAAGACATTGTGGCAATCAACCAAGACATCGTGACAATCAACCAAGACATCGTGGCAATTAACCAAGACATCGTGGCAATCAACCAAGACATCGTGGCAATCAACCAAGACATCGTGGCAATCAACCAAGACATCGTGGCAATCAACCAAGACATCGTGACTATCAACCAAGACATCGTGGCAATCAACCAAGACATCGTGGCAATCAACCAAGACATCGTGGCAATCAACCAAGACATCGTGGCAATCAACCAAGACATCGTGGCAATCAACCAAGACATCGTGACAATTAACCAAGACATCGTGGCAATTAACCAAGACATCGTGGCAATTAACCAAGACATCGTGGCAATCAACAAAGACATCGTGGCAATTAACCAAGACATCGTGGCAATCAACGAAGACATCGTGACTATCAACCAAGACATCGTGACTATCAACCAAGACATCGTGGCAATCAACCAAGACATCGTGACAATTAACCAAGACATCGTGGCAATCAACCAAGACATCGTGGCAATCAACCAAGACATCGTGACTATCAACCAAGACATCGTGACTATCAACCAAGACATCGTGGCAATCAACCAAGACATCGTGGCAATCAACCAAGACATCGTGACAATTAACCAAGACATCGTGGCAATTAACCAAGATCGTGGCAATTAACCAAGACATCGTGGCAATCAACTAAGACATCGTGACAATTAACCAAGACATCGTGACAATTAACCAAGACATCGTGACAATCAACCAAGACATCGTGGCAATCAACCAAGACATCGTGGCAATCAACCAAGACATTGTGGCAATCAACCAAGACATCGTGACAATTAACCAAGACATCGTGGCAATTAACCAAGATCGTGGCAATTAACCAAGACATCGTGGCAATCAACTAAGACATCGTGGCAATCAACCAAGACATCGTGGCAATCAACCAAGACATCGTAACAATCCACCAAGACATTGTGGCAATCAACCAAGACATCGTGGCAATCAACCAAGACATCGTGGCAATTAACCAAGACATCTTGGCAATCAACCAAGACATCGTGGCAATCAACCAAGACATCGTGGCAATTAACCAAGACATCGTGACAATTAACCAAGACATCGTGACTATCAACCAAGATATCGTGGCAATCAACTAAGACATCGTGGCAATCAACCAAGACATCGTGGCAATCAACCAAGACATCGTAACAATCCACCAAGACATTGTGGCAATCAACCAAGACATCGTGGCAATCAACCAAGACATCGTGGCAATTAACCAAGACATCTTGGCAATCAACCAAGACATCGTGGCAATCAACCAAGACATCGTGGCAATTAACCAAGACATCGTGACAATTAACCAAGACATCGTGACTATCAACCAAGATATCGTGGCAATCAACCAAGACATCGTGACAATTAACCAAGACATCGTGACTATCAACCAAGATATCGTGGCAATCAACCAAGACATCGTGGTAATTAACCAAGGCATCGTGGCAATCAACCAAGACATCGTGGCAATCAACCAAGACATCGTGGCAATCAACCAAGACATCGTGGCAATCAACCAAGACGTGGCAATCAGCAAGGTATCGTGTCATCTAAACGTCTCGGTAGGTATATTCTCTTCCTAGCTAGAATTTCTTATTTCTTAAAGAATCTAAATGACTATACCGTTACTCTTCTATTTGGGATCTTGTCTAGAAAAGGTCGAAATCGAGCCATGGTGGTGTAAGCATCTGACCCATCAATCTTTCGTTCTACCATCAAATCTTCCATAAGTGGTGACTTTGGAAGACCTGGTCTCTGGAACTTGTTCCTGTCACATTGCACGATGAAAGAGTCGCCCGGTCCAATGCTTCCCATGTTTACAATTCGACCCTGAGCTTGTATGGAGAAGAAAATAGAAATCTGTGAACATGCAAAACTAAGGACTCTTGAATTAGAGGCACGCTTGTATCGTCTCTGTTTTTGCAGCGCACTATTTTTATTTTGTACAACACTTTAGAGACTGATATACACAGAGCCGGATTTAAGTAAGTGGCGGCCCCGAGGCAGGATTTTTGTGGAGGTTTTTACACTTTTTCAAAAGCTTGAATAAAATATTCCCATATTATTATTTATAAGTATGCCATATTTTAGAATAAAAGGAAAAGTTTTTGCGAGCCCCGAAGATCTTGTAATATGGCCATAGCTTTTAAGTTTTTTAAAATTTTTTTTTATTTTACTGTAGTCGGAATATTATAATGGGGTCCAATCTCATTTTCCTTCTCTTTTTAACAAATTTCATAAACATATCTTGGTCTAAAAGCTTTTGCATATTAAGAGAACACTCTAACATCATCTGCCACTTCCTAACCACAATTGTAACCAGTGTAACCAACTGTAAAATTTAAAACAGCGTCAGTAAAGATGCGAAAAAAATAAGTGGAGTCTTGTGAGTCTTAAACGCTGTCCGCAGAGCTAGAGAGGAGGATCATAGCAATGGAATTGAGATGCTACAGATGGATCCTTGATGTCACGCTCAAAGACAGCATCACAAACCAAGAGATTAGAGACAGGGTTACTGCAGCAATTGGACCCCATGATGACCCGCTAACTATAGTAAAAAAAAAACGCAAGCTTAAAATCTATGGCCATATTACAAGATCAAAGGGGCTCGCAAAAACCTTCCTTAAGGGAACAGTACCAGGAAAAAGAAGAAGAGGCAGACAGAGAAAGCGATGGGAGGACAACATAAAAGAATGGACGGGCCTACCATTTAAAAAGGGGTTCTAACTAAGGCAAAAGAAAGGGAGGAATGGAGAAAGTCGGTCTACTAGTCTTGCATGGTATCCCAACGCTTCAGTAGACAAAGGGATAGGTAAAGGTAAGGTAAAGTAAAATCACAGCCATTACTGTAATATTGGTCTAAACTGCCCACAGGGTGCGACGAAGAAGGTCACTGTTCAGGCCTACAATGACAATAGGTCTTGGTTCATACCCTGTCCGCCGCGGCCTGTTCGCTACCATCGTCGTTTAGCGGGAGGTCTGGACTAGTAGTAAATTATCTAAAAGGAACTTTCGGAAGATTTAAACACTTTACAGTGGATAGTATCAACTCTTTTCCCGCTCCACAATGAGAAATCTTCAATATTTCAACTAAGGACATGCATTTTTAAGATTTCATATAAACAAAATCAACACCACACACACCCAACCTTCGAAAAACACCAATGAAACCTTTAAGGAACTGTCAATAGCACCCGCTTTCAGTAGCCCAAGAATGATTTCACTGAAAACAAGAGTCTATCTCAAGAACCTAGAATAACCAACAATCATGGAGTTCGGGACAGTTGTAAAAGCAAAAGAGCGGTCGACTTTTTCTTGGCAAAATAGCTGGCTAGAAGAAGAAATAGAAAGGTGTACATTTTTTAACAGCAGGGCCGGCCTTAGGTCATTAGAGGCTCTAGGCCAGGGGTTCTTAACCTGTGGGTCGCGAGTGGGGGATTATAAAAAGGGGTCGCCGAGCATAAAAGGTTGAGAACCGCTGCTCTAGGCGAAGCGAATTAGGTGGCATCAAATTAAATGGAAAAATAAAAAGCTAAAAAATTACAAATACGCTTTTCGTTTTCGATAGTCAAGCTCACAATTCAACACTTTTGACAAATAATAAGGAACAAAAAGGGTCTGCTAACCAGGGGCGTAGCTTGACATTTTTCGTCATTTGGGGAACTGTGGGGGGGGGGGGCTTGACATCTTAGGGGGCCCCTGCATTTAGCGCAATATTTAATGTAAAAAGACACTGATTTGGAGGCCCCCTCAAGTGGAGGCCTGGGGGATTTTCAAATTCTGCCCCTCCTTCCCCCACCCTAGCTACGCCACTGCTCCTAACACAGGAAGTCTGAAAAAGTACATCTAAACATTCTAAATACTCTTTATTCATTGTAGAGACTTAGAGCTTTGCTATGTTTGAGATTTAATCCTAGTAGAGCAATTTTTTTTTTTAGTCCTGTGAGAGGCCCCCTGTTTATCGGTGGCCCTAGGCGTCTGCCTACTTTGCCTATAAGGCCGGCCCTGCTAACAGTATGCCGATAGTTTGTTTAAAGAATTTCCTACCATAAGCTCTCAGAAAAAAATTGTCGCTGTAAATTTTCCTGTTAAGCGGATCGACGTAGTAGCACCTGTACAGACCAGCATCTTTGTAGTTTCCATCATTTACCACGATGACTATCCTGATTTTGTCTCTGTTATCGAATGAGTCGCCATTTAGAAATTGAAAGTTCCAATTGCGTCTATATGTTAAGTTCTAAAAATATTAAAAAAACAAACAAATGAGGTTAAACCGAAATGAGTATGTAAGTATATATGTTGTAGGCGTAGTTGTACCTCTGCCCATAATCTATAACAGCAATTGTATGTTCACATAGTACTACCGCTGCAAAGAGTCAGTTCACACGCCTGTAGTATAATCTAGCACACTTCTAGCCTATTGAATCCACATTTAACTCAATCTAGCCCACTTCTAGCACCATTAAATTCATCTCTAACTCAATGTAACACACTTCTAGCACCATTAAATTCATCTCTAACTCAATGTAACACACTTCTAGCACCATTGAATCCATCTCTAACTAAATCTAGCACACTTCTAGTACCATTTAATACACCCTAATCACATCTCTTAATACATCTCTATTTAAAACACCTTTAACCTGTGTCACCACGAGGGTTGTGGCCGCATGAGAGCAATAGTTAAATAAAAACAAAATGCGGGCTCATATGTGTTTGGTGTTTTATTTTGTACTATCCCAATATGACCCGCGGAAGAACATTATACGGTATACCCGTTCAGCCGATATCTTCATAGCTAACAGGGGTGCGGTGGCTAATTGGTTGAGCGCTCGGCTTCCGAACCTGGGGTCCTGAGTTCAAATCTCGAGGAAGACTGGGATTTTGAATTCGGGGATTTTTAGGGCGCCCCTGAGTCCCTCCAATTCTAATGGGTACCTGTTGAGGAAAGTAACGGCGGTTGGTCGTTGTGTTGGTCACATGACACCCTGCTCGTTAACTGTTGGCCATAGAAACAGATGACCTTAACATCATCTGCCCCATAGATGGCAAGGACTTCATAGACTCTTCCGATAACTAATATAAAATACGAAAAATTTTTCAAAGTAAATAAATTGTATCAAGATTGGTCTAACGGTTTTGTTTTCTATGAGTAACATATATGCATACATACTCCTTACATTGTGCTTCGCATAGTAGATTGGGAGGTCGCACAAGTCATCAATTACCCTAGTTATGCTGCTTGGGTTTTAAGAGTAACTTATGGCAACCATTTTTTTTGAAAATCGTCAATTATGAAGCTTTACTGACAGTGTCCTTTTGATCTCACCGTGACTTTCTTGTACTCTTCCAAGGGAGCGAACGGAGAATACTTGGCCATGAGTTGGAAATTCTCTTCCCATGTGGGTCTCCTCTCAGCGGCCAACGTCACAACATAGGGGGATCCGGGATAGTCCTCTGTTCGAAACTTCTGTATGGTACATCTCACAGTAAAAGACTCGTTTTGACCGACGCTAAATCTGTCAACCACGTGACATGTGCCTGTTTCCGTACAGAAAAGGGGAGAGAATAGCTTTGGTCTCATGTACTTTCTTAAAGAGATAAATACAATTATTTAACTTTATTGTACAATAGTTATCATTTGCGACATTAATGACATTAACGTTCAATGTTACAAAAACAAACAAAACAACAACAACCAAAAAAACAACAGCTTTTTAGTATTCAAATTATTTATAGCTTAAACTGTAAATGGTATGAGGATATAATTAGGCGAAGTTCTATTTTTGTAAACAGTCTATTTCATAGTTTCATAAACAGACATTGTTGTCGGAAACAAAAAAATAAAAGGGGATTGTTGTAAAAAATGTTGAATGTCTTAAAAATTAGGAGTTATGTTTTTGTAGAAAAAACTATGGCATTGTCGCAAAATACTAGTAGACAAACAGACAATGATGTATTGCTTTAAAAAGATAGCTATGTTAATTTCTTATTAAAACATTGTTGCATTGTCGTAAATAGACATGATGCATTACCGTAAACAGGCAGTGCTGTATTGTCGTAAACAGATAATGTTGCATTGTAAACAGTTTATTTGTTAGTCATATAGCGACATTAATGCATTGTCGTAATCAGAGAGTTTTATACAGTCGTAAAAAGGCAGTTTTGTATTGTCAATTCTGACAAGTGAAAAAAAAAAAGGTTTTTAATAATAATTTATCAAAATAATAATATTGAACAAAGTGATCTTACTTAACGCGATCCACGAGTACACTGTCAATAAGAAACAGCTGTTAATTCTCTGTGGGATGGATCTCTGTATAAAAAAAACAACAAAAAAAATATACGGTGGTATTTATATTTTACATTTTCTTCAACAGCATACCCAGTGCTTTTTTTTGTAACAAAATAGGTGCCGGTACTCAGTGATGGATTGACTAACTTTTAACTACTAATAAATTAATAATAATCGATAAAATGCAAGAAAAGTAATATTTTTTTCCCACATTGAAAAAGGTGCTGTACGCCGTACCGGTGCCTGCCGTCACACAAAAAAAAAAGCCCTGGTTCTTACCTACACTCAACTAGTTAGACAAGAATAAATCTAAACACTGATATTTTTATTTGGTTGAGCCGAGACCCATCGTTATAGAAGGCCGGAACACTGACCTGCGACGTCACAACCTATGGGCTATTTAGACCAACAGCTTATTGTCACGTCACAGCTTTTTTCCCCATTGTCCCTAGCTTTCTTTTTTTGAACCACCTTTTCTCACATAGTGTGGTCTAAGGGTCTATGTTCCCTATGTTCGATGTTTGGATGCAGTCAAATGGGACTTCAAAGCAGCGGGCATCGATGCTGACTACTGGGAAGACCAATACTATATAATTACGCATTTTAGTCTAATGTAGTCCCTTAAGGGTTATTTCCCCTTTATAGCTAAATAGCTAAATGTTGTACAGCTAAGTTATTCAAAATTAGCTCCATTTATAGCTCAAATAGTAAAAATAGTAAAATGTACCATTGTATTCAAGGGATTGGTGTTTAAATTAAGAACCGACATCACTCCTCCTTACTAATTAAATTAATTTCATTAGTTAAATCCTAAAGGGGAAACCACGAAAAGATCCAACACACACTACATCTATGTAGTGAGCAATAATAAACATTATAATGTTGCAAGGAGCAGAATAAGTAGGTCACGGCCACTGGCGGATCCAGAACTTCGGAGTAGGGGGGGGGTGATTTTTTTCCAAACCCTAACCCTAACCCCCCAGTAAACCCTAACCCTAAGCATAAACTCGCTTACAGTATATAGATAACTCTCAAAGTTATGCATATATTAGAATGTTTAAAAAAGCAGTGTTTCTCAACCTTCGGCGAAAAAAGCAGACAAAAACAGCAACGTTAAGGCCTTTCTCTTGTCAGCTAGGGGGTCTGGGGGAGCGCTATAAGCTCCCCCAGTGGGGATCGCCAAAATCGTTTTTTTGCTTTCTTCACTGCAGAACCGCATTTCCTGATATCTACAGCTTATTATTCATCCTATTCAATAAAAAGGATCTTTTGAATAATGTTTTACTTGAAAATATTCTAATATGACCTTATAGGCCCTTACTACCGAAAACAACCGATTTGTTCCTTGAAAAAATAAGATACCTGACATATTATTTCGATTAAGGCTTTGAGGATCGCAGTCGAAAAAAAAATTTGAAAAAAAAAACAGCCATGTTGAGGCCTTTCCCTAGATAGCTAAGGGGTCAGGGGATCTGAGGCCTTTCTCTTGACAGCTAGGGGGTCTGGGGGAGCGCTGTAAACTCCCCCATTGAGGATCAGTTGCCCCGACGCCAAAATCGTTTTCTTGCATTCTTCACTGCAGAAACGCATTTCCTGATATCTACAGCTTATTATTCATCCTATTAAGATAGGACCTTTTGAATAATTTATTTTACTTGAAAAATATTCTAATATGATTTTACATGCTCTTACTACATCGCAAATACAACCGATATGGAATAACTTGAGGAACGTCGACGAAAAAAACATCTATCTGAAAAAAAATTTTTTTTTTAAAAAAAGCTCATTTGTAAGTGAGTAGGCATGTTTGTAATTTGGTTTTCTACAGAACTATAATTCAAAGCTCTAAAAAAAATATTTTGGAAGTGGGAGGAGAAATTAAGTGAACCAATTAATTTTACACAAATTTTTTTTTCATTTTTAGTATTCAAGCATAAATTGTGAGTTATTGTTCCAAATATTTTTTTACAACAGAAAAATATTAGTTTGAGTAAAGGTTGAAAAGATGACTAGGAAAATAATATTTGGGTTCAGAACTCATTTCAATTGTTACTCTTATTATGAGAAATTTCATATGAATTCTAAATTTTCCAAAAAAAAACGTCTTTCTTAAAATAACTATGATGAATTCGTGTGCAATTACATAAACTCTGTCGCCACATCTTTTCATTCGACATTATTTACAAATGGATTAAAACATCAATATATAGCTTATATTATATAGATATTCAACTAATTTTGTTCAAAAAATATGATTTCTCCATAAAAATAGGACCGCCCTACCCCATTCAGAGGGCTAGAGTGGGGAGGGCAGCAGAAGCAATCGCCTCCCCCCCTCCACCTCACCGAATCGGCTAAGATACCAGAAGTGTAGCAACAGAATATAAAAATTATATATTGTAATTCAACTAATTTTGTTCACAAACTATGATTTCCCCATAAAAGAAGAACCGCCCCCCCCACTCAAAGGGTTTAGGTGGGGATGGCAGTAGATGTATTTGCCCCCCCCCCCCCAACCCAATCGGAAAACAGGGGAACGACATAATATAAGGATCGGTTAAAACACCAATAACACGGTTTAATCATATAGATATTTAATTGATTCTGTTAGCAAGCTGGGATTTCTACCAATTTATTGGACCGCCCCCCCCAACTCGAAAGTTTATGGGGTGGGGGGGGGGCGGGATCGATGCCATCACCCCCTCCCGACCCCACCAAATCGGCCAACATACCTGAGGGGGGGGGGCGAAATAATCTAAAAATAGGTTGAAATATAAATAATTAGCATATATTATTAACATAAATAATAAATTCGTATACAAATTGTGTGAATTCTATACTAAAATTCGTCCGCAACCCCTCCCCTTCGGGGGGACTGGGTCGGCCGAGTGGGGGGGGGGGCGATCGCCCCTACCGCCTCCCCCCCTGGATCCGCCAGTGGTCAAGGCTGGGTTTGTATTGTCGCACTCATCCGTAACTTAATTGTCTTAATTTCTTAATTAAATTTGATTTCTCATCTAAAATCTTAATCCTCATTGCACCCATCCTTAATCTATGAAATGTATGCATTATTACCACATGCTCTATATTAAATTTGGTATTTGGTGTAACTATTTAAAATGAACCATTAATCTAGAATCTATATAAGGATTCTATAGCTAAACTCTATTATCTATCTAGATCTAGATCTAACTCTAAATCCTTGTTATGTATTATTAATATTACATCAGATACCATTCTTAGTTTCATATTTATCATGAAACAATTAGATCTCTTTTTATTGTATTGCTCTACGAAATGGTTGGATGCTGTAATGTTCTTTGATAGACCTAGCAGGACATACTGACTCTCTATCAATCATCTATTTAATTCTATTATTTAGTTTTGTGCCATTAGATCTAAAATGTTGTTGCTCACCATGTTATGATGGGCCACATGTGTATGTTTCATTGCTTCCTGTGGGGTGGAATCGGGATTCAATGGCGGTGCTCAACAGTGCAAGTTCGAGATAGTGTTTTATGGTGCGCATCTGAAAATGTTTGTACAGCTATGGAAACAAATCGTACGACGACTATGGCATATGTTGTGAAGCATTTCTATATGTGGCCGTGAGCCCTTATTTTTTTAGAGACCCTTTTGCCCGCAAAGTTTACAAACTGTGAGATGGAGTAGCCAATTTGTTTTGTCGGATGAAAATATCTTGAGTTGCTACCATGTCTTTCCACATTCTACCTTTAAGAGTTTGGACTCTTGTCTTATTTTATAAATTACAGACGCTTTTTTAGAAAGAGAAGATAATTACATTCGATGCTTATACATGTGATAATTAATCAAGTCGTGCATGTTTTATATGTCCACCGCTTTAAGATTCCTTATGAGATGGAACATAGACCTAGATATAGTTTAAACTTTTATCTAGCATTTATCCAATTTTCTAGTAAAATTAATATTTATAACAATTCAACCAGTAAAAGAAGCAAAATAAAAAAAACAGCAACAACAAAGCCTACCTAATGGGAAGAACTGTACATTTACAACTATATATTACAATAAAACAGAGTTGATTTCCCATTTTTATATCAAGCAACTTAATTTATTACCAATAATTAATTGACTAATTGGTTATTTCGTTTTTAATGATTAATGTTTTGTTAGGTACAATAACTTATTGTGCACAGTTTCAGCTTATCCAAGATTGGGTGTGTGAGAAATAAAGTGTACAATTATTTAATGGGACAAAACCCCACACATTTAGCCAAATATCTGAATACTACACGATTTATTTGCCTTGTGGGTATAAAAGATAATAAATAAATGAATAAATAAATAAATAGTTGGTTTATTTTTTGTATTGATTCTTGTTTTGTCAGGTACAGTGATTTGTGATTTGTGATTTTGGGCACATCGGCACAATTTAGGCCATGTCGTGCCTGCAGTCCCTCAAGGGCCACTCTCCCTCCACACAGCAAAGGCCAAATTCCATACAGTCAAATCATTAAAATCAAGGTCTATTCACAGTTAAAATAGTAGAGGTAGTAAAAATTTAATAATTTGGTAAAAATCTAATGTAAATAGTACATGTCTACAGAATTCATAAATCAGATCTTCGTAGACAACCCCACTTCCCGGATAAAGCCCAGTACCTTCCCAGGGTCGACATTATTGAATAGTGTTTTTAAATTAGTGGCTCTAAAATATTTTTCCCTGACATCCTGGTATCTGGGGCAGTCGATGAGGATATGTTCCACAGTGAGGTGAGAGTCACAATACTCACAAAGTGGGGGCTCTTCTTTCTTCAGCACAAAAGAGTGCGTGATGTAGGTGTGGCCAATCCTAAGTCTGGACATGGTCGTGCAAACCACGCCTTGTCAGACCCTTAGATGTGGACCGCCACCTGACATCCGCCACAATCTGCCTGAGTTTATTGTGAGTCTCAGCCTCCCATCGGTCCTGCCACTCTTGGTAGATGGCAGAGGCAATACTTTGTCTCAGGTCTGAGCAGGGAATTTGAGTTCCTGACACCGCATGATTTAGGGCTCTCTTTGCTTCTCTGTCTGCGGCTTCGTTTCCCTCAATGCCCACATGGGAGGGGACCCAGATGAAGGTGACATCCGTATGGTCGGCTGTTATTTGGTCCAACAGCTTCAGGCTCTTATGTACCAGTGGAATGTCAGTCTTCATCCGCCCCAAAGCTTGCAATGCAGATTATAAATTTCCTCCTTTCTGATGCTTTGACGGCCATAAGTGCAAGCGATATTGCATGCAATTCGGCCGTAAAGATGGAGCAGCCATCGGGGAGTCTACGGGAGATTGTTTTGTTCCGAAAGGAGCAGGCACACGCGACCTTTCCATCCATTTTGGATTCGTCTGTGTAGATGGTGCCACAATCTCCGTAGCTCTCTTGCAGTTCCCTAAAGTGGACTTGTAGTATGCTTGGGTCTGTATTTTCTTTTTTGAAATTAAGGAGGGATAAATTTAATTTGGGTTTATTCATTAGCCAAGGAGGATTCTGAGGGGTTTCTATTTTAGAGATTTGGTTAATGGGTGGAGTTAAATTTTGGATGGGTTCTCTCATTCGAAGGCCTAACGGCTGTATTCCAAATCTGTATAATTCTTACATCTACGAAAGTATATATGACATGACGGGGAGTTTACTTTTGTAATCGATGACAATGGCAGGAGTGATTTCCCTTAAGAAGATAAATAAGGCCACGTAAAGTGTATTTAGTTTCCACTTGCAGCTTAGTTATCATCTTGACCACTGGACCTTGCTGTGTGTTGTGTGAACTGTAGGTATTTTCCTGTTAGTCACAGGTTGTGTGTTTGGGGTACCCAGGAGAGGTTTGCCCTGCTCTGGAACTCCTTGACCTAAATGATTTCCAGACAGTTTATTTTATCCCTGACGACTTTTATCCAGGGGTAATTTTTTTATGCCAAAGATGATATTGAATCTATTTTCTAGCCTTATGTCTGTGATAAGCTCAAATGTGTTTTAAATCATCCGAAAGGTTTTCCTGAAGCTTATAGTTCATCAAGACATTATTTCGGCTAAAAGTTACCATATGTTGGCCTGAAACCTGTGACCTTAATATGCATTTTGAATGGTCTTGTTTTTTTTTTATCTTATCTTATAAAATACTGACGTTACTTTAAAAAGAAGATGATTACGTCCTACGCGTCATGCATCTAGTCATGCATGTTAACCAATGACTTAAATTTTGCCCAACGAAATTTCGGACCTTTTTACTATGACATGTTAGACAACTGTGGGATTTCAGTATTTGGTATGTGGTCAGACCATTGCACCTTATGAATATTTTCCTAAGGCGGCGTAGGTGGAAGAAGTTTAGCTTCAGTTTTGTGGATAGGCTGAGTCCTCTCCGTTGCCACACTTGTCTTTGAAGTCTGCCAAAAGCAGAACTGGCACGAGCCACACGGAAGTCAACCTCATCATCTAGGTTGGCGTTTGCTGATATGGTGCTTCCCATGAATAAATATAATCTCATCTCTGCTAAGGGTCCCGTCTGGGACATAGACTTCCCAACCGGCTTCCACCAGGCGCCTCAGTTCTGTGCGAGTCTCTCCAACTGCCTCCTCCCCCATCTGCTTCCAAGTCGCGGCAGCAAATAGCTTCTGTACCGTCCCCTCTTCCTCTTTCCTTGTGATGACTTGCCTCGGGAAATACTGCATTCCTCATTAATCTTCGGACTCGAAGACAAGCCTTATTATTATTATTATTATTATTATGCACATCTAGTCATATAGACAAGTAAACCCTTGCACTGTTTAAAGCTGAAATTAAATAAGGGGAAAAAAGCATGAAAACAAAACGAGAGAGCTCCTATGATTTATGGATCTAACATCTAGGTCACGTCCTGAAGAAGTTTACTTGCCCAATATAAGTTTAAATCTAGATCTAGGTTTGTTTGTCTTCCGTTTAGATTTGGCACTTAATACTGAGTTTATTAAGAACGATTTTTAGAAGCTTGATTATTGAAACCTTTCTTTAGAAACTCGTGTATCAAATATAATAAGCCATAGTCCATAGATATCTAGGTCTAGATTTTAGATCACTATATCTTTTTCTAGATGATAGGTCAAATTTTCAAGTGTACGTCAATACTATAGATCAAAATCTAGTTAGTACTGTTCCACACATAGGTGTAATTCTAGTGCAAAGATATACATTAGACATTCCCCGTTCCCTAGTGATCATAGGCTAGAACAAATTTGTACAAATTCTCCTTCTTCCCTAGTGCTATTAGAGCATGGAATGGGTTGCCTGAGCTAGCCAGGAAAACCAGTGACTTGGCAGAATTTAAGTCATTGGTTAATATGCATGAATGCATGACGTTTAGGACGTTATCATCTTGTTTTTGAAGTAACGTCTGTATTATATAAGATACGAAGAATATTATATATATATATAGTACTTCAAGAAAAAAAAGCTATATGAATGCATATTATAAATAGGGGTAGACGTGATTTCATGAAAGTATATATGCCAGGTTCAACCAGCACAAATTAAATTTCGAGTCGGTTTGTTTTACGTGTGAATAGTTCATGACGGCAATGAATCCACTTTGTACCTAACAAGAAGACGGGAAAGCAGTCAACAACTTCTGTATGATCACCCGTTATGTTTTATATAAATTAGGAATATGTTTTTTTTAAAAGAATTTGTAGTGTCTTCTTTTAACACTGGGTAAAGTCCCTGGTTTGTGAATATTTCAATAACCTTCTCATGTATTAGAATGGATTCATCTGTAATTAGCATCTGAGTATGTCCGATCGCTAAATGATTCAATGGGGAGTTAATGGCTAAGTACGCTTGAACTTGTCTTGCCTTGGCTACCTATGAAGAAGGCTCGAGATTTACTGAACGCCTAAAGGCAGCACGAAAAAACTTCTCCCAGATACTCCCTCCCCCTCACTAGCCGCAGATAAGATTGGACCATAGCACTCTGACCATACTATAAGCATAAAAGTAGCGCTATATAAAAGCTATAAATAATAATAATATCCCAGTGAAGAATGTTTTCAAGTCTTTGGTTTAGGTCGTTATAGAATAGTAAGTACTAGACATATTAAACAGTAGTGAGGGGCGAATTGATTATTATGATGCGTGGTCGAGAGAATAAATACGCTTGAACTTGGCTTGACTACCTATGAAGGAAGCTTGAGGTTCGCCAACCGACTCGAGCAGAGTTGTGTTTACTGAGCGCCTAAAGGCAGCACGGAAAACCTTCTCCCATATACCCTCCCTCCCGCTGGTCCACAAATGAGATTAGACCATAGCGCTCTGAGCATGCTATAAGCATGAAAGTAGCGCTATTAAAAAAAAAAGCTAAAATTTAATTTTAAAAAAATATTCAAATTATCCGATCCGAAACTGGCTCTTAGCAAATAAATTATTTTGATTGTATACAATGTTCATTTTCTTTTCTGCGGAGCCTCTTCTGTCGAATCAATTTTAACGTTCCTTAGAAAAATAAAGTAAAATAAAGTATCTGATTGATTAGAAGAGAGAAAGAAAACTGTATAACATGTTTAATATTTTATTATAGACCCTAAAGAAGAATGTTCAGCATCTTGCTATGGACACAGCTAGTCTGGATCGTTTCAGGTGAGTTAATGTCATAGTGAAGAGTTTATTATTGGAAAAAAAAATTATTTTAATGTAAAATATCCATTTACTACCGTGCGATGATGTAAAGGTCTAGCCGAAATTCAAAATCCCAGTCATCTCCCAGATTGGATCCTGAGACCTCTGAGAAGGCCAAGAAGGTTTGAATCTCTAAATTGTTTTGTATAGAGACCTTTGTTTCCACACACGATCATTAGCCTGTTTTTGGTCAATAAACGACAGCACATGTGCTCACGGGTCAATGAGACTCATAGGCCGGATAATGTGCAAACACAGTGACCTGGTCTCAGATACGAGACCGATAGAGGAAAATATTTCAACACTCACATATTTGAGAACACAGTTTTAAAGCATATATCTTGAGAAAGTGGTAAGTGGGGAGAGTTAATTACCAAACTCTGAGTAAGGTAATTAAAGTAACAATGCATCTATACATAAACAGGCCAAATGAGAAGGCACATACATGCGGTGCATAGCCATCAGCCGTCTGGAGGACGAAAGTTGTGATTATTAAAACCATAGATATATTCCTTAAAAAACCCTGACTGACTCACCTCCCTCTAATTGCCCCACTTGAGGTGGCAGTTACTACTTATCTTGCCTCTAGAAAAAGTAAGTGATAATCATAATAGAAATCGCAGGGGGGTTAATTTAGGAAAATCGACTTTTGATTCTCAATTTCGACCCGATATGTTTTGTTTTTTTTTAAAGCCGGCATATCAAAAAATAGTTGTGCGTGTTTAGAAATACTTGAAATACCTGATGCATAACTTTCTTTTGGAGACATTGTATTAAAAATATATTTTTAAAAATCTTACAGCCTATAGCACTCACTCCATTCAATTGTCTGTCTGTCTGCTACGAGCTTTGTACACGTTATCTCTCCCACTTTCCATTCTCGAAAAAAAATTTAAACTTTGCACAATTCCACGGCTCTTATGAAACGTAAATTTATCTAAAAGAAATGGAAATAAATCTTACAGTATTGATTTATATGGAAGCAATTGTGCAGCTCTTTTCCTAATATAAGCTCTGTTTTTAAATTTGGTTGAAGCTGTCAAATGAAATAGTAATTAATCGTAGGTGTTTTTGTGTGTAAAGTTTATTAAAAAATGATTTATATAATCTATATTACAGTTAATTGATTGATTGATTGATTCACTGAATCATCTATCACTAATTTCACACTTGACTAAGACTAAGACTGCTTTATTGATCCTTGTGGACATTTGTTGTGATTACAAGGACTCTTTTCTCATATAAAAACCAACACAACTGAAACATCTACTTAAATAGAACAGACAGAACAGAAAGAGTTCATTGAGTGACTACACACTGACATCTTCGTGCTTTTTACGTTCCCTAGTCAACGAGTAGATACAGTCTGACCGAGTAAGGAACGACAATTTTTTTACAATGCTTATATCAACTCTGTCTGGTAAAAACTTTGTAAGCGTTATTTCCCGTACAACCAATCTCGGATCAAGCTGACATTTCGCAAAACTATTTCTTTTACCCGACAACACAAGAATCAGTAAAAAAAAATAAATTACCAATTAGTTAATTGACTATTAGGAGGTAATTGAGCGGTAAAGCGCTGAACCGGGTGTCCTGAGTTGAAATCCTGGTGAAGACTGAGATTTTTAATTTTGGGATCCTTGGGAGTCTCTGAGTCTACCTAGCTCTAATGGCTACCAGATATTAGTTAGGGAAAAGTAAAGGCCGCTGGTCACGTGACACCCTCGTTAACCATATGCCACAAAAAACAGATGACCTTTACATCATCTGAAAAGTCTGAAAGGGGAACTGTAATTGACTATTGGTAATAAATTATTTTGTTAAGTATCTCGAAAAAGAAAAAGAAATTGTAATTGACTGAAGTGGTGATATAAGCTGCATTAGTCCCCTTTATAGGTCGTCATCTGAGTCTTAGTGAACACAAACGTGAAATAGGACGAGGCTATAGAAACAATAGATAACTAAACTCTCCACTAGCAGAGAGGCAACCGTGTTGGCTTGAGAAGTCTGAGAAGGCTTGAGCCATGAGTTCGAATTCATTCGTGCCTCCTTTTTTTTTAAATATATATTTTTATACATGCTTTTATTGCAAGTCTAGATCTATTAAGTGGGCCGCATCATTCTTCGCTAGACTCCGACAAAGAGTTTGGGAAAACCAGAAGCTCACCACAGCGACCAAAATGGAGGTCTACAAGGCATGCGTTCTTAGCACGCTGCTGTGTGGCAGTGTGTCATGGACTATCTACACAAAACAAGAGAGGAAACTAAACTCATTCCACTTGCGCTGCCTTCAAAGGATCTTAAAAATAACATAGAAAGAAAGAGTGTGTAATACTGGGATCCTCGCGAGAACGGGCCTTCCAAGCATCTTTACGGCCCTCAGGCAACGCCGCCTGCGCTGGCTCGGACATGTTCGCCGGATAGAGGATAATCGCATCCTGAAAATCATTCTGTACAGGCAACTTGCTTGATAAAAAGGGATTTAAAATCAGTGAACATTGATACTTACCATTGGGAAGACATGGCATTGCACTAGTTGGAGAGAGACGGCGATCAAGAAAGATAGAAGAAGCGAGAAAACATGGGCCTCAGCTCTTGAAGAAAAGCGGGCCACACGGAAAATGGCCAGCTCCGTTACCACCAAAGCGAACGCCACCTTGACATGCAATATATGTGGACGGGAGTGTCTCTCCGAATAGGGCTCCACAGCCATATGAAAAAAAGTGTTCGAGATGAACCATTTGACGCAGTTATGATGGATCGGACGGCCGCCGCCTTCCAAGAATTTTCCGATTTTGCTGGGGCATTTTCGTTCAATAGCTGGTTTAAATATGGTAGTGTTGTTAGTGTTGTTAGTATGGTTAGTGTTGTTAGTGTGGTTTTCGATGCCCATTTTAAAATGCTGTCTAAGGGGTGCAACAGTTTATGCTAGAGTGGACAGGACCAAAATTTGTATAGTGTAGATGTAGGACTATTTTCTAATGCGTAGAAAGGGGGAGTGGGGAATGGAATAGGTGATATAGGAGATTCACTTGCAAACATATGTGTATATGAGAGGGGTAGCAATTCTAAAGCGGGCCTTGCAATCAGAAATAATAGATACTAAAATTCAAGGGTTTTGAGATTTGGACTAAAAAAAAAGGAGGGGGGCGAGAAAAGTGATCTAATAAAGGGCGATTTAAAGCGGGTCGTTCCAATAATGCGTATCATACACTTTAATACACTGACCAAATGGGTGGGGGGATGTTGAAATGCGGGTAGTTTTATTAAGGGTGCTGAAAAAAAGGAGGGTGCTACTTCCTAAAAAGTATTTGAGCACTTGAAGGATTTAGTAAGATAAAAGGACCCATGCCACACACACACACACAAATCATGCAGCCTTTGGAATATTTCCAATAAGAACTGAAAAGCAGAATAATAGTCCGAGGGTGTAAATAACACTAGACCCTGTTTGTTAGGGAGGAGACTTATAGGTGGATGTGGAGAGATGTGATACTGGAATTCAAGGGCTGGTCTCATTCAAGCTAATACATACAAGAATTGGTTGATGAAAGCGAATGTATTGAGGAGCATTTAACGCTATGCCATTCTATTGCAGGGGCGTAGCTGGGAATTTTCCATCGTTTGGGGGCCCGGGGACATGGCCCCTGCATTTTGAGAAATATTTAATTTATAATGTAAAAAACACTCAAGTGAAGGGCCGGGGGATTTTCAAATTCTTCCCCCTCCTCCCCTACCCTAGATACGCCACTGTATTATTGCTATATGGAAGACTAATGGGAGGCGTCGAAGGCAAAATAAACAATATGTAGCCTGGAAACAAAGCATAGGACGAAGACGGTAAATAACGCTAGTTTTATATATATTCTATGTCTTTTATGATAGCGGTACAAAGTGTGCTGGTGTGAAAGAGCTTTATGCCTCCAGAGTGATAACAAAAAAAGATGTTCAATAAAAGCATAAACTTACGAAGTACTTTAATATTGAATTACGAAGCCAAAGAAAAAAAAAGTTATTTTTTAAGTGCTTGTGGTGTGTGTGTGAGCAGGGTGTTATATGGCCAGCGCAACAACCAACCGACTTTACTTTCCCAAACCAAACTAATGTCAGGTACCCATTAGAGCTGGGTGGACTCAAGGTCATTGTTTCTATGGCCGACGATTAACGAGGGTGTCATGTGGTCAGCACAACGAATAACCACCTTTACTTTCCCAAACCTAAGTAAGATACCCATTTAAGTTGGGTGGACTCAAGCCGTTCTTCCTCCCCCCTTTTCTTTTTTCCAAAATAAAACAAAAAATCCCAGTCGTCACCGAGATTCGAACCAGGGGACCACTCGGTTCGGAAGCCAAGCGCTTTATCAAACACGCCCCTGTACATTCACAGGCGATGTCTTAAATTTTTTCTTTCTCCCATCAGGTACAGACAAAATACTTTCCCTTTACGCTGTTAATCCTTACAGCACCAGACTTGCCGCCTCGTGCGCCACGGGCACGTTCGACCCCAGGGAACAGGCTACACCAGAGAACATCACTACCTTGGCATTGGAAAGGAAGCTGGCCAATCAAGCAGCCTACACCCTGTTGGGTAAATTCACTCCGGATGATCCAGTGGAGGAGAACAGGAGGATAACGGTGAGGTAGCTCAAATATATACGTCTATTATGAGGTATGCCCTGCCCATATTCTTCTTCTTCTTCTTCGTTCTCATTTGACATGTTGGAGGGTTCAGATCAGTAATCCTATATTAGAGATGAACCTCGCAGTGGTTTCCAGATCAGGCAGTTCTCCGTATAGTTTTTCTTCTATAAGAGGGTTTTGAGGCCAGAGTCTTGTTCGGGATTTGAAGGACACGGTCAGCATTGTCCGGCATTACTCCACAAGGGCAGGTTTCGTATGTCCCAACTTTTAGCTTCCATAACATATTATGTTGTCTCATTCTGTTGTGTCCGGTTTTGAGTTGAAAAAATATTGTTGGGCCCCTGTCTGTTGATTAATGTGATTTAAGTGTAAGGACTGAAGTTTTAATTTTTTAGACAAGTGGGTTGATTGTACCGTGTAAAATAGCGTGGTAAAAAGTTCCTTCTTCAGACCTTGTGATTTATGGGGCAGATGATGTAAGGGTCATCAGTTTCTATGGCCCACGGTTAACGAGGGTGTCATGTGGCTACCACATCGACCAACAAACTTTTCTTTATCCATCACTAATGTCAGGAACCATTAGAGGTTAGAGGCGCCCAAATGATCCCGAGGGTGAAAATCCCACTCTGACCAGGATTCGAATCTGGGACCCTAGGTTCAGAAGCCAAGCGCTTGAACCGCTCAAGCAACCTCGCCCCCAAAATAGCGAGATGCACGTGATGAATGGAGACGGGTTCACGTGGGAATGTCGACCCGCGAGACCAAGAAGTGATTAGAGAATGTTCGATTTCAAACTCACGGACATCTTATGATTTCATTGGCGTTTTCGATACTACTGTAATGCCCTAGAACTAATCTCAGAACAGAGCCATGGTGCAATGAGGCTTAGAAACGGTCGAGGTCCCGCGCATACTAGGAAGGTATTTGGAGAGATTGCCAGGGATCTTTATTCTCAGTGCTAGGAAGCGCGCCATTAGCGGGGAGACCCAATGCATGGTGGTTTTAACCAAACAACATGCCACTAGTTGGGTTGAAGAGTTTCTCGAACCGAATAAAAAAACAAACAAATAGGTAACAGTAAGTAAACCTTATCTCATGATGGATTTATTTTTTTGCAAACCCTGTAACCCTGTGGGCTATGATTATGAAACTGTACCAAAGGAACAGTAACTTAGAGTTGTTTTTTTTTAGTTTTTTTTACAAAGCCGTATAGAAAAAAAAGTCCTCTGCGCATTTTAAATAAGTTATTGAGACAAAGAAGGATTTTAAGCCTCGAACGCGCGTGTTGATTAGAATTTTTTTTTGACTGTTTAAAAACAGATTCCTATAAACTTTATTCATTTTCAGACAAGCTATTAAGGTAGGTCTCTCTATATAGATCTAGTCTAGAATCCTTTTCATATTAAGTTGTATTCATTACTTAGAAACCAATGTGCTAGACAAATTGTCTGGAAAAGTTGTCTTGGCATCATTATCAATGACTAAATGAATAAACCAGATCTAGGCCGCACAGCAAAGAAACGTTAATAAATGTATTTCGCATTCACATTTTTATTTCGCATTCACATTTTTATTTCGCATTTTTAAAACTAAAACGAAAGTAACCGCGATTTTTTTTTTTTGGTCAGAATTTGGACTTTGCAGAACAAAAAAAAAGCTCCAATGTTGAACGGCGGAGAATGAGAGCATTTTTTTTTTTTTGCGTGGCAGTTTTACGTAATGACAATTTCTGCGATTACCACATGATATTTCACCAGACCTTGTAAAAAACATCCACCTTAGAATCCCTGGAAACATCTACTTAGAGTAGGATCACCAAAAATAAAATATGTTTGTTATGTTTGTGATGATCTCCTATTCTAAAATATTATATCTTGACTAAAAATGGAGGAAGTTTTTAAAAATCTGTTTGAATAGGCCAACAAACATTTTCTAATCAACACGGGTACATCGAGCGCGATATAATCCTTCTTTATCTCAATACTAAAAAAAAAAAAACAGTGCACGATGCGCAGACAGGATGCGCAAAGACCCATTTTGTAGTTACTGTTCCTCTAGTGTACTTCCATGGTGTGATAAGATGCCTTTGTTTACTATCCAGAATATTCCAGAAGGACGGAATTGGCAGATAAAATTTTACGCCTTTTATTGGGACATCATTATTCGAATCTTTATGAATGACGCCAATCACACAGATGTGGGAGAATATAGATGTTACTTCTTGGATACAAACAAAAGCGTACACTACTCGATCATTGAACCACTATTGGCCATACGTGAGAGAGACTAGAGAGATAGTAGCTGTTCGCTCTCCTTCTCTCTCTTTGTTACTCTCAATTTCATTCTCTCTCTTTTTTTACACCTTTTTTTTCTCTCTTTCTGTTCTGTTTCTATTTCTCTCTTGATTTCCATTCTCTCTGTCTTTCACTCTTCTCTCTCTGTTTCTCTCTTTCTTTTTAAACATACTTTTTCTCTCGCTTACTCTCTCTCGCTCTCATTTGTTCTCTTTATCTTTCTCTCTCTCTCTCCAGTTACTCTTCCTTCTTTCTCTAATATTCATTTAGTTCTTTAAATTTTTTTTTAATTCGGAACATTAATGTATTTAGTTCTTTAAATTTTTTTTTAATTCGGAACATTAATGTATTTAGTTCTTTAAATTTTTTTTTAATTCGCAAATACTTTTTTATTCGCTTGTAATGACCGCCTATTGGTTAACGAGATTTTGGTTAGCGCTACTTTAAAACTGTTCTGCTACTACTGTTTCTTTCAACTGAGATCCAGTGGCTCCATTCAAAAGTGGCCAGATTTCTCTACAAAAATCTGCCAAAATTAAAATTTTACAGCCTTTTCCTCACCGCCTCCAATTCTTCTACTTCGTTCTCATTTTACATGTCGAAGGGTTCAGATCAGAAATACTATAGCTGAGATGAACCGCGCAGTGGTTTTCACGTTAGGCAGTAATCCGTATGGTTTTTCTACTATAGGAGGGTTTTGGGGTCAGAGTCTTGTTGTGACCTCTTGATATGGTGTGCAGATCTAAAGGACATGGTCAGCATTCTCAGGTGATGCTCCACAGGGGCAGGTTTCGCTTTTCCCGATTCTTAGCTTCCGGCTCCACTGATTTTCAGGTCTTTTAAAGAGGTACAGTGCAATGTTAGACGCGAACTGCTCGGTTTTTGCTGTTTGCTATTTCAGTCACCATGTTGTGTCTTGCTTTTGGCCAACGCATAGTTAGGTCCTGTGTTAGGACATGTGTTAGGTCCTGTGTTAGGACATGTGTTAGGTACTGTGTTAGGACATGTGTTAGGTCCTGTGTTAGGACATGTGTTAGGTCCTGTGTTAGGACATGTGTTAGGTCCTGTGTTAGGACATGTGTTAGGACATGTGTTAGGTCCTGTGTTAGGTCCTGTGTTAGGACATGTGTTAGGTCCTGTGTTAGGTCCTGTGTTAGGACATGTGTTAGGTCCTGTGTTAGGACATGTTCTGCGAATCCCATTTCAGTCACCACTTTGTTTAGGGTGGTAGGGCCGATTGGACATGCGGGAAAAAAAAAATTCTTTAGTAATTAATGCTTTTCTTAGCATACTTTTTAGCCATGGGAGGTGCGGTGGCTGATCGTTAAAGTGCTTGGCTTCCGAAACGCGATCCAGGGTTCGAATCCTGGTGAAGTGTGGGATTTTGAATTCGGGGATTTTTAGGGCGCCTCTAAGTCCTCCCAATTCTAATGGGTACCTGATATTAGTTGGGTAAAAAGTAACGGCGGTTTGTCGTTGTGTTGGCCACATGACACCCTGCACGTTAACTGTTGGCCATAGAAATAGACGACCTTAACATCATCTGTCCTATAGATCGCAAGGTCTGAAAGGGATGCTTTTCTTTTGTTTTTAATTTTTTAAGTCTATTACTGGGTCCAAATGTTATTTATTAAAGATTGATGGTTTACAACAACAAAAAAAAAATTAATGTTATTTATTAAAGATTGATGGTTTACAACAAAAACAACAACAAAATACTAAAGAAAACAACAAACAACTCAAACGACTATTAATTATTTTGTTTGTTATTTCGAACAAGGGAAAGAAATTGTAATTGACTGAAGTGGTGGTGTAAACTGAATGAGTCCTCTTTATAGTTCGTCTTTTGAGTCTTATTGAGCACAAACCTGAAAACAAAGAGGACGAGACTATAGAAACTATAGATAATTATACAAACTTCCCTGTTCATAAGCTCTTCGCTAGTAGAGTGGTTACCGTGTTGGCATGAGAAGCCTGAAAAGGCTTATAAGCTTTCGGTGTTGATCCAGGTCGTTCCTCCTTATAGAAAAAAAATTATATAGAATAGTCTAATTCAATTACAAATTTAATTGGTTGAATAATGTACCAATCGATACAAGTATGCTTAATGTAAGCTTGGTTATTTTTTAAAAAAAAGTATTTCCTAGTTTCGGAAACAGTAGAGTATCTTTTTTTCAGTGTGTCTTTTATTTTTCATTTTTAGGTTTTACTTGGTATTAATGATCACCCATATTTTCTCTTTACTTCTCAAAGCATTTTAATAGCTTCAAGAAATCGATTAGGATCTTTGAGATCTAAGTACGACCAAAGAGCAAATCGGATTAACTTTTAATGGGAAAAAAATCCCAAGAATTCTCTTTTTCTCATTACATATCAATTCTTCATAATTCTTCTTGCAGCTAGTCAGCCAACCATAAATGTTACCAAAATCAGAGTGGGAGATCCTTTTTATATACAGTGTGACATGTTCAGGCATATGGCTACGCTCAGCCTGAGAACGGTAAATGTTCGCAGCAATTTCGGGTTCATATTGCTGTTTTATTATGATCCTATTCCGGATGTTCATAACCCACAGCGCCCCAGTCTCTTCACGGTAGGTCACTGGAAAACATTTCACGAAATGACTTATGCGGCACACCAGGAGCGTGTTTGTCTGTCTGTCTATCTATCTATCTATCTATCTATCTATCTATCTATCTATCTATCTATCTATCTATCTATCTATCTATCTATCTATCTATCTATCTATCTATACATCCATCTACATCCACCCATCTATTTATCTCTCTATCTCTCTCTCTCTCTCTATCTATCTATCTATCTATCTATCTATCTATCTATCTATCTATCTATCTATCTATCTATCTATCTATCTATCTATCTATCTATCTATCTATCTTTCTCTCTGTCTGTCTATCTATCTATCTATCTATCTCTCTATCTCTCTATCTATCTATCTATCTATCTATCTATCTATCTATCTATCTATCTATCTATCTATCTATCTATCTATCTTTCTGACTGTCTGTCTATCTCCTTCTTATCTCTATAAACGTGCGGAGCAGTCCAGCTTCCAGTAGCATCACGTGACGCCTCCGTGGTAATATGAAGTAGTTGAACTAAATATTCCAATAACGGGGGGGGGGGGGCAAAAAGGGCCCCTGCCTAGTGAAGTAGTTAGGCTGGGGGAAACAGATGTCCAAATCTGAAAATCCCCCTTGGCCCCCACTCGAGAGGGGCCCTAAACGAGAGTCCGAATTTTGTTTTCACTTTAAATATTAGGCCATTATCTTATGTCATGATGTCGAATATCAAAATGCCAGGACCTCTAAAGGGTCAAGCACCCTGGGTCCCCCAATTCCTTAGCTATGCCACCGCTCCTGCCGATATACTTAGAGGTCAGCTTTTTTTTTCTTACCTCCTTCGGGCTTGGGATGGATCGAAGGACTGGCTCTATTTGCATTCGGGCCGGTACTAAAGGGACAAGTGGTACTGCTGAATAGCAGCAAGTCAAGTTAAAGGACTGGCTACTATTTGCATTTGGGCCGGTACTAAAGGGGCAGGTGTACTGCTGAATAGCAGCAAGTCAAGTTGACGTGATTGGCTCAAGTCTCTTATAAAATATTTAATAGATTTTACGGTGTGATACTGGTCAGACTGTCAGGAAAGCTTCAGTTCTATATACTTTTTATACACTCTTAGCGATTACCAAAAAAATTTTCTATAGCTAATTAGCTATAGATGTAGCGTTAGTGTGTTTCTACTCGGGAGAATCTGTTACGGGGCCTTAAAAAATTAGTACTACTAATTTCCTGATGTTATAGTTTGTATCCTATGTAATAGTCTTTAGTTCCACTGGTAACAAAACTGTCTCGGCGTGTAGAGTCACATTTAAAGTAAAGTTCCCCTATCAGACCTTGTGGTCTATAGGGAAGATAATGTAAAGGACATCTGCTTCTGTGGTCAGCACAATGACCAACCGCCTTTACTTTTCCCCAACTATTGCGAGGGTTACAGCTGGGGGGGGGGGACTCAGAGGTGCCTAAAGATCCTGAAATGAAAAATCCCAGTCTGGACCGAAATTCGAACCCGGAACCTTCCGTTCTGAAGCCAAGCGCTTTACCATCGCGCCTCCATCTAGTCCCATGTTCTCTATATTATTGGGTTGGTTGGTTGGTTGCAAATTTCCCAGGATTTTCACATTTTCCCAGCAAGAAGTCATTCACAAACACTTAACATCACGTGACGCAACTTGGATGGAATAAGGATCCTGACACTCCAGTCCCACTAGTCCGTAATTCCGTTCCACAATAGGGGCCGTAGTAGTTGTGGGCAAGCTCAATTGGTGGTCCGTAGTAGTTGTGGGCAAGCTGAATTGGTGGTCCGTTAACGGTTTTAGTGCTGGATAAAGAATAGGAATAAGAAGAATTTTCCCGTGGTTTTATCCGCTTATAGGGAGCAGACCGGATTCAAGCAGAGGCGTAGGGGCAAGGTACATTATGAGCGCCCCCTCCACAAATTTTCCAAGAATATAGACATATAGGCTGCGTGTGGCGCCCCAATGGGTGGCAACCGGGGCATCGTGCCCCCTCTCACTACGCCTCTGGATCCGAGATCCACATATACAGTACGACCTAACCCAGTAGTGGTCGATGCCGTTATGGAACTTTAAGACAGGGATTGGGGAGTAGGGCTCCAGGTCCACGCCTCGTCGCTGGATAAAATCTTTTTTTGACGACTAAGCGCTAAATGGCGTCTTCGGCGCAGATTCCATATTAGACGTTTTCGAAGGTACCTTGGTGCTACTATTATTATATCTTACATGCCATGGTGAATCTACAAAGGCTGTTTTTTTTTTCTAAAGCTTATCCTGCATACTGTAAAACAGAGGCAATAATTAAATCTACATGAATCAAAATGTATACAAGTTTGTGTCTACATTTTTAACCCTGTAGAATTATCAAAATTTAAACAAAGAATAGATTGCTGTGAATAACCTTTAATTAGAAATCTCCCAATAGCGCTTTTGACATCGTCCATATTATCTTTTTAATTTAAAAGGTCGAAATATATGTCAACATTATTCTCATATACATTTCTCTTGATTTGCACACACACACACACACACACACACACACACACACACACACACACACACACACACACACACACACACACACACACACACACACACACACACACACACACACACACACACACACACACACACACACACACACACACACACACACACACACACACACACACACACACACACACACACACACACACACACACACACACACACACACACACATACATACATACATACATACATACATACATACATACATACATACATACATACATACATACATACATACATACATACATACATACATACATATATATATATATATATATATATATATATATATATATATATATATATATATATATATATATATATATATTTATTTGTTTTACTTGAATATGACTTATTTTTGTCATGTATACAGAATCTACAACAACGTGACGCCCAACTGTTAAATGTAAGTACTGAAAGCATGGTATCATTTCGCGTCGAGTTCAAACATGGAAGCTGTTCTGACGGTGGCTTGTACCACTGCCTGAGTGATATCTCCTGGGGAGGAGCGCGCCTTACTGTCCAATCAGTATCTGTCACTCTAAGCAATGAAGGTATATAGATCAATGAAATTAGTTTCACCAATAGATCAATCAAATTAGTTTTACTAATTAATCAATGTAATTTGCTCCAATATTATATCCGTGAAATTAGCTGAAATTAGATGTATTAAATTAGTTTCACCAATAGATTAACTAAATTAGTTTCACCAATAGATCAATGGAATTACTTCTCCGAAAACAATCTTCGGATATTATATTGCCACATTTGCTAATGCCAAAAAACAGTGATATCTACAAAAAAAAAAAAAACTGGACCGCTCCCCTCAATCGAAGTTTTTTATGCGGGGGGGGGGGGATAGACGCAATTGCCCCACCTCCACCCACGAAATCGGCCATTATTAGTATAAGTATAGAGTTCGTCTACAAATTGTGTGACCTCTCTACGCCACCCGGAGTGGGATGGGGGGTTTGTACCTATGTTTGTATGCATGTATGTACATGTGCGTGTATATGTAAGTATGTATGTATGCATGTATGTATGTATGTATGTATGTATGTATGTGTGTATGTATGTATGTATGTATGTATGTATGTATGTGTATATGTGTGTATGTATGTGTATGTGTATGTATGTATTTGTGTATGTATGTGTGTATGTATGTATGTATGTATCTATGTATATATGTATATATGTATGTATGTATGTCCTTTATAGAAATAAAAAACCGTTTGACCAATCTTAATGAAACATAGCATGAACGCTTGTTAGATAATAGCAATGATCTTGGATATGGAAAGTTTCCCTACAACAAGATGTAGGTCAACGGTCAATGAGGTATCGTGACATAGATTTTAGCTATTAAAAAAAGTATAGCTGCATTTTAATATATAAAAAAAAAATGGAGCAAAAACCCCGAGCAAAGCAGGGTAAAACAAAATTGCTAGTATTACCTAAGACAATATCTTTAAAAAGAAACCTAGAGATCATATTTTTCATATTTCGCCAATTAATTAATTATCAAACTGTATCATGAGACCGTGACGTTCTTTAAACATCGAGCGTCAGACGTCTAATTCACTGACTGACCAGTTTAGACGAGCTTTTTTTTCATTTACAGTACAACTCGTCATAAAAGGCCCGAACACTGACCTGCAAAGTCGCAAACAATAGCTATTTGCCACGTCACAGTTCTGTACAACGTGGCAAGGAGCTATCGGCCTTAACTGCCCACAGGCAGCGACAATGCAGGTCAGCGTTCAGGCCTTCTATTACGGGCGGTCTCGGTTCTAGAGCCCACGGTCCTAGCTAGAATAGCGGTGACTCCGGCGTTGCTCTTCCATGCATTCGTATCCATTTCCAATCTTTCATCAAATGGTCTTTCCCTTCATCAGTCTCGTAAGTTTCAACTGTAACGAGGAATCTGTAATCAGTGATCAATTAAAATCTACGAGATTTGAACCCAGGACCTCAGGCTCAGAAGCCGAGTGCTTAACCACCCAGCCACCGTGCCCCCTTGGTATTTTGTACTGACCCTCATTTGTTTTTCTTTAGACGCATTTTAACACGTATACATTGCTTATTTCCACAGAGCCGTTTCTTCACCTTCCATTAGAAGTTTATCCACCAGAACATAAAGGACCTATTTTTTCAGTGCAAGCAGAAGGAACTATGGTCAATTTTACCTGCACAGCTCATGTACGAATGTTTGGACATAACGAACACTTGTATGCAATGCAGTGTTTTCCAAGATTTTGGATTTAGCCTGTTTAACCAGGCCACGCTGGTATTGTGTATATGAAAGTGAAATTTCTATTTCATACCTTGCGATCTATAGGACAGATGATGCAATGGTCATAGTATAGCTGACGGTTAAAGAGGGTGTCTTGTGACCAGCACAACGACCAGCCGTCTTTACTTTTCCTGACTAATGCCAGGTATACATTAAAGTTGGGTGGACTCAGGGGCGCCCTAAAAACCCCTGAATTAAATATTCAAGTCTTCACAGATACAATACAAGGACCACGTTTATATAAAAAAAAAAGGGAAGGACCTGCATTCGAACTCATGGCTCAAGCTTCCTCAAGCCAACATACTAACCGCTCTACTAGTGAGGTGCTCAGTAATATAGAATATTTTATAGTAGTTTAAAACTTACTTTAAAGCAGGCATGTCAAACTCATTAAGGTGTATGGGCCACATAAAAACTTACTATGATCTGAGGGGCCGCAGCCAAAAATCAGTTGCAAAACAGCCTACTATTTTTATATAAATTATAAATAATACATTAGAATACAATAATTAATGGCATACCTGTCCCTTAGTTAGCTAAATTTGTAGTACAATTTGGTGACTAAAAATTACTATGATTACGCATTATTTTGCTTGTCCTGATGTTTGACATCTTTTCTTGGCTGCAAGTTTATAAATGTCAGGTTGATGTTTGTTTGCCACTGACATTTTTATCACTGATGATATATTTTGATCAGATGACTTTTTAATTCCTGACACGTTGAGAAGTGAACAAGATTTTCTCTTCATATTTGGTCAATCCACAGTTGTAATGCTGCTTGAATGCACTTCACATGACTACACGCAGTTGTGAAAAATTTGTCTTTACTTTGAAGTTTCAAATTCAAGTCTTGCAGGTGACCAGTAAGACCAACTACAAATGCCAAATTCTGAGCCCATTCGTCAGTTTGGAAATGTTCAACAGGTTCAACTTTCATGTTCAGAAACAATACAATTTCCTCACGCAGTGCAAAAAATATCTTCTTTACTTTATGACACGAGAGCCAGCGGACTTCTGTGTAGTAGGGAACACAATCAAATTTGTGTCCAATGTCACCCAGAAACATTGACAATTAGCGATGATTTAAAGAGAGCGACTGAAACCGGTCTTATGACATGTTGGAACTGTAATTGCTTTGCGCAGAATGTTTCTTGGTGAATGATGCACTGACAATGAGCAAATTTAAAATTAGCATCAGTCTCTCTTATTTTTTAAAGTAGCTTTGCATCACAACCCTTTCATTTCATTGTTGGTGCGCCATCCGTTGTTAAACTAGCTAGCTTTACCAAAGGTAAACAATATCACCTCCTGTTATTTCCCAGAAACCTCCTCGCTTGTTATGTATAGAAACAGAACGCAAGTAGCTCCTCACGTATCTAAAAATTACTGTCACAGGCCCTTATGAATATAGCCAACTGTGCTCACCCGTTACATCAGTTGACTCATAGAGAGCCAATGAAAAGAATTCAAAATAAACTATTTTGTTCTTTAATTGTTCACGCAACCTAACTGACATGTCATTTATTCTATCTGCGACAGTGTCACTAGTTAACGCTATTTCTTTGAATGCTTTCACCTAATCTGGAAAAATTACTTCGGCTTTAACGACAAACTCCTTCATAAAATCACATTCACTAAAAGATTTGCAATTAAGTTTGACAAAATGTAGCTTGCTTTCACTGCAGACTCACTCTCGTTGTTCTGTTTAACAAATACTTTTTTTCAATTCAAATAGCTTGTCATCTTTTATTTTCCTCCGTAATAGTTCAACATTATTTTGATAACTTTTGAGTTGGCCAAGCGGGCCGCATGCAAATTGGTCGTTTGACATGCCTGCTTTAAAGCGACTACCTATAAAAGGGACTAATTCAGCTTATACTACCAATTCAATCAAGAACAATTTCTTTCCCTTGTTCGAGATACCAAAACAAAATAATTAATTACCAATAGTTTTTAAACTTTTTAATATAAGCTTTGTAATAAACTCAATATCTATTTCAACGAGAATTAATTTATGTCCACTGTTTATAGAATTATCTTTACTTTAACCAAAAAAAAACCCTACCTACAAAGCTTAGGCTAGAATACTAAGTAAAATGCTGCCCACTTTTCACTATTCCTATAGGAATCTTCGGCCTGAAGCTACTATGGTATTATAATCTCTTCCTACAGGAATCTTCGGCCTGAAGTTAGCTTGGTATTATACTCTTTCCTACAGGAATCTTCGTCCTGAAGTTAGTATGGTATTATAATCTCTTCATACAGGAATCTTCGGCCTGAAGTTAATATGGTATTATACTCTCTTCCTACAGGGATCTATCGGCCTGAAGTTAGTACGGTATTATAATCTCTTCCTACCGGAAATCTTCGGCCTGAAGTTAATATGGTATTATACTCTCTTCCTACAGGGATCTATCGGCCTGAGTTTGCAATGGTCTTGGGTGCCCTCCGGGAATGAGGATGGGAATTCTATCGAGAAACAAATAATTTTGGACGCCCCTCCCAATGACACATTTGACTCTAACCTATGCAAGATAGTATTGTACAAGTCCTACTTATCATACCAAGCAGCTAATGAAAACAGTGGGTGGACATTCATCTGTTCAGTACTTGATGGCAACGCAAACGTACTAAGTAAACAAGAACATAAAGTAATCATCAATGGTAAGGTTAATTGTTGAGGCTGTTTGTCGGGGATTTGTTTTAGAAAAGAGAATATCAACTCACTCTGTCAGTCTGGCCAAAAGTTTGTACACGTTATTTCTCCGACACCCGATCTCGAATCAAGCTGAAATTTTGCACCATTATTACTTTTACCTGACAACACAAGAATCAATTTTAAAAAAATTAATCAATTAAATTTACAATACAATCTTCCATGTTCGTAGACTCTTCGCCAGCAGAATGGTTTCCGTGTTTGCTGGAGAAGCCTGAGAAGGTTTTAGCCCACAAGTTCGAATTCAGGTTATTCCTTTTTTTTAAAAAAATAAAGTTAAAACGCGAACACCCAGTAGCACCTCTTTCTTCCCCTTTGCAGACACTTGAAATGATTTTTGGGAAAGCTAAAAGATTGAAATCTTGCTAAACAAAAACGATTGGTCAAAAAAAAACCAACCTAGTCATGTAGTAGTAGTACATGTACATCAGAGATTTAAACTTTGCAAAGGTCAAAGGTTTTCCTGGCTGATTCGGGCAACTTCTTTCCACCTCTAACGGTATTGGGATTAAGGATCTCTTGTACAAAAGAGCCCTAGCATTTACAATACAAAAAATCTGCCTTTTTCCTTATGTCGCATTGGCCGACCTGATACGACCCCCCCCCCCTCCTCACCAACCGCGCCGTCGGCTCGTTCATAACAATAAGATGTGTGTCTGAGTTGCAAAGGACTGCTTGGCTAGTTACCAAAAGGGATTGGGGGGGGGGGGGGGGGGGGCTAGAGTTTGAATCCCGAGTGAGTTACCTTCTCTTAGCGCCTAAAAGCTTCTACCAGATACTCCCCCCCCCCCCACATGTCCACAAACGTTATTAGGGTGTTAAAATCTATACCATCCGGCCCATAAATTATATGGAAATCCAGTTCTAGGTCTATCTGTCCTCAGTCTTCACAATCATTATGTTTTAGCTGGATAATGTATCGATATACTCTACACATGCATACAGTGAACACTATATTCTTATAAGGAATATAGGTCTAATGTTATTTAATAGCAAAGTGCGGGCCCTCAAAGGATAAAGCCTACTAGTAGCAATGTCTACGGATGTGCGAGATTAAAGTAGTAGGCCCTAGCAAAGTCTCTAAAAAGATTTTTTTTGTTACGTTGATCAATGGGCCCCTCTTATAAGAGAATATTATAAAACATTTAACAATTTAATAGTTGCCATAGTGGCATCCTTGGGTCCCTTATCTTATAAAAAACAGACGTGACTTTAAAGAAGAAATGATTACGGTGGCCCTACTTGTCCATTTGCCCTAATGGCCATGTAGCCAGTCCTCCCCTGAATAGACCAATGCCCACCGAACATGCTTGAAAGAAGAGGGATATATAGAAGCGATTCAACAAATATTTATAGAAAAGACACTCCTGCCTCTGAATATATTTGTTTATCTATATCTTTAAAAAAAAAACAACTCTTTCTCTCCTAATTAACGAAAACATCGTTGGTTTGATCCCTTTGATTAAAGTAATTTTTGGTTTTATAAAATGAAATTTGTGTTATATAAAAGAGCATGCATTCTCCTAAAATTCTATAACAAAGGTAACATTTTCTGATTACATGCAAAAATATTGAAGTTTAATGATAATGTGAAATGTGAAAAAAATAAACTATTCTGTCAGAACATGGAAAATAATTACGAAGGTAAAGCGTTAATATGTTATTTTGTGAAAATGTTAATATGATATTAAATGAAATGGAGACTGTATATTAACAAGTAAAATAAAAAAAAAAAGCAATAGAAACAATGAGTTTTAGTACGAGCTTCTTGTTTTGCCCTTTTAAGTCCTAAGAACAAGACGAGATTGTTCTCTTACCAGCATTCTATTTGGCTTTCTGCTGAAAGCGTGGATCGACTACAAGGTGGCTACATTTTTTGTCCTCAGTGTCTCTATTACTAAGAAATGCCCTTGTACCTTAGCGAACTGATCAGGGCCGTCCTACAGATTGCGGGGCCCTATGCGAAACGGATTGCGCGGGGTCTATTCTGGGTTGTGATAAGGATAATAAGTGAAAATAAGGATTTTTGTATTAGAAAATAAATTCGTCTTTGCATTTTATTCAAACTTTACTAAGTACAAAATCACTGTCAAATTAACTTTACGAGCCATTTACAGTAGGTAGTAGTTTTCTAGCAAAAAGCCGATAAACATTCAGACCTGCCTTTTAGATTTACTATCGACTGGCCAAAAATCGCTTTTGTTTTTTTAAGAGGTCGACATAGATTTAGATCTATATTTGTATGCCAGTGACTATTAAAGTAAATTAAGTATTTGAACTTCTTGTTTTGGTTAAAATTCCTCTTACTTTTACATTTTTATTAAATGAAAGCTGAAAATCGCGTCCGACACCACGAAATGACAATTTAGTCTGTTTTTATGGAGATTAGCGTCAGTTTTCAGAAGATTTAATTAATTTCAAGATATTTTCATGACTTTTTCGTATATTTTACACATTCAGGGGAATTCCAGGAATACTTTAATAATAAGTTAAAATGGTTTAATTTAATAATTTACACCTAGTATTCGCGCGGGGCCTATGAAAGTGCTGGGGCCCACTGCGGCGTATAGGTTGCAGTGGCCTAAGACCGGCCCTGGAACTGATCACTCCATATGTCCCTCAGAGAGGCCTGCGCTCAGTGGAGTCCCTCAAAAGCTAGGTCTGCGGGCTTTTTCAGTGCACGGACTAAAGGTTTGGAACTCAGTCCCCATTGAACTCAGACAGACAACATGCTACACTACTTTTAAAAGTAACATTAAGACCTATCGGTTTAGGCAGATGCGTAGCTAGGAACTTTCCATCGTTTGGGAGCCCGAGGGGGGGCTTGACCTCTTTGGGGAACATGCATGTAGCGTAATATTTAGCTTTTAACGTAAAAAAACCCCACTTATTTGGGGCCCCCCTCAAATGAAGCCCGGGGGATTTTCCATTTCTCCCCCTCCTTCACCCTGCCTAGCTACGCCTCTGTGTTTAAAACTTGTTTAGATTTGTTTGTCATTTTAGCTCTCGTGTTTGTGTTTGTAATGTTATCACAGCGCCTCGAGCCTACATTTTGTTTGTTATTTAACAGCACTCTATAAATTAAATTATTGTTATTATTGTTGTTAATTTATGAAAGAAAGATAAAAAAAATAGAACATATTTAATTCCCCCCCCCCCCCCCCCCAAACAAATCAAGCATAAATCTACTCAGTTTGGGGATATATACCCAGACACGGAAACATTGAAAGAAAGAAGTACCAATTGAATACTGGATAGTAGTAGAAGATTCTAGCTTGGTGATATTAGTGGGTTAGTTATATAAAATACAATACTGCCTCCAGCCTACGCAAAGTATTTTTAAAGGGATCATTGGCTCGCGCAGGCCAATATGACTCTTCAAACTAAATGCAGTCCACAGTGGCACAGAAGTCTGAGACGGCTGTGAACAACTGATAGTCGTAGGCGTTATATAGGAGTTTCCGTCAATTAGACTGGCTGCCAATGAAATCATAGAGCACAGTCTGCCAATAGGCCGAATTGTAGTTTTAGGTAAATTTCATCGTCATATCATAGCATATTATAGCTAGGCCTAGGTCGATACTCCTGAACGTGACGTGACGGTTCACGTGGAAACTTCGACAATTATTCAATGGCATAGATAAGGCAGAATGCAAAGAAAAAAATAAAAAATTATTATTTTGTTTTGATATCAACAAGGGAAAATAATAATTCAGTATTCACATAAATAACTAAATTTGTTGTGTTTAGTCCCTTTAAATAACTTAACGATGCTTCTCTCTCACACATGCTCCAATCAAGTTGATATTTGAATCAATTATTTATTAACATGAATAAAACATGAATCAATAAACTAAAATTCTCAATTAGTCAGTTAATTATTGGTAATTAATTATTTTGTTTGAGATCCAATAAGGGAAATAACGTTTACATTACTGATATATATATATATATCTTAAAGAGCGAAGTTCTTCCCCTTTAGATAAGCTTTTTTTTTTTTTAAAGGCTTTATTTTCCATGACAGCCTCAATTGGAAGAATACCTGTGGACAAGTTTGTCATCATGCCTATGGACACTCTCGAGTTTGAGTGTAACATTTACAAGTTCAACCCAGAAGACTACCCAGAGTTCCCCTACGTCATTTCGCTGGGTGCAGAGAGGATGCTACTAGGCGAAGACAAATACAATCTTTTGGCTAGATTCTCCCCGACGATAACTGAGAAATATAGAAGAGTTTCTGTAAGATAGGTCTAGCTTATCTTATCAATTACATACGTTTCCTCTTAACAGAAGAGAATTATGTAATACGCGTATAAATGTACAAATGTATGTTAAAGTTAAAATATGTTATTGTATTGGTCATCCTGGCCCATTAAAGTTATCAGTTCAATGCTCCAATGGCACTAAGTAAGAAAAATAATTATACAAATTTGTCCTAGATTATGGTTTATGAAATTAGCCTTTATTTTAACGCAATTTCTTGTATTGTTTAAAACATCTCTAATGGGTACCTCTGGGTACACCCAGCTCTAATGGGCGCCTCTGAGTCTACCCAGCGCTAATGGGCACCTTTGAGTACACCCAGCTCTAATGGGCACCTCTGAGTCCACCCAGCTCTAATGGGTACCTCTGAGTCCAACCAGCTCTAATGGGTACCTCTGAGTACACCCAGCTCTAATGGGTACCTCTGAGTCCACCCAGCTTTAATGGGCGCCTCTGAGTCCACCCAGCTCTAATGGGTACCTCTGAGTCCATCCAACTCTAATGGGCGCCTCTGAGTCCATCCAGCTCTAATGGGCGCCTCTGAGTCAGCCCAGCTCTAATGGGCGCCTCTGAGTCCATCCAGCTCTAATGGGCGCCTCTGAGTCAGCCCAGCTCTAATGGGCACCTCAGAGTCCACCCAGCTCTAATGGGCGCCTCTGAGTCCACCCAGCTCTAATGGGCGCCTCTGAGTCAGCCCAGCTCTAATGGGCACCTCAGAGTCCACCCAGCTCTAATGGGTACCTCTGAGTCCACCCAGCTCTAATGGGCGCCTCTGAGTCCATCCAGCTCTAATGGGCGCCTCTGAGTCCACCCAGCTCTAATGGGCGCCTCTGAGTACACCCAGCTCTAATGGGCGCCTCTGAGTCCACCCAGCTCTAATGGGCGCCTCTGAGTCCACCCAGCTCTAATGGGTACCTCTGAGTCCACTCAGCTCTAATGGGTACCTCTAAGTCCACTCAGCTCTAATGGGTACCTCTAAGTCCACTCAGCTCTAATGGGTACCTCTGAGTCCAACCAGCTCTAATGGGTACCTCTGAGTACACCCAGCTCTAATGGGTACCTCTGAGTCCACCCAGCTCTAATGGGCACCTCAGAGTCCACCCAGCTCTAATGGGCGCCTGTGAGTCCACACAGCTCTAATGGGCGCCTCTAAGTCCACCCAGCTCTAATGGGCGCCTCTAAGTCCACCCAGCTCTAATGGGCGCCTCTGAGTCCACCCAGCTCTAATGGGCGCCTCTGAGTCAACCCAACTCTAATGGGCGCCTCTGAGTCAGCCCAGCTCTAATGGGCACCTCAGAGTCCACCCAGCTCTAATGGGCACCTCAGAGTCCACCCAGCTCTAATGGGCGCCTCTGAGTCCACCCAGCTCTAATGGGCGCCTCTAAGTCCACCCAGCTCAATGGGCGCCTCTAAGTCCACCCAGCTCTAATGGGCGCCTCTGAGTCAACCCAACTCTAATGGGTACCTGACTTAAGTTGGGGAAAGTAAAGGCGGGGGTTGGTCGTTGTGCTGGCCATATTCATGATTGTTAACCGTTTTCCATAGAAACAGATGACCTTAACGACGTCTGCCTGATAGATTAAATTAATTTAGTACAAATTAATTAATTTTGTTTCATAATAGCAGAAAGGGAGATAAACCCAGTAACTTTTTTAGATCAATGGCGATGCTTAGCGGTTTCTTCCCATAGATAAGCTTTGTAATATTTTTTCTTCTTCTATTTCTTCTTTTCATTTCCAGAATATTCCACCGGGACGCAGTTGGAATGTTAATTTTTTGGACCCAGGTCCTAAAGATAATGAGGATGAATTCAAGATCGTTATCAGTTTAAATGACGCCAGCCACAGAGACGCTGGTCAGTACAGGTGCAACTACATCGACCCCGAGTACAGGAGATATTATACAGAGGAATACACAGTGCTACCTAAACGTGAGAGGAAGTGAAACTTAAGTGGCCGCCATCTTGTATCTCTTATTTCAATCTTCATTTCTGTTTTCCTCTTTATTTCACCCTTTTCTCTTTCTCTGTATCCACATTTCCCTCTCTTTCGAAGTCTCTCTTCTTCTCCCTTTCTCTTTGTGTTTTGTGCTATTCCTCTATCCATGTTGCACATTTATTTTAAACATAAAAAACAACAACAACAACAAAAAAACAACAACATGAACCTCGGTGGCACTGATCTTGAAAACTGCTCTAACGATTTTCCTAGAAATCTGACAGCTAATGTATAGCGTTGCCAAAAGAATTACAAGCTTATTGGCTACATTGGGAAAACTTTTGTTTGATTGTTAAAATTGATTCAAAGATAGAAAAATAAATTTAATCTTGACCAGATTACATCTTCGGGGATTTCCGCATGTAGACCCTATCTATACTATAAAGTTGAAAGTAAGGCGTATGTATGTATGTTTGTTTGTATAGCCGTATAGAAATCAAAACCGTTTCACCGATCTTTATAAAACTTGGCAGAAATATTCCTTGGGTACCAACTTTTTGTTTTGTTTTGCTTGTTTTGAATTTATAGTTGTGCCCTTTTATATCTTTCTTTATGTGTCTCTATCCCTCTCTCTCTCTCTACATTTGTATTCATCCTAGTCAATTTTGTAATGCCTCTGCTCATGTCGGGGTCGAAATGGCTGAGTGTTAAGCGCCTGGCTTCCTGGGGTCCTGGGTTCCTATCTCGGTGAAGACTGGGATTTTGAGATTTTTAGGGCGCCCCTAAGTTTACCCAACTCTAAATGGTTACCTGACTTCAGTTGTGGAAAGTAAAGGCTGTTGGTCGTTGTGCTGGATACATGACAGGCTATTTGTTAACCGTTGGCCATAGAAACAGATCAACACCATCTGCCCCATAGATCGCAAGGTCTGATAAGGGAACGCACATTGTTGGGGCTTTGTCTGAGCAAGGGAGTATCACATAGTATGCAGGATTGAAGGATATGATATCGCTCTATGGGAAGGGGTTTTATTTTGCTGGCGCCTTATTATTTGGACCTTGCCCATTCAATCTGATGAGCCCTGACGGATTATCCATGTAACCTTTCTAATTGAGATAACATTATGTTATTTTAAAATGCACATTTTATAACGGTGTTTAATATAGTGTATTTTTTTATGCTGTTTAGTAATATATTTTTAAATTAAGTCTTTTTTTTAATAATGTACTTTTATTATGTAATATTTTAAAAGTACACTTGTTATTTTAAAACTTGTTATAATGACTCTCTTCAAAATTGTGTGCTTTTTTTTAAATGTACATTTTGTGTAACGTGTACTAGATCCGGGGTCGGCAACCTGCGGCTCGCGAGCCACATGCGGCTCTTTGGATGCGAAGCTGCGGCTCTTTAGTTCCATACGCAAATATTATTTATTTTATCGAAACATTTTTTTAAATAGCTCTAAATCGTATAACGAGGATTAGGCCTGATCCTATCTCTCAGCCTTTCACCGCCCCTCCTCCACCCCGCCCCCCAATTACACGCGTCGTCACTGTCGTCAGTCCGTCGGAAGCTTTCGAATGACGCCGTCGTCGGGTGTTTCTATGTAGGTTTTAATTCGCTTTCGACGCATCTTCACCACGTGCTTTGGCTGTGACGTAAAGTTTGTTGTTTCAAGTAAATGAGTTAGAAGCCAATGATCTTCTCAAAGCTAGAAGCAATCTACATGTAATGCTAATCTGGCAAGCTTTGCGGTACCACTAGAAATTGCAAAAAAGGCAAACCACTTTCAGATGGTGAGTATGTCAAAGACTGCTTCCTATGTGCATCTGAAGAACTGTTTCGTGATTTAACTTATTTACAGGTGGAAGATATTCAACTTTCTTCTACCTTATCACTTGCTATTTTTGCGGCACAAAAAACACGGCACAAGTAGCTCATTTTGTCAGGTATATATCTTCCTAAGGTCCAAAAGAAGATCTTCTAGAATTGCAACTCTCATGACAAACTAGAGGGGAAAATAGAGCGAATGCCGTGCAAAAATGTCTCGAAGAAAATAAGATCGAGTTAAATAAAATCGTTTAAACAGCAACTGATGGAGCCAGAAGTATGACAGGAAAAATTAAGGAGCAACAACGATTCTTTGGCGCACAATCTCCCCCCCCAATTCTTACATTTCACATTCACCAAGAAGCGCTTTGTGCCCAAACATTTATGGCCGAAATAGTTGAGGTTATACATTTGATAATCACGATTGTAAACATCATTTTATCAAAAGCACTCTACCATCGTCAGTTTAAAGAACTCTTTAACGAGATGGAGGCACAGTATTCCGACATCCTTTTTTACAATGCAGTGCGATGGCTTGAATCGTTTTGCTTTGTGCTTGAATGAAATAAATACATTCCTAAATGAAAAAAGCATTAATCACCATGAACGACAAATGGTAGCAAAAAGTGCACTTTGTGGTGGATATAACAACAAATGGAAATGTGCTGAATCGAATCTAACACTGCAAAGGAAAGTAAACCCCAGCCAATGTTTTGGCAGAAGAATTAGTTTATTTTGAAGAAAAATTATTTTTCCAGAAGATATTTTCAATGTCTAAATCAGTATCGCGATAAAATCAGTGCAACTTTGGACACCAATTACTTCAGCACAGTTATAAAAAATAATCTAAGATAAATTATTTAACAGATTTGAGCAGTTTAAAACCACAAAACCATTCTAGCATTCATAGTAAATCCTCGCAACGTAAATAGTAACAAAATCCACATTAAGCCATTTGGAATTGATACTGGATCTCTAGAGGGTTCAAAGACTCGAAAAAACAAAGATTTACTGCTGCAGGGGTAAACGACTGTATAGAAAATACGAAAAAGATGCATACATGTAACCTTGCCGGACCAAGTTGTAGCTGATGAAGGCCTCGTGGTCCAAACGTTCTTTGTTTAACTTGGTCCGGCAGGGTCAGATAAATGCATGTTTTTCGTATTTTCTACATGGATCTTTAGAAATTCAATTGATCGATTTAAAAAGTAAAACTTTGTGAAGTGGAAAATTTACAGTCAAAAAGCAAGTTGGAAAAGTTGGAGGTCCAGAAATGTATGTACGTTGCGCAACAAAAGTGACAACTTTAAAAGAAATGTCTCGAGCTCAGGCACTTAGCCTATATTCGATGCATGGAATAGTTTTCCAGAATGCTACAGTGAGATGAAGTTGGCATTTGAAGTACTGACTATCTTCGGATCGATATATTCGTGCGAGCAAGCGTTTTCTTGCATGAATATAGGCTAATTAAAAATAAATTAAGAGTCAACTAACAAATAAAATTTTGAGTCGTGTTTGAAACTAAAAACAAGTTATGTGCCAAATGTATCCAAATTTTCTAAAACAATGCAAAGACAACTTTCCCATTTATTTTTTTTGGTCAATTGTTTGTTATTGAATTAAAAGTTACTGTTGTAATTAAATGTTTAACTGCTTTAGTTGCTACCGAAACAAAAACAATTATCTTATAATGCCATATTTATATTATCTAATTTGTTGTGAAAAACTTGTATGTATGAATTAATGGATTTGTTTGTTGTTTTTTTTTATACAAAAATTAATTGTGCGATTACTATTTATTGTTGGCAAAAAAAAATGTGTGGCTCTTTAAAAACTTTAAAATTGGGTAAATTGTAATTTTTGGCTCTTTTCACTCAAAAGGTTGCCGACCCCTGTACTAGATTAGAGAGGCGAACAAGAAAAAAACATGGCGTTAGTATAGAAGTAGTTTATTTTGAATGTTAGTTAGAAATAGGGACGTTTTTGAAGACTGGACGGATTTGCCAGTGATAATGTGAAGTAATAATTGAGATAGACTCGAAGTCAGATAATATTAGCCCACAACAATATACATATATATATATATATATATATATATATATATATATATATATATATATATATATATATATATATATATATATATATATATATATATATATATATATATATATATAATGTATTATCCATACTGCATTAAGAAAAAGAATGTACTCTTTCATAAAATACTATTTTATAATATACTATTTTAAAGTGCGCACTTTTTAAAATAAATTATTTTACTAAAATCTCTTTAATAATTGCATTATAATTTTCATTTTTAAATGAATTATTTTACTAAAATCTCTTATCATATAAGTTTCATTCGAATTGTGAGACTACATTTCTTTAAGACACTCACTTGTTCTTACAGCGGCTCGTCCATCCATCAACTATTTGGGAGCGGGACAGAATTTCATTGTGAAGTGTGACATATTTAACCCTTTAGCTGTGCTAGCGCTGGTTAGAAAGCTAGATGGCGACACTGACTTTATTGAAGTAGCTAAGTACGACCCTTACACTGATACGGATAATCCTGAAGGCATTCGAACTCAAAAGGTACGCTTCAGAAAGAAAATAAGGGTTTGACTTTAAAATTTTTAGTTTCAATTAGATTCCATTTAAAAAAACAACAATTTGTAATGTTGGTTATCATCTATTTCCGTTCTTGACTTATTTAGCACTGAAAGATAAGCAAGATTGGAAAAAGCACTATTGACATCACTGGCGGGCGAACTTTAGTATAGGATTCACACAATTTGTATACGAATTTATTACTTATATTAAAAATATATACTAATTATTTATATTTCAACCTATTTTTAGATTATTTCGCCCCCTCCTCTAGTATGTTGGCCGATTTGGTGGGGTCGGGAGGGGGCGATGGAATGAATCCCGCCCCCCTAAATTTTCGAGTGGGGGGGGGGCGGTCCAATTTATTAGTAGAAATCACAAAATCAATTAAATATCTATATTTGTAAAATTTGTTATTGATATTCTAGCCAATCTTTATATTATGTCGTTCCCTGTTTGCCGATTGGTGTAAGGGGGGGGGGGGGCGAATACCTCTACTGCCCTTCCGATCTAAACCCTTTGAGTGGGGGGGGGGGGTCCGTTTTTATGGAGAAATCATAGTTTGTGAACAAAATTAGTTGAATAAATATATAAATTTTATAATATGTCGCTCCCTTTCTGGTATTTTGGCCGATTCTGTGGGGTGAAGGGGGGGAGGCGATTGCATATACTGCCCTCCCCACACTAGCCCTCTGAGTGCTGAGGGGGGGGGGCGGTCCTATTTTTGTGGAGAATCATAGTTTGTGAACAAAATTAGTTTAATATCTATATAATATAAACTACGTTTTGATATGTGACCCATTGTATATTATGTCGTACCACACTCTAATCTCAAATTGTATCATTAGTAAATTTAAATGAAAAAAGGTTGTACCAGGTGGGAGAGCGATACATGCAATCGCATTTCCACCATCGGACAAACCAATACTTTTTCTTTTTGTATTATAGTTAAGAAATAACAAAATTAAAAAAATCTGTCACTAATATAATTTATACATGCTATAAATTAAATTCTTATATCGAGTCGCCCCACCCCTATTCTTTAATGCCAAATGCAATCTTTAGCAGAAATCATTAAAGGAGCGAGGATAAATCATTTTCACTCTACCGCCCCTTCCCTTTCCAGACAAAGTTTATGTATTTTCCCATGAATTTATCATAATTATTTTAAGAAAGACTTTGCATTGGAAAAATTAGAATTCAAACAAAATTTTTTAGTATAAGAGTCATGATTGAGATGAGTTCTAAACCCAAATAAACATTTCCTAGTCGTCTTTTACAACCTTTATTAAATCTGATATTTTTCTAGTTAAATAAATTTGGGACTATAACTCACAATCTATACAGCAATGTTCCTGAATACTATTTATCGAATAATTTTTTTTCGGCGGCGATCCTCAAAGCAAAAATGTAAGTATGTGGGGTATCCTATCTTTTCAAGGAACAAATCGGTTTTATTTGCAATGTATTATGGGCCTATAAATTCCTATTAGAATATTTTTAAAGTACAACATTATTCGAAAGGTCCTTTTTTAATAGTATGAATAATGAGCTTTAGGTTAGGGGAATGCAAGAAAACGCGTTTGGCGTCAGGGCTTCGCCCCGAACTCCATTGATGAATAATGAACTGTAGATGTCAGGAGAATACGTTTATGCAGTGAAAAAAGCAAGAAAACGCTTTTGGCGTCGGGAATTTGCCCCGAACTCCATTGATGAATAATGAGCTGTTTTGTCAGGAGAATGCGTTTCTGCAGTGAAGAATGCAAGAAAACGCTTTTGGCGTCGGGGATTTGCCCCGAACTCCATTGATGAATAATGATCTGTACATGTCAGGAGAATGCGTTTCTGCAGTGAAGAATGCAAGAAAACGCTTTTGGCGTCGGGGATTTGCCCCGAACTCCATTGATGAATAATGAGCTGTTCTTGTCAGGAGAATGCGTTTCTGCAGTGAAGAATGCAAGAAAACGCTTTTTGGCGTCGGGGCTTTGCCCCGAACTCCATTGATGAATAATGATCTGTACTTGTCAGGAGAATGCGTTTCTGCAATGAAGAATGTAAGAAAACGCTTTTGGCGTCACCCCGAACTCCATTGATGAATAATGAACTGTAGATGTCAGGAGAATACGTTTATGCAGTGAAAAAAGCAAGAAAACGCTTTTGGCGTCGGGGATTTGCCCCGAACTCCATTGATGAATAATGAGCTGTTCTTGTCAGGAGAATGCGTTTCTGCAGTGAAGAATGCAAGAAAACGCTTTTTGGCGTCGGGACTTTGCCCCGAACTCCATTGATGAATAATGATCTGTACTTGTCAGGAGAATGCGTTTCTGCAATGAAGAATGCAAGAAAACGCTTTTGGCGTCGCCCCGAACTCCATTAATGAATAATAAGCTGTAGATGTCAGAAGAATACGTTTCTGCGATGAACCCCACAAGAGAACCTTATAGCGCTGCCCCAGTTGTTTTGTTTTTCGCCGAAGGTTGAGAAATTCTATATATATTTATATATATATGTGTATATATATATATATGTATGTGTGTATATATATATATATATGTGTGTGTGTGTGTGTGCTGTAAGCACGTTTAGGGTTAGGGTTTACTGGGCGTTAGGGTTAGGGTTTGGAAAAAAATCGCCCCCCCCCCCACTCCAAAGTTCTGGATCCGCTAGTGATTGACATACTCTTTATTTATTTATTGTTACAAAGCTTAAATTAACTTACTCTGTCTGATACAAGTTCTTTTACACGTTATGTCACGCAGCATCAGGAAGCTAAGTTTATTTTTAGTTCTCTGCAACCATCTTTATGGCATGCTTTCTTAGAACTAACATTCTATGACCATAAAAGGGAGCGTAGATTTAAATTTTAGCTGTGTGGTAGGCGTGGCTTATTTGCAAATGCAGAGAGAGCTTACTGTTGTGCAAGTTTTGGAAAGACAAAAAAAAAGGAAGTTGTAGAAAAAATCTAGTCGAGTTAAGTTGTTGAATGGAGAGAGTTAAGTTGTTGAATGAAGAGAGTTAAGTTGTTGAATGGAGAGAGTTAAGTTGTTGAATGGAGAGAGTTAAGTTGTTGAATGAAGAGAGTTAAGTTGTTGAATGGAGAGAGTTAAGTTGTTGAATGGAGAGAGTTAAGTTGTTGAATGAAGAGAGTTAAGTTGTTGAATGGAGAGAGTTAAGTTGTTGAATGAAGAGAGTTAAGTTGTTGAATGGAGAGAGTTAAGTTGTTGAATGGAGAGAGTTAAGTTGTTGAATGAAGAGAGTTAAGTTGTTGAATGGAGAGAGTTAAGTTGTTGAATGAAGAGAGTTAAGTTGTTGAATGAAGAGAGTTAACTTGTTGAATGAAGAGAGTTAACTTGTTGAACAGAGAGAGTTAACTTGTTGAATAAAGAGAGTTAACTTGTTGAACAAAAAGAGTTAACTTGTTGAACGAAGAGAGTTAACTTGTTGAACGAAGAGAGTTAACTTGTTGAACGAAGAGAGTTAACTTGTTGAACGAAGAGAGTTAACTTGTTGAACGAAGAGAATTAACTTGTTGAACAGAGAGTTAAGTTGTTGAATGAAGAGAGTAAACTTGTTGAACGTAGAGAGTTAACTTTTTAAATTTTATTGTTCAGTGTGTATTTTATTAGAGAGATTCCTAGTTCCAGAATTAAAGCTTTGTATATAGGAAGTACAATTGATTTTTAAAATGACTTACTAACAGAAATAAAGGAAAGAATAGCTGTAGGAAACAAAGCATTTTATAGCACCCATCATTTACTTAAGAGCAAAACAATTTCAAGAAAAAACAAGAAAATAATATACAAAACCATAATAAGACCAGCAGCAATGTATGCAAGTGAGACATGGACACTGACTAAGACATCTGAAAATTTACTTAATACTTGGGAACGGAAAATCCTTAGGAAAATCTATGGTGCCCTACAGGATGAAACAGGGTAGAGGACACGCACTAACCATGAGATATTTCAATTGTATGAAGACCAACCAATAGTGAACGAAATAAAGAAGAACAGACTACGTTGGGCAGGTCACCTTGAAAGAATGTCAGATAACAGGAGCAAAAATCATATGCAGGCAAAAACCAAAAGGCAGACGACCCAAAGGCAGTCCCCGAATGCGATGGATTGATGATGTGGAAGCAGATCTGCAACAGCTTGGGGTTAGGGCGTGGAGACGAAAGGCCCAGGAGAGATCTGAATGGAAGGATGTGTTGAAGCAGGCCAGAGCTCTCCATGGGCTGTAGCGCCACTGGGATAAATGGATGGATTTATTGTTTAAGGATCTTCATTGTTTGAATCAATAGCTGTATTTCAATCTTCGGCATGATGATCTTGTTTGAGTGTTCAGTAATTGTTACAACTAGATATTTACACTTAATTATAATATCAGAAACGCATCGTGTGATCAACACAATCTCATCGCAACGTCAAGACATCTTTACATCAAGCACTCAAAAAAAAAAAAATATCATTACATTCTGTTAACTGATATATTTTTTTTTGTATTTGTGTTCTTAGTCTGTCCCACCAGGACGTGATTGGACAATTGATTTTATAGGAACAAACAGTACTAGTGATGACAATATAACCATTCGCTTAACCGTCAATGACGGAGGCTGCGCTGATGCAGGAGAGTACATGTGTATGAGTGGAATCAGCCTGAATAAGGAAAGGAAATATGTGAATTCTGATACTATCAAAATAGTCAAAAAAAGTAAGTTTAAAAACTAAATGTACATTAGAAATAAATATTTAATTAAACATCTAAACTATAAAGTAGAATGTAAGGCGTATGTATGTATGTATGTATGTATGTTACGAATAGAAATCAAAACCGTTTTACCAATTTTGATAAAACGTGGCATAAATGTTCTTTAGGCACTAACTTAGACCGTAGTGTATGTATTGTAGCCCTAAAACAAACTTAAGACCCTCAAAAAAAAATTGACCAACTCTATGAAAGTATTATAAATTCATCAATCTAGGCCATGTTTACCATGAATAAATCAAAATGATCTAGATCTAGATCTAATTATTATAACTACACTTTGCACATATAATTTTTTACTTTGACACATGAAAATACAAAATATAGTCTATTGATTTCATTATTTGATAAAATTAACCTTCAAATTTGTGTTTCAAAAGCATTTTTACATAAATTTGTTTCTTATATCTGCGAATTTAGAATTCCTGACGTACATTCTTTCATTAGACAAGACTAACATGTTGCACATCTCTCTATTCCATTGGTTTAAAACTCTAATTCAACTCTAAGAGGATAGAAATTCTCTTCGCAAAGATAGTTTTACACTTTAACACATGAACGTACTAATCATAGTCCATTCATTTCATATTTTAATCAAATTAATATTTACATTTGTTTTTCTAAAGCATTTTTCATACACTCGTTCGCTATATTCGTTATAACAGTCAAACCAGAGTTTTCACTGTGTGGCTAATTATGTAGTTAATTATTTTCTAACAAAAGACAGACCATACATAATCTGTCTAATTTCTAGAAAAAAACGTTAGAGCCTTTTTCTAAATAACTGTTCACCCAGTATCTATTTAGTTTCTACCAAGCTCTTTTTTTTTTTCAATTTTTTTAACCTATAAGAGTTTGCTAGCCAATAAGAGAAATGTAACAGCACAGTAACACAACTGCCCAGAGGTTTCTAAGTCACATGTAAGCGTTCAGGTCTTCTATAACAATTGGTCTTGCTTGGCTTCTCCCTGGTCATCTGATTGAGCTGTCAAGCGTTTTGCTATACACACTTCGAGACCAATCGTTATAGAAAGGTCTGAACACTGACTTGCAACGTCGCAACCTGTCTGTACCATGTGTACTCGAGCTATTGTGCTATACTGCCTACAGGTTGTGACGAAGCAGGTCAATGTTAAGGCCTTCATAACGAATGATCCTGCAAAAATGCTGGCTAGTTCTTTTAAAGTATATTCGCTGGAGTGTGAAGGTTCCATTTATTCCACAACTTTTATGACATAAGTTGTGTCTATGTGAATGTTAATTATTGAGTCTACCGAATGTGTGGGTCTCTTCGATTCATTTATATAAAAAAAAATTAGTCACTGTTCTATGTGTCTATACAATTGTTTTCTTCAGTACCCATCCGACACGACCCAATAACGAGCGACCCCCTTGGATCTCAGGGGATGTTCTCTACAGAACAAGATTTGGGCCGAATGGTCACTCTGACATGCACCTTTGAAGTAAGATACTAGCTAAGGGCACTATTTATATGTGAGCAGGTCAGGTGGCGCTTCTGAGCGAGGCCCTTTTTTGGTTATCTGCTGCTGCTTAACATTTGTTCATTTATTTACAGTAGGCAGGTGGTAGCTCTACTGGGTGGGCCCAATCTGTGCACCTCGGTCTGCGACCAAGGGGCTAGAGTCGCCTAAGCAACCAGACAGCACAATTAAACTAAGCTAAACTAAACTAGCTAACTAAAGATAAAATAACCAACTACAATTATAAAGCAAACTTATATACACTTTATTTACAACCAACTTACAAAGCAATAAAAATATAGGTGAATACGAAAAAAAAATTTGGAAATAAACAAAAACTATATATACACACTACTAAATAATTAATCAACCCTTCTTAACTGAACTTAACAACTCCACTAACCAAAACCCTTAGGCCGTCACAGTAATAACTGCGGCAGACAGTTAGGCAGTAATGACTGCGGCAGACAGTTAGGCCGTAAGGCAGTTAGTAAGGCAGTAATGCAGTAATTATAGCCTGCAATTACAAAATAAACAAACATAAGACTATATTCAAAAAATAAAATAATAATGGACTAGACCTAGTCTAGCACATACACATAATACAAGCATAAGATAATTTCAATTACCTACATGTAGCTAATAAAAGCAATACCTGAGTTATTAAAGTCCCAGCCACAACCAACACAGGTCAGGCAATAAACATAAGCTAGATCTAGATAATAAACATAAGCTAGATCTAGATAATAGTGGATAAGACTAAACAAGCCGCCATGACAGCGATGCTTAGTCCGCAGCCATCTTTTACATTAAAAAGTAGGACAAAATGCCAACTTAAATAGAGTGGTTATCCTAACGATAAAAATATTAATAAAAATACATAGGAAACATAAAATAATAAAATATTTACACATAGACATAGTATAGGAAAGCAAAAAGCATTAAGGCTGGCGCAAGGGGGGTGACGCTACCCAAGTCTACAGAACTTCCGGTTCCATCAGAGGTAATAATGGCTAATTAACTAGCCAGTGATGCCACTACACTAATCAGTCTGCATCTAGACTATAGTAATAGATGCAGAAACAATCAATACAAATACAAACGAAAGAAAGCAAAAATAAAAACATTTTCCAACTTACAGGCGGTCCCAGCTGAAATTACACTACACAAAATAACTTTCTAGAGGCACCACTGTCAGCACTGACCACTGGTCAAGATAAAAGAGAGTTCAACGTGGTTCTGAAGCTAGCTATAACTGGTCAGCGCGAACATATCGGAGAGCATGACGTCACGCTAATTATCTAAAACTAAACTGGACTACCGATTTCCCTAATTTGTACCTAGCCGTACACAACAATAAAATCTAGCAAATTACTAAAGACACGGACTACACAACATTATATACGAAATTAAACAGCATTAAAAAGAGAATCTTAAAATTTAAATCTACAAAAATACAAAAAGGAAGATAAAAAGTTATTTCTATTCTAAACTCATATGAGGGCTCTATACCGTTTACAGACCTGCACATAAACTGATATTAAAAAATAACAACTAATCCAACGCTAATGCAAAAAAAAAAAATAAGCAGAACTAACCTGGGACAAAAAATAGAAAATAACATCCACAGCTCTAAGGCTAGTTAACTATTTTAAAAACTACTTTTCCTCTACGAGTAAAACACTAATAACAGAAAAAGACTAAAACTAGCAGAAAGTTATAAATAGCGGAAACTACAAAATACTCAGCACTGGACTATAAAAATTAAAAAGGACACTAAATTACAAACATCATAGCCCTGGCCTATATAAAAAATATAAATTAGATAAAATTAGGTCAAAAATTAGATCTAGGAGCGCCAGCTCACATATAGATCTTAAGAGTGCTAAACCAGAAGTTTAGATTAGGTAGATCTGCATCCTCATTCTAGTTCCATTTAAATGAAAATGCCAATGGCTCTGTTGGTAACTGTGCTGGGACATCGAGCAGACGTTACCGAAGTACAAGCTCGATACTTAATCTTTTCTTTTTCTTTTTTTTTCAATTACAAATCAATGCCATAAGATTATCTAAAATCGCTCGTCTGACATATTGTACATATCCGGTACATGTCATGCCGTAATGTGAAGTATATCTCTTTTATCAAAAATAGGCTATTAATTTGTTTATTAAGTTAACAACAATGCCTGGTCGTGCGGTTAGCGTGCTGGACTGATTATCTCGACGGTACCGGGTTTATGCCCTGCTTGCTGCCATCCCCCGTCGTCCAGCGTTTGTATAAGGAAGTAAATTATCTTTAACTTGGAAGGAACACCCGAAATATGTGAAACATTTTACAGAAACAAAAAAACAGCATTTATTAGAAATGAATCTTTGAAACATTATTACTTTTGACAATCAAAACAAAATCACGTCTTGAATATTCCGTGCGAGTAGGCAGATCCGACAGGGATCCGACGGGGGCCTTCGCTCTACCTGGGTTTCGAGCTCTTGCCCCCTTGTTAGGTGGCCGCACTTCCCACAATGGTACATATTTAGGTATCTTTCCGTTTGTTCGCTTGCCGAGAAGTCCACAAGTTAATGTCTTCCCAACAGGGTGAACACAACCTACAGCCTGTATGGTCAGCGTTAAATCTTCAAGATCTAAGTGCCAGCTTCAATGTTACGAATTCGCAGCCAAAGCAATCTCTTGATGATAAGAACTGTATGAAGTCATCCTACAAGTCCCAGCTGTCGTACATAGTGGCTCCGGAGAACGACGGGTGGACGTTTATTTGCTCTGTCTACAATGAAGGGAATCGCCTTTTAAGTCGCGCCCTTTATACAGTGTTTTCAATCACAAGAGGTAACGTGTACCTACACACATTGACCATAAGTTACAGAAGGCCTCAACACTGACCTGTACAGACCTGTGACGTGGAAAACGAGCTATTGGTCTAAACTGCCCACATGTTGTGACGTAGCAGGCAAGTGTTCGGGCCTTCTATAACGATCTGCCTCGTACCCACTGAAGTTCAGTTATCGATTCAACTTCATGTTCGGGCGGGGCTTGGGGTTGTACGTGAAGTGTTATGAATAAACTAAACTTCCATACACACACAGGCAAAAGTCGAGCACTGTGTATTATGTAAATATATACCAAATAACAACGAATAAAAACGACCAACCGCATTTACATTGGCCAAACTAATGTTAGGTAAACTAAAAATATTGAAATTCAAAATCCCAGTCTTCACTGGATTCAAACCTGAGACCTAGGCCTGAAAGCCAAGCATTGTAGCACTGATCTACCACGCCCATGAAAGAGCCGTAAATTGACGTAGTTATTACATTCACTGTTAATGCCAAATAAGCAACTATAATAGAACATATTTCTCAATACCAAGACGAATAAATTTTCTAATTTTGAGATCTTTGGGCGCCTCCCAGTCCGCCCTGCTCTAATGGGTATCTGACATTAACTGGGAAAAGTAAAGGCGGTTGGTCGTTGTGCTGGCCAAATAGCACCCTCGTTAACCGTAGAGCACAGAAACAGATGGCCTTTACATCATCTGCCCTATACACCATAAGTTCTGAAAGCAGAACTTTACTTTGAGTTTGACGAATAAAGAGATTTTTTTTTTCCATTATTATTTATATTCCTAAACAAGTAAAGTATAAGGAAAAAAATTAAAATGCTTCTATTGAGTAAAACTGCATCAGATTTTTCGGAAATCTGAGATCCCTGCAGAACAGTGGAACTATCAAGAAGCAACTGTAGATCTTTGCGACGTCCTTTCACTGTTACCGAGTTCTTTGGTTTGTACAGAGCGTATATCGACTCACCCTCTCGTTCCTTCTGGTCCAAAGTTTGTTCACGTTATTTCTTCCAGTAGCCATTCTCGTATCAAGTTGAAACTTTGCACACTTGTTCATGGTCGATGACAAAACATGAATTAATAAAAAAAAAACGCACCAATTAGCTCATTAATTGATTTATTTTGTTGTGTATAGGAAAAAAGGGTGATACATCTTGTTGTGTTTATAAATAATTGTGAGTTTCTTTTCCCTATGTAAGTGATGTTTATTTCACAGAGACAGCGAGAAGTACGAACAGCGCAGAGAGGTCAGAGGTCAACCGGAAGTGTTTTGCCGTCACAGCTGTCTTAATCTTGCTATTTGTGTTACTCATATAGTTTAGTTCAGTGGTACCCACCTTACGGCACGCGGGCCATGTCCTCCCCATTACGCGTACTATCCGAACCGACTCAGCTTCTTCCCCAAAGTTCATAATGAAGCTAGAGTGTAGAGGATGGATTCTATTGGACTTGACGTTTTTTTTTTATGTTTTGTTTTCTCTAAGGCAATGCGGCCCGTGACTCGAAAATAAATTTGGCCCGCGAGCCGAAAAAGGTTGGGCACCGATGATATAAATTGCTAAATGGGTACGAAAAAATATCAAAATAAACTGAACATCATCAATGTACTTTGAAGAAGAATAAAGGATTTATAAACTACATAGTCAGTGTCTCATTTGATGTGACTAATGTATTTTTTTAAGAGTTGTTTTTCTTTAAAAGTCTTTTCCATTTTTCAATCCTATACTCTTCAGTGAGCTATTCGTGTATGTATGCTTATATATATTTATAGTATAGTTTAGCTCAGTTGAATAATTTGTTGAGAAAAGATCTTTACTTATTTTTGGAAACATTATTGTCATGACAAAAATGAGCGATCGGGTAAAGACTCCCCAATCCAGATATTTGATGTTCCGAGTGACATTCGGATAATGGAAATTCCATCGTATTTGCATGTTCATTTCGTCGGCGCCTATATGACCCATTTTCACATAAGATGTTTCTAGACTTTACAAATTGGTGCACTGACAACTTTTTAGAACTAATTGTCACAACACATGAAAAGCTCATAATAGATTTTTAGAAGGAACAAATAACTGTGACACTTTAGACTACACGAAGAGGTGTTCTCTTTCAATTAAATGGAATTTGTAGATTCTTGTGTAGGTTTACGAAATCAAAGCCGAAGATTACATCTGAATATAATCCATCTCGTAGTGACATTTTAATATTTTCATATGTGTCGTCTTTTAGTTGAATATTTGTAAAAAATCTGGCCTTGGGTAAAACGATACCGATGAGTAGAAGCGATACCAATGAGTAGAAGCGATACCAATGAGTAGAAGCGATACCGATGAGTAGAAGCGATACCGATGAGTAGAAGCGATACCGATGAGTAGAAGCGATACCAATGAGTAGAAGCGATACCAATGAGTAGAAGCGATACCAATGAGTAGAAGCGATACCAATGAGTAGAAGCGATACCGATGAGTAGAAGCGATACCGATGAGTAGAAGCGATACCAATGAGTAGAAGCGATACCAATGAGTAGAAGCGATACCGATGAGTAGAAGCGATACCATTAGTTACAGTAGGCCTCAACACTGACCTGCGACATCGCAAACTGTGGGCAGTGGAGATCAATAGCTCGTTTCCACGTTATACAGACCTGTGACGTGGCAAGTAACAATTTGTCTCAATTAGTTTCCCTTGTTGCTATGAAACAAAATAACTAATTAACTGTTTAATTGATTACTCTTTTTTTTATTCATGCCTTGTCTATGTCAATGCAAAAATTATGCGAAGTTTCAACTTGATCCGAGTATGGTTGTGGGAGTAATAACGTGTGCACACCTTTTACCAGACAGACAGACAAGAAATGATGTAAGCTTTATTACGCTGTATGATGAAAACTACACCTTTACCCTAGGTCAACTCACAGGACGAATGAGATAACACTTGTTGCGTGAGTTTGCAAAGTATAAACAGAAACTGGAGTCAACAATTCCAGCAGCTCACGTAACACCCATTCAGGTCACGCGGAACACTAGGATTCGCGGAACACAGTTTGGGAAACACTGGTCTAGTTAATTGTGGTTCGAGGCGGGAAACAGGGGCTTTATCCACTTTGAAAGAAATGAAACGTGCGGACAATGGAATTGAAGTTGTACATTTTAAATCGCCCTGTTTAGGGAAAAGTGGAACTGGATTTTATGTTGACGTAGGGCGCGATACCCCGATATTAATTGTCTTTATATCTTATCTTGTAAAATACAGACGTTACTACGTCCTACGCGTATTAAATTAATCTAGTCATGCATGTAAATCGACTTAAATTCTGCCAAGTCATAGGTTTTCCTGGCTAACTCAGGCAACCATTTCATGCTATAATCGCACTAGGGAAGAAGGAGTATTTTTACAAATTCGTCCTAGCATTTGGAACAAGGAATTTGCCTTTATATTTGTGTCTTTCTGAGTATATTTTGGTGAAATGAACTGTTTATAATATTCCGCATTCGGTTATTGGGACGATCTAGTATCCG